>CM052213.1:3646031-3673955 GCA_028454225.1 Lasioglossum leucozonium
AACGGAACATTTCAAAATGGCGGAGTTATTCGCTGTTTTAGCCTGGGCCTCCCAAAAACCTGCTGTCTTTGGGAGTTTCCTCTATCGATTTAATTAACGCCGTTCTCTGATATAACGATGAGCTTGCGAATCGAAGACCCGCATTGTTGGCCCAGTGTTTCCCTCCGCGAGATTTCCTCGCCCGAAGAATCCCCTTGTAACCTGTCTCCCACGAAGACCGTCATTTTTCTCCGGCTCGTTTGCGTCATCGGCTGATTTATTAATGCCACTCCGGCCCGACACATACCGACTACTGCTTTGTTGCAAAAGAATTGCCTTGCCGAAATGATTTTTTTATCCTCCTACTTTCGGTATAGCTCGGCTCTCGTTCGTTTCTCTCGTCGCAGCCCTTTCGATTCCATCCCCCCACCCCCGCCCATCCAAAACGCAATTTCCGTCCGCGAGCAATTGCTATCATTTTCTTGTTTCGGCCCCACACTACGCTCGGTATTTTGCGCGGTCGCAAACCCAGACTTTCCGCACGGTTTTTCGAATCCAGATTGCCCAGCCGCGATCGATGCTTCGAATTAATGCTTCGGTTATTATGATTGCTTATCAGTGGATTTTCTGCGTTCAGAAAATCCACAGCAGAAATATTAAAATACTGTTGACAATGTCGATAATACTATTTTCAACTCGCTGGAATTGTTAATGCAGACATTTTGAAAATTTATAATGTTACTATATCGCTGTATGAGTATGTTACTATATTAGTATAATACCACATTGCTATATTACTATATCACTATAGCACTATATTCCTATAGAACTATATCTCTATAGCACTATATCACTATAGCACTATATCCCTATAGCACTATATCTCTATACCACTATATCACTATAGCACTATATCACTATAGCACTATAGCACTATATCACTACAGCACTACATCACTATAGGACTATAACACTATATGACTATCACTATCTCACGATATTAGTATAGCACTATATCACTATAGCACTATAGCACTATATCACTATAGCACTATATCACTATAACACTATAGCACTATATCACTATATCATGGGATTAGTATAGCACTATATCACTATAGCACTATGTCACTATACCACTGTATCACTATATCACTATATTACTACATCACTATATCACTATATTACTTTATTACTAAAATTATTTACAGAATTTGATTTCATTTTGTTAATAAATTCAATAAGTTGAAAGCAATATGACTGCATTCGTTTTCTGCAGTCCATAAATACGACTGTAAACCGTGCACAGTTATAGTACAATCAAGTCGAAGATTTTTTTGTAAACTCACGAACATTCTAGTTACAAATTCACGAAGTTCACGAAGTAGTTACGAACTGGCTACGTTTTTCTATACTTTTGATGACGGTAAATCATCAGACCGTAGTTGCAGTAGAAGCAGAACAAACTTAGACTTGTGACATTCCAGTCTATAAGTTGGTGATACTGTAAAGTAAGTGGGAGGATCCATTAGTAACTATGTAGAAGCAGACTCGCCGGATTAAAACTTGTGTCCCCACTCTGCCTTCCCCTTCTACCTTCCCCTACTGTCGCGCTGTTACAAGGTCACGTGACTAATACACTACCGGCAGAGGGGGGGGGGAGATATAACTATTTTGAAGTTGCAAATTTGATTATTTTTAATGCAATACATTGACTCCGAATCAAATAATTTTAATATTATATCAATAAAATATTAAAATACACATAAAATATTATATCAATAAAATATTAAAATATACAAAAAATATTATATCAATAAAATATTAAAATATACATTGACTCCGAATAAAATAATTTTTTATATTATATCAATAAAATATTAAAATATTTAAAAATATTTTATTTTAAATAAATTATTAAAATTTTTTATTGATACAATATTTAAGTTATTTGATTCGGAGTCGATGTAGAGTCAGTGAAAATATAAAAATATTTTCATCTGAATATCCTTAAAATTAGATTCAAAGGAAGAACGTGTGAATCGACTGGAGAATAAAATGAAGAGGGGAAGGGAGGTTAACGATTAATTAAAAAAATTCTGCGGACGAGATAATAGAGCCAAATGATTTTGTGGATATATTGCGCACGGATCTGCCTAACTACACCGTGCAGATAAACACGCGTTCACCCCGTGTAAAAGCCCCGGCTCGTGAAATAGGGGATGTTTAGCAGCCGGGGGGATGATTCAAGCACCCAGCCACCCGACTGGGCTCCCACTCCCTAAGCTGTGAGCTGTCCATTCAACTGGCGCTGCTGGGGCCGCCTTTCAAAGTGGGCTGTCTTTGTTCTAGTTATGGTTGTAAGTACATACACACACGTCTATAACAGTGCTGTAACCAACGGGTAGGAACACTTCATTGGCCAGAGGGAATCTCTTCCGATCAATCTGCGAACTTGTCATTCTTATGTCCCAACCGCTTCTAACTAATAATTAGACTTGTCTCCGAACAACAATAATTTTTTCATTCACAATTACTGACATTATTAAAACGTTCAACGATTTCCAAATGAACAGCTTAATTTTGGACAGAATTGACGGGGAAGGATAGCGACAGGAGGGGAAGGTGGAAGAGGAGGCAGAGTGGGGGAATGGCGTCGTGGAAGGGGAAGGTAGAGTAGGGGGAATGGCGTCGTGGAAGGGGAAGGTAGAGTAGGGGAATAGTGTCGTGAAGGGGAAGGTAGAGTAGGGGAATGGCGTCGTAGAAGGGGGAGGGTAGAGTAGGGGAATGGCGTCGTAGAAGGAGAAGGTAGAGTGGGGGGGAAGAGCGGTAAAGAGGGGGTAGGGGGGGGGGGATGGAGTAAGGAAGGAGAAGGTAAAAGGGAAAAGTAGAGTGGGGGGAATAGTGTCATAGAAGGGGAAGGTAGAGTGGGGGAATGGCGTCGTAGAAGGAGAAGGTAGAGTGGGGGGAATAGCGTCATAGAAGGGGAAGGTAGAGTGGGGGGGAAGGGCGGGGGAGAAGGGGAGGTAGAGTGGGGGAATAGCGTCATGAAAGGGGAAGTAAGGTAGTGTAGTGAGAAAAAAATTGCCTGCGAATAATTTCGACAACTTTTAGATCGTTAATTACCATTTTAATGTTCTACGTTTCCCTAAATTCTTCAGGATCTCGCTTGCCTCAAAACCGGAAATCGATCGGAGCGATAAGAAAAGCGGGTAGCTCGAGAAAGATTTCGGGTTGAGTGGCGCGGTGGGAGGAGGGGGGAAAGCCCTAAAGTTTAATTCGGATTCGTACTAATTAGTGTACGGTTTCGGCGAGGCGACGGCGGCGAACAGAATTTCGCTCCGGTTTTGTCGGCCAGCGTTTCACTCGCGACACGTCACGTACAAGCCGGTGTCGCGTCGTCGGTGATCCAACGAAAATCTGCCGTAGCCGGTTATTAAAAACGGCAGAAACAGGGATTTCCCCTCCCCTCCCTCGCCCCATCGCCGCCCCCCCCCCACCCACCTCCCCAATTAGTCCACGTTTCTCGAATCCGCTCGACGGCTCGCGCGATACACGATCCAATTACGATGCACCGATTACTCGACTCCTGGGCCACCACGACAATGCAGCTATGCATAATTATTTGTCCCGGTGTGCCGGCGTCGGAATAGAATATCGAGGCTCGACGGATCGGCCGGAACACTGTCGCATTGTTGAACTGCAAAAGAATTTGAAAAATATCGTTGCGTTCGACTTTTGGATTTTCAATTTTTATCGGATTGAAAGCAGAGTGGAGGGGGAAACGTGAGCCTCCTCTCCGCCGGTACCGGAGTAGTCACGTGACAGTGCGACGCATGCGCGGCAGAGGCAAGACGCGTCACGTGACCGGACGAAAGCGATGGAGGGGAATAGCGTAGTAGAGGGGTAACGGTACAGTGAGTGGTGGGGGCACAAATCGAGGAGAAAACGTTAGGCCCCTCTCCGCCGGTACTGAAGAGTAGTCACGTGACAGTGCGACGCATGCGCGGCAGAGGCGAGACGCGTCACGTGACCGGGCGAAAGAGTGGGGTATAGAGGGGGAACGGTAGAGTGGAGGAACACGAGAATTTTAGTTTCTCGAAATTATTGAAAAAATAAATTGTGTCCCGCGATTGTTGCAGAAAATTTTGATTTTGCAGTTTTCATTTTCTTTTCCATTGGCTCCTGACGCTGAGATTTTTTTTCTCGCACAAAGATCCACGGTCCAGTTAACTAGCCTAGTGAGCTGTTGCGAAGCGTTATCAACGGAAGCCTGTAAAATGGTAAATATAAATATTCCGACAGTGATTTATGAATCGCGCGAGCCGATTCAACCGCGTGTGGGCACCGCCGATCGTGGATAGACGAACATTGTAGAAAGGATGGACGCCTAGAAGCACGCGCGCGCGCGTGTTATGAAAATTGCAGGTCAAGTATAACTTCCTACCGTATAAGTCCGTCGCCCTCAACAACTTCCCCAGAACAACCTTGCCATCGATTGACGGGAACCTGATGCAACGGCGTCGACAATTTGCCGGAGACCGGCTGTGCTCGTTAACGACGACTATTAAAATCCGCCGACGTCGACTCGAAAAAAAAAAGTTCCGCACGACGACGGCCGGGTCAGCGGTGACCCGGGACACCCGCGCGGATCTCGACCAGCTTCTCGCTTCTCTATACACGACGACTGTTATCGCGTGCTACGTCGCTGGAACGGGTCGCCCGTGACCCGGTCACCGACAACAGCTACGAAACGGTTGATTCTCGGACACAAAAAAAGAATGTTCCCGGATCAACGCGGAAAAACAAACGGCAAGCGAGAGGATGAGCAAGCCGATTGGCCGGACCGATAATCGTTTCGGACGATACGATTAATCTTTCGAAACAGCGAGATCGATACGATCTATCGTCGATCGAGACCGCCGATAAATCGAGACCCGAGAGAAAAATAAAACCCGTTGCGCAAAAACTTAGCATAATTTCGTCATTTTGAAAAATATCGTCTTGTCCCGTGATCGCTCGCGCGCGCGCATTTTCCCAATGAATTTATGCGACGCGCCGGTCAGCGGTGCACGAGCATGCCGACACGAGCATAGTTATCCGCGTACCACCCGTTATTCACATGGTAATCAGAGTGTTAAGCAATAAATTACCTGCATTACTGGGAGAATATCGATTCGGCTGGAAGAGGGCGCACGCGGCCGCTGCAGTCCGATGCAGATTCGCCGCCCGTGCCAAAGGTTAAGTGCTACCGCATCCCTCCGGCCGAGGGATTCGCGAAGTTTTTTCATTTCGGTTGATATTTTCGCCGGATCGGGCCACGCAACGCTGAGAAATTATCCTCGATAATCTAACATATCGTCCACGCATTTTACTGATAAAGTACACACACAGATGTATCAATTGTAAACACACCGAAGCTAAAAATATTTATTTTTCAATAATTTCGATGTTAAAAAAACTATTATTTCCTCTTAGATATTCTCGTAGAGCATAAAAAGACGAGTCCAACGAGTACCATGACCGTACCGTTTCGATCGTTCGATCTCGAGATATTCATATTCGAAAGGGACGAACCTAACCTAACCCGGCCCTTTCAGACATGAATATCTAGAGACCATGTGATCGTAACAGTACGTTCATTATACTCGTTGGATTCGTCTCTTTATGCTCTGCAACAACGTGGAAACATTCAAATAAATTTTTGCTAAAAATTTAAACAATATATTTACAACATAGATTGCGATTCGAAGGAGTAGAGAATTTCAGACGTTATCCTCTTATTTTGCATTTCGGAAAGACCGGGGATCGCGTCGCCGCTGCATCCTCCGTGCAGCGCCGTAGGCTTTTCCCAGGGCGAAGTTAGGCGAACGTAGGACAGCGGAACGATCACGGCGCGTCGCGTCGCGTCCCGGCGCGGCGTGTCAGAGGTCAGTGCCGGGCTCGTAAAAGCGAGCAGCTTGCGCGAACGCGCGGCGGCCCTCCGGGATCGCCAGGCCAGGTTTTGCAATAAAATGGAAATTTTGCGACCCCGATCGGCCGGGACCGGGTTCGCAGAAAAGGGATTGGCCGTGTCGCGGGAAACCTGCTGCTGCCGCGCCGTCGCGCGAAACCGCCGCCGAGGAGATTTCAGCAATCGGACGTCGTGATTAGCTAAGCCTTAATTATCGTTCACCGGTCGGTAGACAACGGAGAGGGGGAGGCGGGAAAAGTTCCACCGATTCGGTAGCCATCAGGAAAGTTTGAACGTCGAAGCAACGCGCGAGCGTGAACGCGAGCCTGACCGGCGCACAAAGGATTTCTTGTAAGATTCCTGTAAGTATCGGTAGCAGAACTTTCAGGATCATCGGTCGTATTTTTACACGACACCCTATATATTTTCTTCGATATTCTCGTAGCGTTTGAAAAGACCTGTCCAACGAGTACCATGAACGTACCATTGCGATCATTCGATCTCGAGATATCGTTAAATAACGCTTTGACATAAACAATTCTCAACCGCTTCGAATATAAACCTTGTATTTCTCTTTAATACTCTCGTAAAGCTTCAAAATACGAGTAGAACGACTACAATGACCATACGGTTCGGATCGTTTGTTCTCGAAATATTTATTTTTGAAAGGCAAAGCCTTAGGTTCGTTCTCTTCAGACACGAATATCTCGAGATCGAATGATCCAAACCATACGGTCATTGTAGTCGTTGGATTCGTCTTTTCGTGCTCTACAATAATATCCGAGAGAAACACGAGGTCGTTGCTATAATAATCGAATCGAGTTTACAAGTTTAAATACTAATGAAAAAAAATATTAATTCTATGGGGACGTGTATGTACGTCTTTCGCATTCGAGGCGTTACTACCGGTCTCTGCCCAGAGTATTATCTCTCGCAGAAAGATTGGCGTACGCCGATGATAACGCGTCGAACACGTGACACACCGGTTACGCAACCGGATCGCTTCTTTTCTCCCGCTGTGATACGACAAAGGAAGATTTCCGAATGCATAATTAACGCGGAACTGCGGCGCGGAGCGCGACAGACCGTTTCCCTCGAGCAGTCTTCGACTAACGTTCGGGATCACGAGGCGAATACGTATATCTCCGCGTTTTGCAGTAAAACGCCGTCTCCAACGGATCCTCCGGCATCGGAGAGGAGCCGTGTTATCCAAGCAGGTGACATTATAATTTTAGCTCGAACGTCTTGCGGTTAACACGTGTCCGTCCAAGTGACGCCGAGCCTCGAAAATCTGGAAACAGAGATTTTGTTTCAACGTTACAATAATCGTGGAGGAGAATCGATCTCAGCAGCGCACTGCTCGCCGGTTCCTCTCAATTGAGAATTTTGTTACCAGCTGAGATAGCAGTTTCTCGAATAAATAAAAACTAAACCTACAACCGTTTAGAAATTTATAACGAATTTTTATCATTTCAATAATTTAAGACTAAACCTATCCGGCATTTATTCCAATTGAAATTGGAAAATTCCGTAAATGAATTTTTATAAATTTCAATAATTTGCAACTAAACCTACCAAGCATTTATTCCAATTGAAATTGGAAATTTATTCCATAAATGAATTTTTATAAATTTCAATAATTATAAGTTTCACATTTTGCAATTATTGAAATTATAGAAAATTACAATTAAACTGTAGATCTTTACGCAAAATCTCGAGCAGTGATTGTGCTAAGCAGGAGTTAAATAAAAATTCGTTTCATCCCCTATTTTTAGACTGAACATAGCATTACACTGTGGTTAGATTTCTCTAATTTTTCACTGTTTCATATATCACCTAGCCTTCTTCATAAATGCATAAAAATCCGCTGTCTAGTAATATAAATGTGAACAATCTTCCGAGCGTTCGCGTTCAATTCGCGAGACTCGAGGGAACGGGAGGAAAGAGGTGGACGCACAACGGAGACAACATCGCCCGGAGGTAACTCCTTTTGCCGCGAACTGTTTGACCGAGCGAGTTTAAACCTTCTAATACGTTAATCGCTTCAGTCCACCGTGATTGCAGATAGAGTTTCATCACCGAGAGGTATTGCTTATGGTACGAAGCCTTAAATGGTCTTTCGCTACGAGCGATTTGATACTCGAGGCTAATCGCACAACGCCGAGCCGAGCCGAGCCGAGCCGAGCCGAGCCGGGCCGGGTCGGGTCGGGCCGGGCCGGGCCGGTGTACATTTTCTTAGGTTTTCCTGAATCCTTGCGCTACGGGCAAGTTAGTTTCTCCTGTACGCCATTTTTAGACGGTTCTTGTCGCGCGTAAAGGCAATACCACTTTCGAGTCGCAACGTCGCCGGTGACCGTCCGAAAAATTGGGAAAACCAAGCCTGCCTCGGGCCGCAGGTGGCTCCGAGGTATGAAAAGAGTCCTACGGTCATAAACGGCCGACAATTCCTCGGCCCCACGGTGCTCGCCTGTGGGTGCAATTCGGCCTAACTGCGCTCAGAACCAATGCTACCGCTACCTGAACCTGCATTCTCTCTCTGCTTTTGTAATTACTAGCTTGTTCGCACGTGCTCGACCAAACAGAGTCGGCTGAATGAATTTTGAATTCTCGAAAAATTTTAGTTACACTACTCCCAACGCATCGAACGCGTGTTAAACGCGGAAATAAATTCGACGTTTATCCACCAAGATAAGCTGTCTTACAATATTTACTCCCACTAATGTTCGAACTTTTTTTTTAATATCGGACCATTGTTCTCTTCATTGTCTGGATTCTTACGTATTTTGAAGTGCCGATTACGAACATGATAGTGAAAACTGGGGCGAATGTTATTTTCATAGCGGATACCGAAAAAAATCGTAAAAATCATAGTTTTTTATAATCTAAAATTTTTTTGTAACCTTTTTATGCCTAAGTAACTCTGATCGCATAATCTTCCCTTTTGTCAGCAAAGGATTATCTTTATATCAAAAGTCAATGCAACATAAAATGTGTATCTGAAGTATTTTTCAAAATTCCTATTATTGACTGAAATCAATGGAACAAACCATGGTTTTTATGGTTTTTTTTTGTTTCCACTATGAAAATAACATTTGCGCCAATTTTCACTATCATATTCGTAATCAGCACGTCAAAACACGTAAGAATTGGTATGTTACGTAACATGCATTTGAAGTTAAATAAGTGATAAATTGCAAATTTGCTATTAAATAATTAACAATTGATCGAACCCGTGCGCCGAGAGCGTTAATACATTTATTATTAACAATTTACGATCGATACGAGGAAATATTCATGAACAGAATTTTTTCCGAAACATTGCAACTGGTCGGAATTCCAGAGAAAATATTGAAAATCGTGTTTGAAGCCTTGTGGGCTTACATTGAATATTTGGAGAACACGTTTCGTAGATCCGTATCAATTAAACAAATTCTGAAAATTTACATGCGAACAGATGGTAAAAATTGCGGTTTGTCACAGATCTGCAAAATGTATTTTTCAAATTTTCTACATAGATCCGCATTAAAAAAAGTTGTAAAATTCAACCATCAGTATTTTCTCTAATTCCAACCAATTGCTATTTTTCAAAAAAATTTTCGTCACATCATGTAGTAAACTAATTGCTCTAACTTCTCAAGAAAAGTTTAAAAACCGTATTCAAATACCAAAAAAGTTGTCGTCTTTTAAGAGCGTTCAAGTATTAATGGGAGTCACTGTCAATTCTCATTCCCAAACACTGTTATTGATTCAAATGCCTAAACGCTGTTTACAAATTCAAATTCCTAAATACGATTTATAACCTAACGTATTCGAAATGAAAATAAATTCGCTGTCCGCATACAATATTTACGTGTATCACGAAACGCATAGCGAGCAGGACGACCTTAATTATCGATCACAACGTAAACAATGGTTTCTGTCTTCACGGGGTCTGTTTGTTGTGGTAAGATAAATTCCAGTTCCTTTTACAAACGGATTAGCAGCTCGAAGGAGTCCTGAGGTTAGGATTATTACAAAAGTTCCGTGTCGAATTCTAGGCCGCGATTTAAAATCCTATTCTCGTTCAATAACGAGTCCCTGTTAATTACCAATTTCTGTTCAGACAAAATTCGTCAGCTCCGTGCCAGCATCTGAAAACATATTTTCGTTGAACCGCATTTCCATAATAAGATTTCTAGGTTATGACCCACCGTGTCTTCTTCAACCGCGATTTCCGGGAAAAAATGTCCACGGCGTTTGCTGTAATATTGTTCGAATAAAACTCCTCGCTGGACGAAATCTCGCTGTTCGAATTCTCCCGCGATAATTGACGATCTACAAAAGAAGGAGAATAATCAAAACAATCGGTTTTCAGTTAAAGATTCGTTCTGTTTACTCTCGGCAACCGGATTCGAGATTAAACTCCGACCGGCCGGTACAAACGTAAAATTATTATTATTAGCCTTTTTAGCTGGACAAAATTCTAAATCGCCTATTTTTCTATATTTATCAATTGATATGTTTACAGATAAAATATGAATAATTATTAACTTTTCACAACATTTAGTTGGTTTTTGTTAATTAAACAATATATTTTAAGTGATTTATAATTAAATGTAATGTACAACGAAGTTAGTAATGGATCTATGTAACACAGAATGATTTAACAAGTAGTAGATATTATCAAAGAGAAGACGTCATTTTTAATTATGGACAAAAAGAATGTTAATATAATTTACTAATTTACTTTTTGGAGATTCAGACATACGGGAAAGAATTATTCTTTGGTTTAGTATAAGGTTTCAATCTATAAATAATCTGCTGCATATTATTGTTTATTATTTTAATACTCAACGAGTAGACTAAACAAACCGCTAAGTGGCGACGGCATCGGGTGCGTGAACGTAAAACGACGTAACTTCATTGTAAAAATTAGTATGCTATAGCAATTTTATTTTGGTACTACAATAAAGTAGAGAATCTCTACTTTATAATAATGTAAAAATCATCGCGCGGCGCGACGTGGCGCATATACTAATTCATTGACGAAGAGGAGTAACATGGGCGTTTCTGTGGAAAAATAAGTACCGTCTTTGACACTTAATTTACAAAAACAGAGGAACGTTATCGATAATTTGGAATTACTAAAGTGAAAATACATGTTTTGAGATGCTATATCCATCATACATAGGAAAATTAAATACTCCTTCGTGCATTTTAACATATTTCTAGCGCGTATGACAATGTGCCCATTCACTTATAGGTTAGGCGTCCGCCTTTTAGGTGAAGTTTACACGCTCTGTAAACATACAACAAAAGAATTTTAAGTTTTAATATTCAAGGGTCTTAATACATGGTTATTTTAGATAATATTGGCACAGTTAGTTTTTGTTTATTTGAAAGAGGCGATTTAGAATTTCGTCCAGCTAAAAAGGCCATTCGGCACACTGCGCGACGGCGAATCATCGTTCATCCATGTCTCCGATCGCGTAATCGTCGTGTACACGATCCACGTCCTGCCGATCGTCGAACAGAAGGGAGTCATTATCGAGGCACCGAGCGCTTCTCCTGCCGCGCCGGTAAATAGTAAACATTATAACGAGAATTTTCGAGAACCATGCTCAGCCAGGATCGATAAATTATCGTCGATTTCTCGCTGAATGCTTGGCCACAGTTTTGGCCAATACGGACGTTCAGCACACCCTGTAGCTGGGTTTGCTGGTTCATTGTGCCCCCTCCGTCTGTCTCTCTCGGTGAATTACCGTCATAAACGCTGGTGCAGGGGCCACCGAGGAGTCACTGTCCACCAGTTTATTCGGAAATCCAGGAATTTCAGGAAACAGATAAAGGAAGACCAACCTTGAAAGGTGTAGCGGCTCGTACTTAAGGGTCGCGACAGGTAGGAAAAACAGGCGTACCGTTACAGCCCGGCCGAAACAATGATTGCCCAGGTATCCTTGGACACTGGACTCGGGAAATTTTCGGAAACCGAACGGAATTTCTGGCCGCCATCGTCTTCGGCTACTGTGCTTCCTAATTATTGCAGAATTGTTGTGTCAATAATTTATACATACATAATTACAGATCTAACAAAAAGATATTTTTATTTTCTGTGCAGGTGTACTGTAACTAAATATTGGTAGCAGAAGAATAAAATTTATCGTCTCCTAATTATTGCAGGATTTTTGTGTTAATAATTTCTGTATACATAATTACACAACTAACAAAAAAATATTTTTATTTTCTGTGCAGTTGTAACTAAATATTGGTCGCAAAAGAATCGAACTGAAACTCGTCCCGAAATAAAACCGGAACACCAATGCCAATGAGACTGCAAAATTGTTGTGTTAATAATTTATACATACATAATTACAGATCTAACAAAAAAATATTTTTATTTTCTGTGCAGGTGTACTGTAAGTAAATATTGGTCGCAGAAGAATAAAATTTATCGTCTCCTAATTATTGCAGAATTTTTGTGTTAATAATTTCTGTATACATAACTACACAACTAACAAAAAAATATTTTTATTTTCTGTGCAGTTGTAACTAAATATTGGTCGCAAAAGAATCGAACTGAAACTCGTCCCGAAATAAAACCGGAACACCAATGCCAATGAGATTGCAAAATTGTTGAGTTAATAATTTATACATACATAATTATAGATCTAAAAAAAAATATTTTATTTTCTGTGCAGGTGTACTGTAACTAAATATTGGTCGCAAAATAATAAAATTTATCGTCTCCTAATTATTGCAGGATTTTTGTGTTAATAATTTCTGTATACATAATTACACAACTAACAAAAAAAATATTTTTATTTTCTGTGCAGTTGTAACTAAATATTGGTCGCAAAAGAATCGAACTGAAACTCGTCCCGAAATAAAACCGGAACACCAATGCCAATGAGATTGCAAAATTGTTGTGTTAATAATTTATACATACATAATTACAGATCTAACAAAAAAATATTTTTATTTTCTATGCAGGTGTACTGTAACTAAATATTGGTCGCAGAAGAATAAAATTTATCGTCTCCTAATTATTGCAGGATTTTTGTGTTAATAATTCCTGTATACATAATTACACAACTAACAAAAAAATATTTTTATTTTCTGTGCAGTTGTAACTAAATATTGATCGCAAAAGAATCGAACTCGTCCCGAAATAAAACCGGAACACCAATGAGACAATGTTAATCTAACAACATTAATTGTTAAACATTTTTTTGCGCAACTATCGCCAGTACTCGAGACATTTTTCCGGTTAAAAGGAGCCCAAACACGATACAGTTCCGATGGTATTCTGCGCGAACCGCGATAAAGTGGAGCCTCGATTATCCGAACTCGGCGTATTCGACGATACTGGAAAACTTTTCGCGGAAGATGCTTTCCGAGCGTGGACGAAGAGAAATGTTTGTTGTTCGGACGATTGAACGATTCCTTCGCAATTTTCGTGAAGTCGTGGTGACGCCACTGGGCGACTCGTGGCGCGGTCCGTGAGAGAGCCGCGCGTGCGTTTCGAAGTGCAACAGAGAAAATGCGGAGGGCAGGAAAAAGAAAGGGCGATTTTAACGGAAGGGAGACGACGAACAATCCTGCTCGAGGAGCGACCGAGAGAGACAGAATGTAACGACTCCCAGGCACGGATTTAGGCGTGGGATGGTTGGAGTGGTGTGTAAGGATGAGAGAGGGCCCTTTCGCTCTCGATGCACGACAAAGTGCTATAGTTCGGCACGCTGCGGAGCAGTAATTTTTACGCGTAACTGTTACCGAATTCATGGTCCAATGAGAAATCATTTTTAACTATTTGTAGCAAAATAAACATTGCCTCGATGGCAACGAATTAGATCAAAATTCATTTCCTAATTATCAGGTTAGAAACAACAACTTTTGCTGTTCTGTGTCTCCCCCACCCCTCAGCCGCCATTTTGGATCAGACTTGCACGACAAATACAGACTTTGCGAACTTATTGCCTCGAATTGCACACTTGTTGCCTTCCGGTAGGTTGCAAACGGAAGTGTAGGAAACAGAGGGCGCGCGGGAAATTTGAAATTTCAGACAGTAAAATATGAATTACCCGGAGGAATTGCAAAATTCTTTCAATAATTTCTGGGGACGTACGCGTCGTGTTAATCTTGCTGCTATTTTTCAATCTACCATCGTGATTTTGCCGTATCTAAACGATTTTTAAAGAATGCGTATCACTATTGTTCTTTTATTATATTATATTAAAAATAACGTGTCCGGTATGTTCGTTATACTTGTACGGTGACCGATACGTCAGCAACCTCCGGCGAGGCACCGCTGCGACCGATCTTCCGAGGCTGGGACGCAGGAGGGACACACTCGAGATGACCGTGATTGTCTGAAACATACACACACACATAGAGAGAGAGAGAGAGAAAGACGTATCATTCTAAACATCCGTGACACGTAACGAGGACTCGAAGAGCGACTTCGTATTCATCGGCGGAGGGACAAACACGCAGAAATAACGCCGCCGTGAACCTATCTCTTTGCGCCTGTGTATGCGCGTACATACATACACACACATGTACGGATGTCCACGTTGGTATATAGCAGGCCGCAGCAGACACGCGCGCGAGGGACAGCTCTTAAACGTGAAATCCCGTTTCGACATTCCCAATACGTCCGAAACCGTTGAAAAACACTTCGAAACGAATTAACGGAATGGCCGCCGCAGTGTATGAATATCATAAGCTCGCAGATTCTTCGGAGCCCTAGGTGGACGAACGAGCCAAGGATTCGGATTGTGGGGGCAGAAATCGATGGGGGCGAGTATGGTCGTCTGTTAGGACTCGAGCGGCTCTGATATTTCTAATAAAAATTTCGAATTCATCATTTTTGTAACCATTCTCAAATTTAAACGTTAGAGGGCGGTCATTTTTGGGGATTTGACGGTAGCCAGTTAAAAAATACAATGGTTTCCTTCGTAACGGTGCCATTTAGAAAAATAGTTTCATCAATGGCGGAGCTACAGTACCGCAAGAACCCGCAAGGAGGGCCCAAAATTTATTAGTCTTGTAATTTCACTAAAAAATGATCTAAATGAAATTAAATTACAAAAAAATGATTTTGCGTTTATTGAATGTTCACGATTCTATCTAAATACTAATTTTTTTGAAAGTTTTTTTCTTTTTTATTTTCGCAATTGAACACTTTGTGTTGGACCGATTCTTACGCACCTTGATCGAATTTTTATTCATTTATTATTAACAATTTACGATCGATACGAGGAAATATTTCTCCTATCTGTCATTAAAAAAATCTAAATCCAACGGAAACATCGAAAGAAAATAGACGGGCCAAAAATTCGCAGTTCCGCCATCGAGTCCCACGATTCGTTCGTCCAAAATGCTCAACTGTTTACCGATCATTAAAACACAAAGGACAATAACAATAGCCACCAGCAAATCTAAACGCCGATGACGTGGTCACGAGCTGGGTCGGTGGCGGGGAGGGTGGTGGGTTAAGATTCCCGGCAAGCTGTCCGCTAATTTCCCTGCAGCTAATCGATCTTCGGGAACAAGATCGCGTCAAACATCCCGGTCGGTCGCGGTGGCTCGGCACAGTGGAGTAGGTAGTAGTATGTGCCGGTCGCGGCTATAGCGCTATCGCCATCGAGGCACGCATACCGTTGGTACATAAGTTCCGGGCGGCGCGGCGCACGTAGAAATGCCACATGCACCTTGGATTCGAAGGGGTCTGCGTGCGCGGCGCGGTGCGGCGTCCCGGTAGCGACGACGACGACAACAACAGCGAGCGAGCAAGCGAGCGAGCGGGAGCAGCAGCGAACGGAAGACGGAGGACGCCATTGTGCGGAGAGAGACAGCGGTCGGCCCAGTCGGGTTGTGCTGGCGCGGCGCGGCGGAAAGGAAGAACGGAGAAAAAGAGGATCGAAAAAGGGGAGAATGCGCTTGGCGAGGTAGCGAGAAAGAGAGAGAGAGAGCGAGCAAAACGGACACACACAGACGTTGCTGGTTTCTCGGATCGAGCGGTACGCGCCAGAGAAAGATGAAGCGAGAATGCGAGGGGCGTGGGGGTAGGGGAGGACGCTTGTTACAGAGGGGACCTTTTCCCTCTATCGCGTGGCTCCACCCACACGCCGCCACCGTCGCCGCCGCGCCGTCGAGGCGCACAATCTGGCAACAGTGGCTCGCTATAACCGATATTGTGGCCGTGGATTGAATGGAGGGGAACTAGCTCAGGTCAAACCTCCCCACCGGCACGACAACCCCTCGGTCGGAGGAGCGACCCCTCGCCTAAGCTCGTGCTCCGTCGTTTCTCACCCCACCGAACCCCTGCGCGTCCTTCCCTCGGTCTCTGTTCGGCCGTTGTCGGTTCTCCTCGTCTTTTCTCCCCCCGTCCGCCTCCTGCCCCCCCACTAGACCGCACCGCATCCTTCCCGCCCCACTCCCCTGACCGTTGACGCTCGCGTTCCCCCCACCGCCTCGCTTCGTCGTCTCTGGCACACGCGTCCCGGTAGGTCGGTGTGCGCGTCTCTGTGTTTGCGCGCGAGAGTCGAGCGCGAGTGTCGCGCCGCTGCTAGATGGCGTTCGCGTGTGCGCGCGCCTGCGCTTATGTGTAGGTAGTACGTAGCCTTACTCCCACCCGCGTCCCTCGACCTATCACACCAGAACGCTCGGTCGCGTCCGTGTTCGATACCGACGCCGCACTTACACAGTCTCCGCGGTCGATCCCGCGCGTTACCATCGTGCTCTCGCACACACCAACGGACTCACACCGCACAGTCGTCGTCGTCTCGTCACCGTTGCGCTCACCAACACACCGGAGGGATACACCGTGGCGCGCGTGTAGCGATACGCGATCGTGACGACGAATCGACGGACAGGGACACACGCCGTACACGCACACGTGCACACGGAGAGACAGCCCGCGACGATAGAGAGCGCGCGGAACCCATCGTAGTAAGACAGAGCGAGAGGAACGGCTGGGGAGCGAGGAAGACCGATGTTGGCCCCAACAGCCTCTCACTAGACAGTATTACTTTCAACCGTTTAGCGGGGCCAATGCTACCCGGCGCGGAGTAGTCAGTCAGCCGAGCAGTCAGAGTCAGCCGTCCGCGAATACCGAGAGGACGCTCTCTCGCTCTGAGCAGCATCGTCGACGACGACGACCATCCATCCACGCGACACGATCCTCTCTCTCTCTCTCACACACACACACTCTTTTTCTCTCTCTCGCTCGTAATACACACAGAAATACCCACGTTATACGCCTCTCGAATGTTTTCGCAAATCTTCGGCCCGTTATAAAGAAGAAAAAAAAAAGAGGAAAACAGAAGAAAAAACAAAACGAAGCCCGTTAGTATTATTGTTGTTGTTGTTACACTCATCAATCCGTTGGTTCCGTCGTCGTATGTCGTCGTCGTGTCTGCACGAGGTTCGCGATCGCAAAGAACGTCGTCGTGTGACAAACCCGAGGGCCGTGCCGGAACCGTGGTTTCTTGGATAGATAGTTTTGCGTTCTTTCTTTTTGTGTGTGTGTGCGTGCGTGTGATAAACAAGAGAAACGAGCGGACAATAGTAAAAGAAAGAAAAAATAATAGAGGTCAAATTAAGTTTGACGATGGACAGGTTTTGTGTTGACGGTTTTTGACGACCTGCACGGCGGTGGATCGTTTTCGGCATCATCATCGTGCCTCTCATTCTCTCTGGAGAGCGCGCACCGATAAGAGGTCGTAGGAGACTGCTACCGCAAGGACACACACCGGTCGTACGTCGGTCTGTCCGCCGCGAGAGTCCTACCCTCTCTAACAGCGTGTCACGCGCGTGCAACACACATCGGATCTCGGGGATCATCATCATCATCATCGCTGCCGTCGTTGTCGTCGTTCCGCGCGCGTTCCCGTTGCGGCGGAGGAGAATCTCCACCTCTTGTATCTCGTTCTATCGCTCGTTTTGTCGTCGTTATGACGAGGTGATGAATAGACGAAGGCGTTGCAGTGCCAAGCAGCGTGGTGACCGTGCTCGTCGTCCTGACGGACGATGACGATTTACGGAGACAGATTATACCGTGGACGCGGGGAAGTGTGCACGTCGTTGCTAGTGTGATAATACCCTAGTGCTCTTCTTCTTCTTCTTCGTCTTCGTCTCCGTCTTCTTCTTCTTCATCGTCATCCTATTCTTCGACTTATTTTTCTTCTTCGTTCGTCCGGGGAGGATTGGATTATAACCGTGGACCGTGGACCGTGTCTCGCCAGGATAATGCGCATCCGTGTTGTCCTTTAGGTAAGTGCCAGTGCTGGTTTCTTTCAAACGATTTCTACCCTCGGTTCAGTGACGTTAGACCACCCCCCTCGTTGCCCACTTATCGTCTCGTCGAGATCGAACCGCCGATCCGTACGATTTCAGTGAGACCGAGGATTTTCTCGGGCCGGGCCGGGTCGCGAAAATTTCGAAAATCCATGACGTGTTCGGGTCGTACGATTTCAGTGAGACCGGGGATTCTCTCGGGCCGGGTCTGGACCCGAAAATTCACGACAATCTAATCGAATCCGTAAACCACCGTGCGATTTTAGCGAGACCGAGAATTTTCTCGGGCCGGGCCGGGCCGGGCCGGGCCGGGACCCGAAAATTTCGAAAAATCACGACAATCTAATCGAGATTTCGATTCATCGAATTCGTAAACCACCGTGCGATTTTAGCAAGACCGAGAATTTTCTCGGGCCGAGTCGGGTCGGGACCCGAAAACGTCTGAATTATTCGGGTTTTCGTGCGAGCAGCCCGCCCGGTGTGGTTTATCGAACACGGCAGAGATACGTCAATTGTGAGATTAGAATTGTGTGACGTGTACGGGTTAAAAAGGTTCTCGATTTCTCGTGCCGAGAGGCAGGCAGGCAGGCCGCCTGCTCGTTATATTACGCTGCAGTACGCTCGAACCGGTAAGGCGCTTTCACAACGGGTGATTGTTCTAAAGATGTGTCACTCCGTGTTGCTCGTTTCTCGATCCGATCCCGCGGCTAGGGGAAGAGAACCGAGGGGGGTAAGAGAAGCGGGAGAGAGGAGACTCTCTCGCGGACGGAGATACGAAAACAAGTCGGAAAGTCACGTCCACTGTAATCTTCGATCGGCCGTAGGGTCGCGGGACGTGTTATGCTCGGCGTATTAACACCTTTATGTGTAACAGCCTGTGCCTATAGCCGACTACCAAACAGCTACGAACCGGTCGCGCGTAAAAATACACGGGCGAGATTATTCTGCAGTGACCTACCATAGCCGCGGAAAGCTTGAAGACGATCGAGAAAATTTATTCGTCGTCGAATCCAGGCTTTCAGATTTTTCATGGGGCTATGTAGAATGTAGACCCACGAGTGAGATCGAATCATTAGCAGCTTCTGTACGCCAACTATGCAAGATCTTCTAGATGGAACTATGCAGACTCTTAATTTTGTAATACTGGACCTCTAGATGCTTAGATTTTACATAAATAGAATTACGTAGACTCTCGTGAACGAAGATTTTTGAATTTTTTTCATTGGTTTGTTAAATATTCGGGAAAATTGAAAGTTGTCGAATACGGAACGAAATTATTTGTTCGCGTCTCTCTTGGAATGAGGACTAAATTCTAGTTTTTATTCTTTGATATTTATTATATTATTATAATAACTAGTACACAAAGTGGATAATTAAAACTGCAATTTTATACAAATTTTTTAATTGGATTAATGTGAACTTGTGCGCAAAAGCTAAAATACTAACCCAGACTGCTATGGTTAAAATTGCAATTTTTATTAATTTTTTAATTGTATCAATGTGAACTACTAAATAAAAGCTAAAATACTAGACGTCTTTACACAGTTGAAATTGTGATTTATACAAATTTTTTAATTACATGGATGAACATACTAAATTTGTGTACAAAAGCTAAAATACTAACCAGACTTCCGTACGTAGTTAACATTTTTTAATTAATAATTAAAAAGTAAAAGCTAGATATTTAGTTTACTATAATTCGTCACGGGAGATTGAACATCGAGAAACGTTGAAGCTTCGTGTACCTAAAAATTTCGTGGGTAAATCCGCGTCAGTGGAGCGATTTAGCAATCGTTACCTTTCCCGTTCGGTGTTGAATTCTTATCTCGCTCGGCGTGACGATAATCGGCCTGACATTGTCACTGACGTCGTTATCGGTCGGCAGAAAAATACAAAGACGAGGCAAGGTTAGCCGCGGAGCGGCGATCGACGCGAATTTGAATCGAATCGCGCCACCATATCGTTCGTAACGGTCCTGGGCGAGAAATTTATTTCGAATAATAATTTTTAAACAAATTCTAGAAATAATGCTCTCCGTTTTACAAACAACGTGTTTCAATCGATGACACGTATCTCATCGGTGGAATTTGAATCTATGCAAATAATTGGGAAAATAAAATAAATTGTAAAACAGATTATTTGAAGGAATAATGTTTAATTATTTATCGAGAAACATTCATAATAAACGTCAATGAAATCAAAATATATATTTATAAATAATATCAATAATGTCTGTACATACGTATAAATAATATGAAATGTCAAATACAATAACAAATAATTTATTTCGAGAAATAATAATTAAATAAATTTTCGTATGAAATACTAAACGATAAAATTTTTTCATTTGAAAAAATAGCTTATTTCTGAAATAACAAATCGAAAAAATTTTTCAAAAGGATTGTTATTTAAAAATTTTGTTAAACGCCCAGGTCTGGTATGTATACGTAGCGTTCGGGCTGCGATAATCTTGGCAATTTTAAACGCGCAATAGGCAGTGTGGTATCTAATCGTTTATCGCCGAGTTATACACCGAGTCACTGTACTATCTGCGATAGTTTTCCAAAATTTTTACACCGAACGATATATACATACATACATAAAATGATAGAAACTGGCTGACAAGTCGGCGCCTTAAAAACTATGTCAGGATCCCTTGACATTTATGCGGTAGCTGCGAACTACAGCCTTGCTCGCGGCGCCTCGATCTCCGCTGGCTGGCTGGCTATAAAACGCGATAATATTCTCGCTGTATTTTCGCCGATGCTACGAAATACGTTCAATTCCGCCGGCATTGAGAAATTTTTTAATTCATTGAAAATATTACGCCTTTCTTCCGTGACCCACATCGGCCGCGAATCAAGGTTGTTGCTGGTGCCGTTGTGGAAACTCGAATATCGCTGGAATCAGGACTTATTGTTCTGAAACCGTAGCGATATTATCGGTTCGAATATCATCGAAAACTGGCGATTCTGAACTGAGGACAATCTGTTTTAAAATAGTATGTTCCAGTAGAAAAAAAAATTTTGTTGTACAACTGGCGATTCTCAACTGAGGACAGAAAATCTGTTTTAAATTTATAGTTTGTTGCAGTAGAAAAAAAATGTGTTGTACACCTGGCGATTCTAAACTGAGGACAGAAAATCTGTTTTAAAATAGTATGTTCCAGTAGAAAAAAAAATTTTGTTGTACAACTGGCGATTTTAAACTGAGGACAGAAAATCTGTTTTAAAATAGTATGTTCCAGTAGAAAAAAAAATTTTGTTGTACAACTGGCGATTCTCAACTGAGGACAGAAAATCTGTTTTAAAATAGTATGTTCCAGTAGAAAAAAAATTTTGTTGTACAACTGGCGATTCTAAACTGAGGACAGAAAATCTGTTTTATAGTGTGTTCCAGTAGGAAAAAATTTTGTTGTACAACTGGTGATTCTAAACTGAGGACAGAAAATCTGTTTTTATAGTGTGTTCCAGTAGAAAAATTTTTTTTTAAGTTTATTACAATTTTTTCATAAATATGAAAAATAGGATTTCTTTTTCTTTCGGATGCGCCTTATTTCAGTTCTCAGCCTTCTTGAAAATCGGATTGCCGAACCCTCCGGTGCCCGGGTCTGTTCTGACCCACGCCGTCGAAATCATAGAATTGCTAAAAACTTCTACAATTAAGAAAAATGTCCTCTGAAATTAAAATCTACACCGCGAAACCAGTTAATAAATCACTGATTAATTAATAGCGGTACGTTTTAATTATCTAGTCCCTCGTAGGTTGACAAGTACCCGTGTCCCCATCGATTCCCGCCGCCATTTTTCCGTTCGTGTACCGATAAATCCTTCGTTTGTATTTCTGGGGTGGGCGGGGGCAGCTATAGTTATGCATAGAATCGACAAGTCTATGACATTTCTGTGACGGCAGAAATTTCGGCGGTGGCGTTATCGATTGCTGGGTATGCTATTTTCGGAATTCCGAAGTCGGGTATCGAGCCTATTGCATCGACACAGCCGAGCGTCTCCTCGCCCCCCTCCCCCCTCCTAGGTTGTCCAGCGCTACTTCTATGAACTCTGTGGACTCTGGTGTCGAGCTTTCACCTAACGCCATCGAGACAGAAACATACTGTTTCCAGCGCTCGCGCTCTCTCGTGGGAAGGGTGTGGGAAGGAAGTAGGGGGCATTTGTCGAACGAACGTTGTGTGCGCGCCTCTGTACCGGAGAAACACCACCAACGGACGGCCGCAGAAGAACGCGACAGTCGTCGTCGATTTCTGGTCAGCAGCGGGGACGCGGTCGCGCTCGCGCGTTTATTGCGTCTCTCCGTGTAAATCGGTTTCGTCGAAAGCCTTCTAATCTCGATACAGGCCCCCGTCTCTTTCGCGGTGGCACAATATCAGAAATAGGTTTGTTAAAATAAGCGTACACTCGATGGCGCATACCGTGAGCTTCCCAGGGACGTATTACCTCGGGGAGAATCACCCGGTCAGTTCACTGGTGGGAGGAGGGGTGGGGAGGACATGCACCAGGAGAGACATGCTGCTCTGCGCGCACACTTTGCCCTTATCCACAAATAAATGAGGTCGGCTTGCCGATTCATATAACCTCTCTCTAGTGCTGTTACTGTTCTCCGACCGTTCCGCTTATTTCTCCTATTTTAATTTTTTTTTCTTGACTATTTTAAATTTTACAATTTTTTGCTCTTCGCCGTATGCAATTGCTCGACGAAATAATTCATCGACTTCAGTCTGAATGAGTGTATTATTAGCATTTTTGTAGGTTAGAATAGAATTTTTTTCCTGACAATTTTCGGTTTTATTTCGAGAGACCTGCAAAGAATTTCTAGCCCTTCGCCGTATGCAATTCCTGGACGAAATAATTCGTCGACTTCAATCAGAATTAGTGTATTATTAACATTTTTGTAGGTTAGAATAGAATTTTTTTCCTGACAATTTATTTTCGGTTTTATTTCGTGAGACCTGCAAAGAATTTCTAGCCCTTCGTCATATGCAAGTCCTGGACGAAATAATTCGTCGACTTCAATCAGAATTAGTGTATTATTAACATTTTTGTAGGTTAGAATAGAATTGTTTTCCTGACAATTTATTTTCGGTTTTATTTCGTGAGACCTGTAAAGAATTTCTAGGCCTTGCCATATGCAATTCCTGATCGAAATAATTCATCGACTTCAGTCGGAATGAGTGTACTGTTTCCCTTTTTGTAGGTTAGGTTAGAATTTTTTTCGGTTTTATTTCATAAGACGTGCAAAGAATTTCTAGTTTTTCGCCATATGCAGTTCTGAACGAAATAATTTATCGACTTCAGTCGGAATCGGTGTACTGTTTCCCTTTTTGTAGGTTAGGTTAGAATTTTTTTTCCTGACAATTTGTTTTCATTTTTATTTCATGAGCTATGCAAAGAATTTCTAGCTCTTGCCCATACGCAATTCCTGAATGAAATAATTTATCGACTATCAAAATTAGTGTATTATTAGCATTTTTGTAGGTTAGACTAGAATTTTTTTTCCTGACAATTTATTTTCATTTTTATTTCATGAGACATGCAATGAATTTAATAAAAATTAGTGTATTAATTAATAAAAATTAGTGTATTATTAACATTTTTGTAGGTTAGACTAGCTAATTTTTTATCCTGATTATTTTCAATTTTATTTTTCTGAAACCTGTAAACGAATCACAGTGTTAGCCTGTTTACAGGTTAGACTTTGTTCAGTTTGTACGCGGAGGATATTTTTTCAAGGAACCCTGGTCCGCGAAGGGCTAGAATTGTAACAAGAGGGCCGTAGTGTTCGAACCTAGCACGGCTGTCGAGTTTCTTTTTTCGTCGGTGGAACCTCATCGCCGATACACGCACCGCTATTTACCAAATTGGCAAATATCAACGAGTCAGAAATAATATCGTCATCTTTGATTGCGCACTCTCCCGTGCTTGTGGAGCGAGGGTACCCGTTTGTCAAGGACGACGGACAGACGCCTCGGAACTGACAAAGAATTATGTCAGACGTAGCGACACGTTATAAATTCACCTTGGGACCGCTGGCACGTAGAAAAATGCTACACACTCTCTCTCTCTCTTTCTCTCTCGCTCGTTCTCTCTGTCTCTCTCGCTCGTTCTCTCTGTGTCTCTCCCGCCGCCATTTTGGGAAACGAAACAAACACTCTTGGTCGCGTCTTCCATTTTTTTTTTTTACTTCGACGTTGGCTTCTTCGTTTATCTGGACACACGATTCCGGAATGCATTTAACTTTTGTAATGGGAACGGGTCCGAGCGTCGTTTTCGCTGACCAGTCGGAATCGTCGTCGGGCAGGCAGGAAAAAGTTTCGCGGCGCGATAGGTACGTACTCTCTGTTCCTCGAAGACACACACAGGGCCGCGCGACGGTATTGCTTGCGCAAAACGATTGGTTTACACGCGACGGAATCCGCTGGATTATGAAACGTTTGTTTTGCCGGCGCGAGAAGCGGTCGCTCGTGACGCTCTCGCGCGGGTCCGACGACAATGGAGCAGCCTTCGGACATTATATTCCCGCACGCGTGCTCAAGGTGAGGCGTAATTAAATTTTCATAATTGTCCGTTGCATAATGAGGTCTCGGAACCGTGTGTCTCCTCGGCCGGCGCGGCGCGCCGATCAAAGCGGCAATTTCGAATTGATCGGGGGACCGGAACCGTTCTAAGTCTACCGAATCTTACGAGCTTAACGTTTCTTCGTTTAGAGGAATCATTGTACGACGTGATTCATTGAAGAAATTTCAAGGTCGTCGGTATGGTCACGGCTTCTGGATATTATTGTAGAGCATGAAACGACGAGTTCAACGAGTACCATGAACGTACCATTACGATCATCCAATTTCGAGATATTCGCGTCTGAAAGATAACATTTTGATTAGGTTCGTTCCCTTTAGACAGGAATATCTCGAGATTGGATGATCGTAATGGTATGTTCATGGTACTCGTTCGACTCGTCTTTTTACGCTCTACGAGAATATCTGTGAGGATATATAGGGTGTTCGTATAAAAAAAACTGTTATTAATTTAATTTTCGTTAAAACACCTTGCACGTGCATGACATAACTTGTGCACACTATGCAATGGATTATGACATGCAATGTTCCTGTTGGTGTGTACATGACGTCAATGGTAGGGATCTTACAACCCCGCATCCGAACAACTAACGTGAGCGTCGAGGCGATCGAAGATTATGCGCAGAGGTGGCATTACTTTTCGAGAAAATGATTGATCGAACCGATAACGAACGCGAATAATTGTGAAAAGCACGACACGATGCGGTACATTTCGTTTCTCTATCAGTCGTTCCTCTGTTGCGCGCGGAGGAGGGATGATATAATGCGCATGTGTGCACGCTATACCGCTTTAAAGCACCGACCGGACCGTCTAACTTCATTCCGTGTACTTATGTCAAACGCCGGGGCAAGAACGTCGATATTCCTAACTATGTCTAGATTACGCTAACGCGCGCCTCCGTGGCGCTCGCGAAAATTATGCTACGGTATCTGATTATGCGATTTTTAGAACAGCTTTTTAAATTCATTTCGAACCGTTCCCGAATTGCGATTGGAAAAATATTCAGCCATTTTGAAAACAAACTTCGCCGGTTCAACATGCACATTGTAATTTCCAAGTTATGTAATTTCCATTTTACCATTTTTCAAATTTCAGATGTTTATTCAACATTTCTATTTTTCCTTATATGATTTTTCAAACTTCAAATATTTATAAACAATTTTAATTTTTTCTTATATGATTTTTCAAACTTCAGATATTAAAAATTTTTATTTTTCCTTATATAATTTTTCAAACTTCAGATATTTATTAAAAATTTTTATTTTTTCTTATATGATTTTTCAAATTCCAGATATTTATTCCAAATTTTTATTTTTCCTTATATCATTTTTCAAACTTCAGATATTTATTCAAAATTTTTATTTTTCTTACATAATTTTTCAAACTTCAGATGTTAAAAATTTTAATGTTTCCTTATATCATTTTTCAAACTTCAGATATTAAAAATTTTTATTTTTCCTTACATAATTTTACAAATCGATACCGCAGTCAGACAATGACCTATCGGATTAATGAATGATAAAAATCGATCAGACTGAAACACGTAGAATGAAAATCAATTGAATTTCAGGTGGGATCCGCTAATTAGTCAGTGTAACAGCGCTCGACAGGTCAGCAAGGTCGGCTTCCACCTTATCCACGAAGCCAGTAAACTATTAACTGTCATTCGCGTTGTATACATTAGTCTACCTGTTCCGCGCGCTATGAATATACATGTACGCCGCGTCTAAAACGCGACTGCCATAAGAAATCTAACGCGGAACAGTTCCTTCATGGTTCGGTGATAACCGTAGACACATTGTATACCGAGTTTCCGCTGGAAAGATTAATCGTCACCGTAACGATAACACGTTCGTGATTTATTTCGCTGTTCGAAGATACGGTAATGCGCCAACCCTTTATAGTTCATTGGTATATACATCGAATGACGCCGGCAATTACAACTAGAATTTTATAACAAATATTATCAGGTCATATTTATCACCACATAACTAGCTTACCATCTGTAGAAATCACGATACCAAATAAATACAGTAAACCGTGGATTTATTAATGAGATTTCAAGGTCGTCGGTAGTTTTCTCATACGACACCCTGTATATTTTCTTTGATATTCTCGTAGAGCGCAAAAAGACGAGTTCAACGAGTACCATGAAGATACCATTACGATCATCCGATCTCGAGATATTCGTGTCTGAGTGCCAAGATTTCGATTAGGTTTGCTGCTTTCAGACACGAATATCTCGAGATTGAATAGTCGTAATGGTACGGTTATTGTACTCGTTGGATTCGTCTTTTCGTGCTCTATAATGATATCGAACAAAGAATATAGCATTTCGTTGTGAGAAAATAACCGACAACCTTGAAAAGAACGAAATCTGTAAATTTTGAAAACAGTGTAAAGCGACGATAAAAGCTATCGAAAAAATGATAGAAGCGTCCATCGAACAGTGTGTCTGCAGGCAGTTTCGCATAGTTTGATAGGATCGCGGTGGTTTCGCACGTTCTCCATTACAGCTGTACACGCTCGTTAATTTCAAATAATCGCGGGCATGTTCGCACGTGCGCGGGAAACGGCCGTTTAAATATATATACATCACGAGCGACACCTATATTTCCACTCACCCTTTTTGCATTAATTATTCCGGATTACAAAGTCTCTCCCGGTTCCCGAAGCTCTGTCGTCCAGATAAAAGCGGCGGGGATATAATTATATCGCGCGACCGGCCCGCGGAAAGTGATTAATTGCGACGCGTTAAATAAAGATCCCGCGAGAGGAAGACGCGCCTTGACCGGAGCCCCCCGACTATAATAAATAATCGCCGAATATTTACGGTTTCCCGGTACCGCAGCGCGAGTTGAAGCAGCTCTTTGTTGAACGTGTTTAGTCGTTCGAATTAACAAAGGAATAAATGTCGGTCTCGACCGAGCGTTATCGAGCATTTTTACCCGATAAAAGCTGTTATCTATGAAAGAAGTCTGTCTCCGACGAGAAAAAGCTTTTTCGTTCGTTCGCGAATCGATTCTCGCGCCACCAGTGCGCGCGAAGTGTCAACGACAGCTGACAGCGGGAACATACGAACAACAGCTGACGTGTTAGTTCTCCTTCCGTAATCTTTCAGACAGG
>CM052213.1:3674055-3756597 GCA_028454225.1 Lasioglossum leucozonium
TATTAAATTAACCTAGATAAATAAGCCCGTAACAATTATTGTAACTATTTTCATGAAATTTTGCTGTTCTAAATTTTACCGAAGTTTGAAGGTTTTCCTATCACGATGGAAATGTTTTTAGGAAATAATTATGGGAACAATGTTTAACAGGATGACAATATTTCGTTTTTGATAGTGGGTCTCTCATCCGGTGCGTTCGGATCAGCTCGCGGTTAATGTATGCGCGTCTTTTTGTTGTCCTCGAAATAAAGCAATTTCAATTCGTATTGACACACATCGTAGAACAAAACATGAATATGGCGGATATTACGCGACCTCTGAATCATTGATAAATTACTTCCGCCATATTTCAAGATATTCGGAAGCACGCGTGACGTAACCAACGGGAATACACAGTTGTCCTCGCCGGAGGATAGTTTTAATTCGTGGAATCCTCTTTTGTTGCATGCAAAACAAACTATTGTTGCAATAGATGGTAAATTCTGACGAAATTATTCGATCAATTTTTTTTTTATTATTCTTATTCCATTGTACGATTTTTGCTCATCAGTAGACCGCAAATTTTATGCACTTATGAGAAAAATTGTACAAATTCAAATAATATTAATAATTAAAATTGTTACGCGGAGAAATTTTCATTTAGCACGTCGTTCCTGAAAATTCTTATTTTGCATAAAGATTCTTTCACACCTTAGTTGACACTGATAATGGCGCTTCTTCGGACATCACGTCCAAAAATTGTGGACGTGTCACCTCGGATTTCGTAATCGTCTCGCAAGTTGCAATACCAAGGACTTTCCTCCTGTTTCCTCATTCAACAATTTGCCTGATCAAAATCTTTTTTTTACCTATTAACAATTAAATGATTCAATAACATTTTATGAATCCAAAATATACCAAGACCCTCCTTTTGCGCAGTGAACGATTGAAAAAATTTTTTTGTTAACTAATATTAACATTCAATGAGTATGAAAAATTTTATTTGTTAATATTAACATTCAATGAGCACGAAAATTTTTTTTGTTAACTAATATTAACATTCAATGAGTGTGAAAATTTTATTTGTTAATGTTAACATTCACCGAGTATGAAAAATGTTATTTGTTAATATTAACATTCAACGAGTATGAAAAATTTAACGTTAAAATTGCAACAACAGAGAATTGATTTAAGACGTATAAGGATTAAAGGAAATTGCAAGTGTATATAAAAATACGAAGTCGAAAGCAGCAACGTCGAATCTTCAAATTGCACAAGCTACACACACGCCTAGCGCACCTCGTGCAGCTGTAACGTGACACCGATCGCCGAGGTTTGTTACAAAACGGTTTTGCGACGCTTCGCGTTTATGCACAGTCACATATATTATAGGTCATAATTATTAAATTGTCGTACTATTGTTCCAGATTTGGACTGTGATCCTTATGTAATGACAATGCGAGACACGTGTATCGTCCAGTTGCATAATCTGTTTGTTCTTGTCTCGCGTTCTTTGTACATATTTCTGCCGATCGTTTCACCATTGAGCGCAACAAAATATTGCAAATAATTTAAAATTAATTACAATAACAGGTTATTCGTAGCGTCGTAAAGTCGAATTAATTTTGCATTATTATTTAAAATAAAAAATTCTCGAATAAATTGTCCGAAAGCAATACGTTCGGAATTGAAAAAATTTTTTGGAACTCGTATAGTAGAATTTATTATTGATGAAATAATTTATTCGAACAGAAAGAGCTTGCTGTGATTAAATTGAATTAATTAATAATTTTTAGCATCGATTACCGATTAAAATCGAACGTCGAGAGTTTTCTAGTCGGTCGCGCAGCCGAGAAATGCCGACGACAATTTCGCCATCGCGGAGCAAAGATTTCTCTTCTGCTTACGTTTACGGTTATTATCGGGCCGCCATTGTGGGCGAGCGTTCTTTGTGCAACTTTCCTCGTTCGCGTCGAAACGGGGAAGAAGTTGTCGGAAGAGCGCTGGAAGAGAGTCCTGCGGCGGAATGTTACACGGTTTTCGGGGTTCTTCGAACGGCAGATGTTATTTCCGTTTTGTGTACACACAGAATGACATACGCCGCACGTGTTGCACCGACGAACACGTTCGAATTAGTAAGAGAGAACCTGAAAGCGAAAAAATACATTTTTACTTCGAAAATTCCCTGTCCACGTTTTCCTACGCCTTCGCGCATCGACAAACCCGAGTTGCTCAAACCGTCGAACGGCCGCCATCTTTATCTCAAGTTTCTCGACTTGTTCGCTTATCGATTCCTCGAACCACTCCGGGGCTTTGTTTAAATTTCTTAATCAACGAACATGTAAACCGTTGCTGAAACGACGGCCTTGGTCTCACCGAACAGAAATCAAGCAAGCCGTTCTCTGGTAAAATATTACAGTCGAAGTGTCGCGTACTTTTTATGCACGGTGAGAGATACGTAATTGGTAGGAAATATTTACGGGTTTCCAAGATCATCGATATCTTTTTTATACGACACCCTGTATATTTTCTTCGATATTCTCGTAGAGCATGAAAGGACGAGTTCAACGAGTACCATGAACGTACCATTGCGACCATCCAATCTCGAGATATTCGCGTCCGAAAGATAACATTTTGATTAGGTTTGTTCCTTTCAGACAGGGATATCTCGAGATTGGATGATCGTAATGGTACGGTCCTTATACTCGTTGGATTCGTCTTTTCACGCGCTACAAGAATGTCACAGAAAAAATATACCATCTCTATAGAAGAACCATCGATGACCTTGAAAAATCTGGTAAAGAGAAGGACTTCGAGATATTCTGTACACATAAATAATTATTTCCCAGAAAAACGTCTTCGAAAACGAAGTCTGGTCGCGCTCGGAGACATTTCCGTCATCGATGTAACGCGCGGCGGGATTAAATGTCACAGGATGATCCTGATGGTCCGTCATAGGCTTGCTCTGGGACGCATAGTGGAAACGACAAATTAATCATTGGAAAGCTAGGCGAGTCGTCGTCGGCGAAAATAAAAGCCGCGAATCCGAGATCCAACGTCGTCTTTCTGTCGTTCGACCTTTTCCATCGGTGGAAAAATCTATCCCATCCACCTCGAAATGCCACGAGTGTTTGTTGCGAATGACAGAATCTTCTCATAGCCAGAGAGAAATTCCCGAGGAGGTTGGGCTCGTCTCGAGACCAACAGAATAACGTTCCCTACGTCCGAGGCACGGTAATTTTCAGCAGCCAGCTCTCGATCCTTAACCAATCGTTTTGTCAACGAGGATCTTTTTTTTTCAAAACTAGACCATCCTGGAAATACGAATTTCGTTGCAATTAGATTATTCGATTGGAAAACGTGTTTGCCACACGGTGATATTTTTTCAATTCTTTCCTGTTAATTGTCAAGTATAATAATTGACCGTGTAAGAAGAGAATCGTTGAATTTCGCGCGACGCTCGCGTCATAATATTCATAAATTCGTCGACGTTTGCGGTGTTACGTTGAACAGCACATGTCCGACGTTTTTTTTCCTTATTGGTCTAGCTGGCTAATTTGAATCGGTGTCATCACGGATGACCAACCGGGAATGAAAATATTTACGATAATGACGCGAGATCTCATTAGGTAATAGGCACGTGTCAACCTCCGTTCGAAACTTCGGTTTGCTTCTGGATGTATGGCCTTGACTTTTGTGTAACTTGCTCTTTACGCTGCTTTCTATTCGTTGGCCCACAGAGTCGTCGTGGACGTCACGTGATCCGGCGAAATTATTCCGATGATGAACCTCCCTGTAACAATAATTCCATTTTATATGAAAACAATTAGAGCAGGCCGTTTTTGTCTCAATTGAGAAGAGACACCGCCCCCACCATAGCGCACACTCCCCTGCCAGATGCGCGCGCTGCGTGAAAGAGAGTTTGGTGGGGAGATCAGGCGCGTGAGGGGCCCCTACCCTGCCTATCATTGAATTTTTTTTAAGACTGTTTTTTTTCCGGAACAAAAAGCGAGAAATTTTTATAACACGGTTCCCATACAAGGCGGTACAGAACCGTGTTATACGAGAGATTTCCCGCAATTTCTGCCGAAAATACCGACGCGATGGACCGATAGAGATGCAGAGGGATCCTTTGTTTCTTCCTTTCTGTGTTGTGTGTTGTCGTTGACGTCTCTTTCGAGAGAAGGATGGAGCTCCTCCCACGTTTCTCCCTCGAGTCGACCTCGGACACACGCTCTTGTTTACGTATCGCGGCAGGCAGGCAGACAGGCTCGCTGCTGTCCCGAGACTCTCTCGAATCCTCGTTCTCATCCTCCTTCTCTCGTTGTCCTGATTTTAGTGAAGTGTTGCGATCGGCATCCGGCGGCGTGTTCTCTCCGCAGCGCCCTGTCCTCGTTACTCCCGCGCACGTTCACTGTCTCCCCGTCGCTTCCGTTAAACGCGCTTTTAGACCGGTTCAACAAAGCCCGACACTGGTCGTTAGTAGCTTGACACTTGGTCTGCGATCTGGAAAATAAAAATGGAATGATTATTACGAACATCGCAGACCCATTTCTTCATGATCGACAACAGATTTCAATTTTCTTGAAATTATCTACAGCGAAATTTCGATTTTCATTGAATTTTTTCACGACACCCTGTACATTTTCTTGAATATTCTCGTAGAGCGTGAAAAGACGAGTTCAACGAGTACCATGAACGTGCCATTGCGATCGTCCATTCTCGAGATATTCGTGTCCGAAAGTGGAGATTTTGATTAGGTTTGTTCCTTTCCGACACGAATATCTCGAGATTGAATAGTCGTAATGGTACGGTCATTGTACTCGTTGGATTCGTCTTTTCGTGCTCTACAAGCGCGTCGAAGAAAATATGTAGGCAGTTGTAAAAAAAATCCTGCTTTGGTTCGACGCAAGATTTCAATATTCCTTGAATTGTTCGGAGATTTCAATTTTCCTTGAACCGCCGCGCCGCGCGATTATAGCAAGCCGGCGCGGCGCGACTGCTTCGTTTTGCAGAAAACGCGAGTTAAAATGGTGGTGGCGGCGGCGATGATCGGAACTGGATTTGTTAAAGCGCGCGAGGTTCAGAGAGGCGAGTTCACGGTGTACCGAGCGAGGAGAACGCGGCTATTATACGTCGACAAGCAACGACCGTGAGAGGCCCATTTTATCTCGTACAAGGATTCCTCGCTCGATATTATTCGCCTCCACCTCGACACGCATCGCCAGTATTAGTCGCCTCCTCGGTTTCTGTAAATAGGGAAATAGCCTTTGGGGCTAGTCCACATGAATATGCGATCGGTTTCGAAACCGCCTCGCGACTTAAGTCTTCCGAAAAATCTATACGTACTACTTAACCGATTCTTAATGCGCAAAGATATTAAACGTTTATAAAAATTGCTCAGTGAATATTCGGTAATTTATTTCTGCATTAATTGGATAGCGGAGTTTATGCATTTATGGGAAAAAGTAGGTGCTATTTAAAACAGTAATAATATTTAATATATATTGAGAAAAATCTACGTTTATCATGAACATATTAAGAAAGGAAATAAATTTTTATTTCACTCGAATTTGTTGTAATTCGCATAAATTTCTATGTTGCATAAAGATCCGCCGCCGATTTGTTGCACGAGATGCATGATCGAAAATACTATATATCACATTGCACATACACACACTGAATCGTTAGTCTCTCTTTCTCTCTCCCTCGGATTCTCCTTTCTGCGTCTCCGAAAGCGGCATTGACCCACTTACGGTTACATTTCTTAAAAGAACGTTATATTATGGACGCCGCTGCTCCATTATCAGTAATTCAATACCTCTTCGATATTTTACAGCGTCGCAGTCTGCGAACATTTATACAAGCCGCCGTTTTACGAAAAACCTCGATGATCACGAACAAATTTATTTATTTTATTATTAATCCCCTAGGGAGATTACTCTTTGGAGGTCAGTGAACCGTCTGGTGCATTTGAAACATTAATTTTGTTAGTTTATATTTTACAGTATTTAACAAAATTAATATTTCAAGTGCTCGTATTTGTATATAAAATAATGTAACGTTAGTTAACAAAATTAATAGGATAATATTAAATTAAAATTACTAACTAATATCACAATATTTAACAAAATTAATGTAATATTAAATTAAAATTAAAATTACTAAATAATATCACAATATTTAACAAAATTAATGTAATATTAAATTAAATAAAAATGACTAAAGTAATACAGCAATATTTAACAAAATTAATATAAAATTAAATTAAAATTACTAAAGTTTCAGCAATATTTAACAAAATTAATTTTTCAAGTGCAACCGGAGGGTTCACCGACCTCCAAAGATATATAAAATATTATACACAATACAAATATTGTTATATTGTTAAATAATTTTGCCGTAAGAAAATCTCGGGAATTCCCCGAGGAAATGTGAAAATACTTTCGGGGACGCTCTGGAGGATGTAATAAACGTCGTTTGAACGCGCTTCGAATTGGTTTCCCCCTCCAGGTTCGCGGTCGAGTATACTGTGCGTTCCTCGTCCCGAGCCCGGCAGCGTGGTCGTTGCATCCTCTTCTAAACGATACACAACACGGGCGCGCGGCGGCTCGGCGTTGTCGAGCCTTTCTTTCCTTTCTTTCTCTCACGCCGTGCCAGGCTAGCAGCAGCAGCAACAGCAGCAACGGCAGCCGCACAGGCGCGCAAGCTGTGTGCAGGCCAGAGGCTTTTGTTGCGTTCCGAGTGGGCTCTAGTTGACGAAATATTGACATCCGAGAATAGAAACCCGTTGCGAGCTTTACAGAAGGGACCAACCCCGCCCCCGGACACGCTGTTTCACAGGGGAAGACAGAAAAGGGGGAAGGAATATGCGGATAAGGGCGAAGGGAGAACAGAGGGACCGAGGGAAAAAGGCATGGGTCTTCTTCTCTGACTCTCTCTCTCTCCCTCTCTCTCTCTCACACACACACACACACTCACTCTCTCTCTCACTCGGTTTTTTTTTCTCTCGGAGAGTAGTTGCATTCACCGCGAATTTAAAGGGGGTGGGACTACGGATGACGTCAACCTTCGAAATACTCCCTATACCGGCTATATCTGGACGTAAGTACGTTACGTTTGTACACATGCACACTGGGTGTTTCGAAAATTTCGACCGACCGAGAGACTCTCGGAAACGACCCGACGACACGCCTTTTTTTTTTGCTATTGTAATTTCTAAATTATTAAAATGATTAAAATAATTCGAGTTGGATCGGTGGAATATATTTGTGGACATTAAATAATTTTTCGTTCGATTTGTTGGGCTTTTTGTCTAGAGGATTCTCTCGTATTATGCGAACGAGAGAGAGCCTTTTCCGCTCGCGGTGTCCTCGAGACGCGATTATGGCGCATCGAACAAAAACAAATTCCGTTTAATAGCCTCTCGGTCGAATTCAATGTGGCGCGCGGTGGTAGTGGAACACGTTTTAGTTATGTTTGCCGCCTGTACACGCGCGCGTGTGCTTGTGTCGAGCGCGTATAGAGTGTTCATAAACGGATACTTTGGAGGACGTCGGATCTTGTGATTATACTTGATGTTCGTGATATATTTCTCGTATAAAACGTTGATATCGTTTTATAATGTACGACAAGTACTTTATTAATTTAATGTAACATTGATGGAATTTTAGCAATATATAATCTTGTTAATGTATTCGGGCATTTATTATTTAAATTCACATATTATTTAAATTCTATTCGCTTCTTTAAATATCCTAAATCTAATTTATTCTAATTAATTTAATCTAATTTATTCTAGTTCCATATTTGATACTTTATTACGCAATCTGTGATTTGAATATTTTACGTTCGACTAGTCCAATTAAGGATTGGGCTAAGCTAATTGAGATTATTGAAAAATTCAATTTTCTTTTAGTAAACGACCACAGTTTTCGGTGAGTGTAGATGGTGCACGCGTATTCGATTATCATTAGCATTATCGCAAAATCAGTACCAGATACAGCGACAATACTTGTCGTACTTCTTCGATAACGAGCAGGTCAAATTTTTACTGGGAATGATGATGAATATATATGTGGACAAAATTTACATGAGTATAAAAATCACTTTCATGAACTGTGAATATACATTCATAATTATACAGTCTCCTAAAGACACAATTGTTTAAGAATTCCTTGATCGTTGTTAAAATTTTTGTTTAATTCTCTTTTTAAAAAATTGAAAATCGTGATTTAATTGAATATCATTCAATTTGTTGAACTGAAATGAAAATTACAATAAACCGGTGATAGAAATTGAAATAAATAAATTCACAGTGTTAATTTTTTATAAATTATACAATCTCTGATTCTCATTGTGATTGTTGCTGACGTCACAAAAATTTTAATTTTTAAACTATCTATATAATTTTAATAGTTGGGTCCTACAGTTGTTTAATTTTTAAATTAAATAACACTAACGCTTCAGTAAGATAGAGGTTCTAATACTGTGAATACTGTGAAACTTGAACGCTACACGTTGTCACGTAGAGACCGCTAAACTTGAAGCCGATGAGACCCAAGAGAAAATTACTTGGAGCTGTGGAAGAAGTTGCCGAGGACAAGGGTGTACGGTGACCATTGTTCTCTACACGATCCTCGAAATGCGAAATCACGTGAAAGAGTGCAACTCTGCGTGTCTACCGTGAGATTATGTTACCACGTGGCTTGAACAGAGTTTTACTATGTCTGTAAAGATTCTGCAGTACCAATTTAAACCTTGAAACCTGTAATCCATCTTGCATCAACACTTCACGCCATTTGGAAACTATTTTCTTAAATAATGAAAGCAGCAATCAAACATGTGTAGTGGTAGAGGTCGTTTTGTGTTGAGTTAACTTAAAATTTAGATTGCGAAAAAATTAAGTTAATCCAAAATTTAGGCTGGGAAAATATTGAATTGATTTAAAATTTAGACTGTGAGAAAAATTAAGTTAATCCAAAATTTAGACTGGGAAAAAATTGAATTAATTAAAAATTTACACCGTGAAAAAATTGTGTTATTCTAAGATTTAGACTGTGAAAAAATTAAGTTAATTCAAAATTTAGATTGTAAAAAAATTAAATTAATCCAAAATTTAGATTGTGAAAAAATTTAATCAATTTAAAATTTAGACTGCGAAAAAAATTAATTAATCCAAAATTTATATTGTGAAAAAATTAAGTTAATTCAAAATTTAGATTGTGAAAAAATTAAATTAATCCAAAATTTAGATTGCGAAAAAATTAAGTTAATCCAAAATTTAGACAGGGAAAAAATAAAGTTAATCCAAAATTTAGACAGGGAAAAAATTGAATTGATTTAAAATTTAGACTGAAAAAATTAAATTAACTTAAAATTTAAACTGTGAAAAAATTTAATCAATTTAAAATTTAGACTGCGAAAAAATATAATCAATTTAAAATTTAGTCTGTGAAAAAATTTAATCAATTTAAAATTTAGACTGTGAAAAAATTGTGTTAATCCAAAATTTAGACTGCGAAAAAATTAAGTTCATTTATACTGAAAAAATTAATCTAAAATTTAGACTGCGACGGAATTAAGTTGATCCAAGATTTAGTTCGTGAAAAAATTTAATCAATTTAACATGTAGACTGCGAAAACCCGATTTCTGCAGTAATTATCTTGTGATAATCAAGGTTGAAACTTCAGGGTGAATAAAAATTTAAAATTGAAATGTAAATTTCGGAAAAAAATCGCCGAGGGCGTTGGAAGAATGTCGTCAGGAGTTTTGTTCCGTAAAGAGAAGTCGAAAATGATCGAATGGAGAGCATTCCCCGTGCCGCGATTACGCCGGCAAGCGGTGTTTGTAACAGAACGGTATTATAGAGCGCGCAGAGAGCTACGGTGTGTGAATAGCGAGCACGTGCATTTCCCACAGAAAACCAATAGGGGCCTTGGCCAGCTGGGAATATGAACGGTGCAGGGTTCGGTCTATCTTTCGGTCTTTTGGGGTTTGCGTGTTCTCGAGCCGGGGATAGAGACGGGAATACTACTCGAACGAACAATATTCAGGCCTGAATATATCGATAAAAAAGGCCACGACAAAGCGTGTTCCTTACTCAACTTCCTGCGTCAAGCCACGTCCTCGTAAACGATCTCGAATCGACAAATTTAATCGCTGTACACTACATACTATAGAAATAAAATAAAATAAAAATCTACATTAATCTCAATTTACAGATTTCTCTTAATAATTTCAACATTGTCATTGAAATTTTGTATTTGAATTATCGATCGTAATTGAATACCATTGGCGCTAGGTTCGATCAAAGTTATATTGAAACTAGAAAAAAATTCTAATGTCCTAAGTGGGGAGTTCGAGCGATCAGCCGATTTCGTTAGATCGAATTTAATAATAAATGTCGTAAAATGTCCATATTAATGTATAGAGCATCGTCGGAAGTCGGCGGCGCGATTTAAATCGGCGACCTTCTCGAATAATTCAGCAGTCATGGGTATCTGTCGTATATTATTGCTGCTGCACTGCAGAAAATAGAGAACGTGTAGCGATACAATCGATTACTCGTACGGAACCGTTCGAACACGAATTTGACCTACAAAGCGATATCTATACGGCGCTCTCATCGACGTTGCGTTACCGAATTCGTTTTTATCGCCGAACCGACCGATTTATAAACAATTATAACACGGTTTTTTAAAAATAACTCGTGTCGATTACACGGTCGACGATCAGTAAGATTTTATAAAAAATCTTATTGGTCGAAAGAAAAAAAAATATCAGACTTATAATTGTGTTTTTCGATCTTCGTTGTTTCAGCAGCCCGGTTTAGCGGAGAATCGCCCGAGCCGCGCGATAGTCGTGCGTTTACGTTTTTCCCGAAATTGGCAGCAAGAACAGCATCAACAACGGCGGCGCTCGGCGTTGGGGTGCAGCCCGTGTTATCAGCCGGCTATCATAGCACGGTGCCACCCCAGAACGGGGGTGGTGGTTCGACATTTAGTGCCGCGGCGATGGTGGCAGCTGCCACCGCTACGGCCACCGCCACAGCCAGCGTGGTGGCCATGCAGGACCGCCAAGACATCCCCTCGCAATTCAATCAGGTACGATTCCCTCCCTCTTCGTCTTCATCTTCATCTTCATGTTCATCTTCGTCTTCATCTTCATGTTCATCTTCGTCTTCATCTTCATTTTCATCTTCGTCTTCATCTTCATGTTCATCTTCATCATCCTCTTCAGCTTCAGCTTCCTCTTCATGTTCATCTTCATCATTCTCTTCAGCTTCAGCTTCCTCTTCAGCTTCCTCTTCATCATCCTCTTCAGCTTCCTCTTCATCATCCTCTTCATCCTCTTCATCTTCAGCATCTTCCTCTTGTCATCTGAAAAAACGCGCAGATTTCATTACTTTTGCCAAGACTTGTCAGGCCTGAAAGACCTGATGTTTCTCGCCTTTGCAACCAGATGGAGTAATCGAAGACTCATCTTGTTACAGATGCAGAGCCAACATGGAATACCCCATCAAACGTACAACGCAGGGTACGCCCAAAGAGGACCAATGGCCGGAATGGGGCCAGTCGGGATGAGCAATTTCAATAGCATGGGCACGATGAGCCCGATGCACTCTATGAATTCCATGAATTCGATGAACAGTATGAATGGCATGAACTCGATGAATCCTATGTCGATGGGAGGTATGAACGGTATGAGTGGTATGAGTGGTATGAGCGCGATGACGCCCATGAGCTCCATGAGTAACATGGGTAACATGGGCATGAACAATATGATGGGACCTAACAACATGCAGATGAACAAAATGAGCATGCAGGTACCTGTTATTCCATAATATTTTTAGCGGAATTTTCAATTTTGTCGAACCCGGCTAAAAGACTCCGTTACCATTTCAGGCTCAGCCCCACCAAGGCTATCCGAGGAGATTAGCCCCCTACCCTAACCCCGCGATGCACATGGCGCAGAAGAGGCAACAGGGCCCGTACGCGGGCCCAAACCCGGCCGCGATGCAGCCTAGCTTCAACGGCATGGCGACGTCGCAGTACCCGACCAATTACCCTGCGGCAGCAGCGAGGCCAAGCTTCCAGCCTCAGTATCAGCCGATGCAGACCATGAACCCCACGGCCGCCGGTTTCGGGCCTAACACGATGATACGGAGTACGAACATGAGGCAAGCCGCGCCCTCTTACAACACCACCGCACAAGCGGCGACCAACCAATACTACGGTAGCAACGGTATACCAGTTAGTATGGGTCCTAGCACGGTTGGCAACCAATTCGTCGGTCACCAACCGAACACGGGATACGCTGGCGGAGCGTCCTCCTACGGGGCCGGCGCTGCAGCGACCAGTCAATACCAGCAGGACGTCGCAGCGATGAGAACGAGCGGCGCGGGGAGTTTGAATTACCAACATAGTCCTATCCCTGGCAATCCGACTCCACCGCTCACGCCAGCCACCAGCATGCCTCCCTACATTAGTCCAAATCCCGATATCAAGCCCAACTTCAACGAGATGAAGTCACCGGTTAACATACAAAGTAAGTTCTTATCCCAAGCGAGAGCCTCTATTTAGATCAGTGGTGTCCGGAGACTTTGGTGCGCAAACTGTTTCTCATACTTCTCCTGTTAGTTGTGGCATGCTTGGAGGTAATGGTAGGTCTGTACAAGGACTAGGGTCTCTCGGTATGGTAGGACAGTGAATATTCCCTTCGACATCGTAGAAATCTTTAAGTCTCACTCAACTTTGCGTGTACCCTTCGATGCGATCGAATTGAGTATATTATATCTTGACGTTGTTACCACCAAGTATAGTCTCTTCTGCACCTGTCTAATTCCCCCTGGAGTTTGCAGCACGTAGAATAAGAACTTCCTCTGCGGACATCACTGTCTTGACCCTTCGAAGATGAGTATCAATGGTATTCGCTTGTCTAGCTCTAGGAGAGCCTCATCTGCGAAGGGTCAAGTGCTTGTGAAATGGAGTTGCGGTTAACAGAAGGCTAATGTGTTTGATTGTTATTCACAGAAGACGACGAGCTGAGATTAACATTCCCTGTGAGGGATGGCATCATTCTTCCACCCTTCCGCTTAGAACACAATTTGGCTGTAAGCAATCACGTATTCCAGCTGAAGTCGACGGTGCACCAAACGTTGATGTGGCGGTCGGATCTCGAGCTGCAGCTGAAGTGTTTCCACCATGAGGATAGGCAAATGAACACGAATTGGCCGGCGAGCGTGCAAGTGTCCGTGAACGCCACGCCGTTGGTTATTGATCGTGGTGAGAATAAAACGTCTCACAAGCCCTTATACCTGAAGGACGTCTGTCAACCGGGAAGGAACACGATACAGATCACTGTCTCGGCGTGTTGTTGTGTAAGTACTCTTTTTAAGATTTCTTTCTTCGAATCGCTCGCGCGGTTTCATGCGCCGGTGTATAATTAGATGTGTAATTACCTGACCGTTCGTATGGTTTTGCAGTCGCATCTGTTCGTGCTTCAATTAGTCCATCGGCCGAGCGTGCGAAGCGTGCTTCACGGATTGCTACGCAAAAGGCTACTCACTGCGGAGCATTGTATAACTAAAATCAAACGGAACTTCAGTAACACCATTTCGAATAATGGCATACAGTCGGAGAAGGATGTGGTGGAACAAACAGCACTTAAGGTGAGACTTGTTCGCTGTCCACACAATCTGCTTGCGAAGACACTAGATATCAAGATTCTACGTGTACATTTGATTCGCTTCTAGTGGTCTACTTATTACAATCTGTCTATGTCGGACCACACGATTAATGTTATTGTTCGATTGCAGGTATCTTTAAAATGTCCTATCACCTTTAAACGTATTACACTGCCAGCAAGAGGACACGATTGCAAGCACATACAATGCTTCGATTTGGAGTCGTACCTACAACTAAATTGTGAGCGAGGATCCTGGAGGTGTCCTGTATGCACGTAAGTCTATTTAATAGTGCTGTCGTCTTCAACGATGTGTACCAACTCGTGATACTAACATGGAATATATTACAGAAAACCTGCGCAATTGGAAGGTCTAGAGGTCGACCAATACATGTGGGGCATTCTGAACACTTTGAACACTGCGGAGGTGGAGGAGGTGACGATAGACTCGATGGCGAATTGGAAGCCAGCGAAGAACATGAGCGGCATTAAATCTGAAGAGGAGAGTGACTGCAAGAGAATGACCAAGGCAATGTCACCTGGAAGTATGAACATGCCCACGATGAACAACTGGGACATGAACCAAGCGATGAGCCCGTACATACCACCGGACATGAGTAGCATCGTTAGCGGCTCTATGATGAATAATACAACGTCTACATACGCAAACAACAACATTAACCATAGGAATTCGTCGGGTGGATCCTTTGATATCAATTCTGGAACGAATACAAACACCAATAACGATTACTCGAACGGGACGGGACCTCTTTCGCACTTGAACGAGTCGGTTAACTCTCTGGATCCTCTTAACGCTATGGAGAAGTCGCTGAATGATCAGGTAAATTAACTTAATTTAATATTGTCTTGTAACTTAGTCTAGACCTATATAACCTAACAATTTCTCCAATGTTTTGTTGATTCTATTAGTTCCAGTAATTAATACTGTTCCATTCGTTGCAGATGCCCCATACACCGCACACACCTCATACCCCTCACACGCCTCACACACCGGGTGGTGGCAACAGCGGTCCACCTAGTGTTCCTCCTGCATCTCAGGAATCTACAGGGAATCATAACACGTCTGGTAGTACGAGTACAAACATAAATAACGATACTGCAGACATACCTTCGGATCTGAATTTCGATCCGGCTGCAGTGATAGATGGAGAGGGTACGGGTCAGGAAGCATTGAATGTAAGCACCCGTAACATTTGTGTTCGCTGTTCCGAGTAACCGAATTGAACGTTGAAAGTTCCAATTCGCAATAATAATAACGTCTATATAACAATAACATAAGTGGTATATGAAAATTAATTTCTGTTCGCAGCTCTTGCCAGACAATGTTGTGGATCCGATGGAGTTACTTTCGTATCTGGATCCACCAGATCTAAATACCCCTCCCAGCAGCGGCGCTAGCAGTGGAAACCCCTCATCGAGTGATGATATATTGGCACTTTTTGAATAAAAGATACAAAGCAGAATCTTTTAGAGGAATAATCAAATCACGACCCTGACATTCATGAGAAAAGTAAAGAAAGATAGAGAGCGATTCAACCGGTTTGAGTATTCTTCTCCTACAAATACGATTCAAGACCCGAAGGTATTTGTAGCGAAGGGATATATTCGAGAAGCGTATATTGGGGTCACACTGTGGGTGCTTTCACCTAATTCAATGGTACAAACAATCTTAGCTCTAATTATATAATATTCCTATTGACGAAGTTAGGGCATATTATTAGATTTAATGAGAAGAAGAAGAGAAAAATATGTGAAACACGATGACTTTTAATTAAAATAGCGGAGAGGGAAACGAAGCACCGATATGTCGCGTGCTTGTGTTTGTAAAGATGTTATTGCACGGTTTACGTTTTTTAGTCCTTGATATTGGGAATCTTTCATTTCCAATAACGACGCGTTCTAACATTGTGCCGGGCATATGTTCCAGAACTGATTCTCAACCGAGTACCACAATTATATTAATTGTGTTGAAATGGATATAAATACGAATTTTTTAATACCAAATGTAGAGCGATCTTTTTCCATACGAGGTTTTACATACGGTTTAAGATTACAAACGTATTTGTTTGATACAGTAAGTGTGCGATACGATCGAACGAATCTTATATACAACAACATATATATTTTATATACATTGCCCATTGGTCCAGCTCTTTATTCAGAAATAAGTTTTTACACGGACAATATATATTCCGAGGACATGCGCCGAGAGCATGTTCACGTTAATTACGATATATAAATGGACACCCAACACACCCTTTTCGTCGTTGAATTTCTATCGGATCGTATAGCACATTTATAGAAATTTTACATGAAAATATGGGCTCTCAAGCCTGCTCGACATCTGCACAATATTGACGTATAATTGTAGACAAAGACAGATGATTATCTCCTTAGCGTACCTTCGGGAAAGTTGTAAACGTTCTTAACGGATTTATGATTTTGGAATATTTGCTTGACAAAATGTGCTGTGCTACTTCAAAAAAAAAAAAGCTTCGATTCGAAAGAAAGAAAGAAGAAAAAAAGAAATTCCCTGCAATACGATCTTTACCTCAAATGACCGGTCTACTCGCATTCAAGGCTATGATGGACCTACATCACAACAGAATTACGATTGTACAGTAACTTTTGTAAATAAGTTTTAATTGAAAATAGATAAGGCGTTCATCTGTTGTGAACCACCCTGCTTATTGATGGATATAGCGCATATAGTGTTCCTTTCCTTTAGATAATTAGTAACAACAGATGAAGAAAAAACAATAATCGAGGGCGTCGGGCTTCACACTGGATCCTATTGTAACATCATCGACGATGTATCTTCTTCTAAATTGGCTCTCATTTTCAATCGGTTGTAATTGGGAACTAGTAAAAACAATCTAAAATAATTTCAATGCAAAATGAATAGTTACATCCAATAGATGTACCCTGGAAGTACACCAAAAACCAGTTACATTATAGTTTAGTTTTACGAATGATCTTTAATGACTCGATTTATAAAAGCAACGTAATACTAGAAACTTCATTATCGAGTAAAATCAAATTTGTAAGTGATCTTGTATAATGTATAGAGACATTGGCTATATGGATAACATAAGGGTACAAAAATGAAAACAATTAGTTCGATACGAGAATAAATGAATTCAATGATTGGCACACTTTTAAAAAGATTTCTTCATTGGAATATTTTATAAACAAAATTAATTTAGATTTTCTTGCTGCCAGAGTGAATACCGCCCATAGCCCCCCGCTTGCGTAGTAGTTATTACATTTGTATCTTTTGTGATTAAAAGAGAAGATATACTTAAAGTGATTCATGTAGATTATACAAATTTTATATAAAAATGTATTTATATTCCAGTGTGCAACACTAGCGCACATTGAAGGATTAGATGCGGTCAAGTTTCTATTCGTATAACTACTATAACATTATTAAAAGAATAGGATAATAATATTAATTATATTGTAAGACGCGACTATTGTATATTATCTGTATATATGATAAATAGATATAATAATATAAGAAAAGTGGCAGATACTTATTGGCCAGTTATAATAGTAAAAAATGATTATCTTAATTACGTCTCAGAACCAAAACATACAAAAAGCATTGTATGAGAATACTTTAAAAACTAGAAAATATTAATATGTAAATGGCTGCAGGATAATAACAGTTCAAAATACTGCACTGTAATTTCTAATAGAATTATTACTTACTTATTAAAGACATAATTATCTAAAAAAAAAGTTTATTCAAACCATAAGCTTTACTTAGGATTGCCAAGAAGTAGGCATATGCAACATTGTTACGATTGTACATAGACAATGTCTACCTATACCTACTTAATAATACCCAAAAAATACAGAGTACATGGTCTTGGTTTACGAGTTGTAGAGCTTTATAAATATCTGGGCAACAATAGGGCAAATCTATTATTTATACAAAAATAGAAGTATGCAAATTTTATGGTAAACATTGAACGAATTCTCAGCACCAAATCTATTGTTATTGTGTACGATATAATAATTAAATTTATGTAAAAGATTCCACGAGTGAACTACATTCGCTGTATTAAAACATACATATAATTTTGTATTAAGAAGATATCAAAAATGCATCTTCTTGAGAGAAAGTAATATTGTAAAAAAAATAAACATTGCGTTACATGTTAAATGGGATTTCATCCAATATCGATATATCAGTTTCATCAAAATTCGGATTATTATAAATCTCTACAACTTCATGATTACTATTTATCTCTTGTTAAGAGGCCTATAATTTGATCCCACAGTGCGCCACTGAACACTTAAGTGATCGAAGATTATGTATGTTGTCTTATCCAAGGCCCAAAACGAACTGCACTAAAAAAGAATATTTTCATGCAACATAACACAGCTGTACCTACTTATGGCAAGCATACCATCGTCTAACTGAACGAACGAACCACGGATTATTTAATAGTAATAATAGGCTTTAACGGATAATCAGTATTTCCTCTTGTTTTACGATATTGGCAATTATTTCATAGATACCGTTGATTAATTGCGAACATTTATATAAATTTTAGATATTGTAGAAGTACTTATCAAAATGGACATGGACCAAGCTTTGATTATAGAAAAAACTTTCCAAATTTAATGGAATTATGGCAATTTTAAATATCGATTACTCATTTTGTCTACTTTGAGTATGCGAAAGTTACTTTAATAGATCTATAAGTATCGAATCGCTGTTTCTACCTTAACTATTATCAATGGGAATCAATATTGAAGATACAGTGGTTTCTAATTGTTTGAAATGCATCGGGAAATTATGCGATGGCTCAAATAAGCGAAATTCACTGTATTGAATATCCAAATGAAATTATTTTATGAACGAAGACCACAGTGAATACATGATAAAAAGCTGACATGCATTTTCTTAAGTTAAAGTTTGAATTTGAAACATTTCTTTGTCTGGGTAATCACCATAAACAATTTGTGTATTACATGATAAAAATTACCAATAGAAAAATAGAAAGGAATCAATGTAATCAATTTAATAATCGATTACACGTATACATACCATTTAGCAAAAAGAAAAAGTTTCAAGTTCAGCTTTTAATACAATAAATTGAGTGATCAAAAGTTTCTCGCCCCTATGACAACCTTTTTATACTGATAAAAGCCTTTACAAATTTACTTAAAGAATCTACTACCTAACAAATTTTCATAGATCATATCAAAATCTCATAGATAAGTAATAATGTTCCATCAGTCCGTATAATAAAACTATGGTTGTCTTTGCATTTATCATGATCGCCATAAGTGACTGGTACAGGCTCGTGTAAACTAATTAAATATACAAAAGTGCGTGTTATGGAAGAAAAAATTGACACAAATATCATTGGTTATATTCACATGAAAAATTTTAATACATATAAAGACCAGTTTATAATATGTATGACAGACACTACATTGTTTCTCGATACCAGTTAGAAACATTCAATAAAAAAGTCATAAAACATTGAAAACTTGTGCTTAGATCATTTTACCTATATGATCTGACCGTTTTAAAAGAACACCATTTTAAATTGTTGCACCAATGTATAGATAACATTTCTAATAGTACATACAAAAGTATAATGTCTGCACAGTGACAATATTAATGAACTTTTAGTATTCCATTTTTCGAAACAAAAGACTTTATTCCTTTATTATCTATAATTTTTTAATCGTCTTTTGTACTTCAAATATTTCTATACTTTAATAACAAACTTGTACATATATGGACAGTAACAATTTATGGTTATTACTAATTTATCGCATAGATCGAATTGCTAGCGCATAATTTTACAATAAAATTTGAAAATCTCATTAATAGTGTTACTTACTTGAAATTAAAATTAAGAATGCTCATTAAAGGTAGGTAATATTAGTACGCTAAATCACGGTATACTATTTTATTATTGCAAAAGACTATAGAAATTTCAATACGCACCTTTTTAATTAATAATTGTGACAGGGTCGCTCAACAGGTGTGAAAAAAGTGATTTGAAATTTAAAACGTTTCGAATTAGACCAATTGCGCATGCGCGGATTAAAACATGGCATCCAAGTTTCCAGGGAATTATTACTGGCGGGAAAGTACTGGAACAGTTCAGAAGTTTATACATTGTATGTAGTGCATACATATTAAATTTTAATGTAACACACACATGTTATACGTTCGTATTTCAAAATCAAATAAAAAATGATTTTGCGAAATTACGCGGAGCGACCGAGGTACTCCATTTCAGTAAATCTTTTACTTTACCGATGCGAAAAATCTTCGCGCATGCGCCTAGAAACTGTCATAGACTTCTCCATTACCGACAGTGCTGCCAACCAGTCAAACACCCTATTCATTGCATAATCTGATTCGCTGTCATCGTGATTGCAAACCAATAGCACAATTAAACGTATCCAACGGCCAATCAAAACCGCATTCCTTCCGCATGATTTCCTTTCAACTATGCAGAGCACAATACAACAAAGCAGGGCATAGAGGACTCTGCGGTATAGTATACAAGTTGATCGTCAATACACAACATATACTTACATTGCGACGCGCATTTGAAGTGCGTCACTCTGGAAATTGTGATCCCAGTGCATTTTATAACATTATTGTTGTTCCTATTGTTGTAGAAACCTTTTCAAAGGTGCAATCATGTGTTCGACGGAAACTGATATAGCGAGCGACGGTATATCAATTAGCAATGACGTGGGAGATGCTTTCGGATGTTCCAGGTATGGCCTAACTGTACAAGAAGTATGTTTAATAATATGTTGCCTTGAATGTTCGTACCCTTGATGTCTCCTAGTTACTTTCTCGCGTGTAATAAATGTAACATGATTGCATGGAACCATCACATTGAACTAACATTGTTTATTCCGATTGTTCGGTCAGAATCTATCTCATTACTCAAATTTCATTGTTTGATGTGAGAAGTGATTAACACTAGGTTTTACGGAGCACTAAAAGTGACTGTTATCTTATGAAAATAACGGGAATATGTCCATCGTATTATTAAAAATATTAGAGCATAGTGTTAATCACATCGGAATGTTTTCGATATCATGTCGAGTAGCCACTACTCATGCAAGAAGAATCTACAGATTCTCAAAACTATGTTACTCCTACTCCTTGCGTTCTGCGTATAATGAGTTAATATTTGGTTAAATGTATCCACGATATCTGGCATGCTCTTTCTTTTACAGAAACAGCGTTGGTCCCCTCATAGGCCCCTTACAAACGGCACCCACTGAACGTTATGCCACACATTACAACATGAGTCATTCGAAACGTGGATTAGCTATTATTTTTAATCATGAATTTTTCACTATCACACATCTCAAACCGAGATGTGGCACGAATGTGGATTGTGAAAATCTTGTGAATACATTGAGAAGTCTTGGCTTCGAAGTAAATGATTTTCATAATTCAACGCATAGAGATATAGTGAAAAATTTAGAACGAGGTACTTTCAGTTGATGTTTTACCCATCTATTGTTTAAAACCTTCCTTCTTCGATTTGAAAATTTTAACCCTTCGTGCTCGAAGTTATTCAACCCTTTTGAAACTTCAGTCCTCAAACATTTCTGGCTCTTGATAATACATAATTTTTATCGTTTTACGCATACAAAACAGTATGCATTTGCCCATTCCACAATTTTAGCTATTTATGAAGTGTAAATAAACTAATTAATGTATAAATTGTACGAAATTATAGTAATGTTTAGTGATGCCTCAGAGTCGCCATTCGAGTGCAAAGGGTTAACATCCAGAGTAGACTACGTCGAGCGTATCTGTAAAAAATCATGATTTTGATTTTACAGTTGCCAGTATGGATCATTCTCATCACGATTGTCTCATTGTAGCTGTATTAAGCCACGGAGAGTTAGGATTACTGTATGCTCATGATACTTCTTACAAATCCGACTCTATTTGGGGTCATTTTACAGCTGATAAATGTCCAACGTTAGCAGGAAAACCAAAGTTATTTTTTATACAAGCTTGTCAAGGCGATAGATTAGATGCTGGTATAACTATAAAGGACCGGACAGAAACTGATGGTCAAGCAGCCCCTTCGTTCCGTATACCATCTCACGCTGACTTTTTAATTGCTTATTCTACAATACCAGGTATTACTATAATTGTAGAAATGATTGTAACTGAATTTTTAAAGAATATGAAGAATATCCCTGTTTTACAGGCTTCTATTCTTGGAGAAACACCACTCGTGGTTCCTGGTTTATGCAAGCTCTATGCTTAGAATTGCGTGAAAATGGTACTCGATACGACTTGTTGACTTTGCTCACGTTCGTTTGCCAGAGAGTGGCCATCGACTTTGAATCCAACACTCCTGATAACATAACAATGCATCAACAGAAACAAATACCATGCATTACATCAATGTTAACTCGTTTGGTGAAGTTTACATCACCAAAGAATGGAGTGGTATAAGTATTTTATACAAAATATTACATGTACCTTTACTGCAATGGTCGCGCTATTGTTCGGAGTTAACTAGTGATATTTTGTCTATGCCGTTCTCGTTCAGTAGCGTGATTACAGTGCATAGCATTTACTGTATGCAAACTGCCATTATATTCTATGAAATTTGCACTAGATGATAAAATATAGCACAACGGACTTTATGATATATACGAATGTTTCTACTCGTATAGTTCAAGAACAAATTTCACACAGCTTATGTCTTTCACAACATTTACATCGACATTACATTGTCCTTTTTAAGCCATTACATCACAAAGTTAGGATGAATGTAATAGTAGTCGTACAAAAGTTTATTAATACATACTCATTATATTACAATAAGTAAGGTATGGAATAAGTACAAATGCAAAGTAAAAGTAAGTTGGCAGTGTTACAACTATCACTCGTTTGCTGCAATAACGACACAACTCAAAAATCGTATTTTTCTGGGGAAACTATTTCAAATGTTCCGAACAATTATAATTTTATACGATCCTGTTCAAATGTCCAATTAACGTAAAATAAACGTACTTAGAAGTACTGTAATTAATTGCCGAATGTTATAATATCGTTATTCGATACTATAATGTTTGCGAGAATTATATTTTCTATATCGATAATTAAAAAACGGCACGTTTGATGTTGTGTCACTATTGTAACAAAAAAGCGATATATAATAAGAAATGATTGCCTTGGTAATTGCTGCTTTCAAGCAAAATTTAACGAGTGATTCGTATACTATTTATGTCGTTGCGACGTATATATATTTACGAAAAATGTATTTTCTAACCGCATCATTCGAAAGCAAATTTAAGAAATTGATGCATATAATAATGCTTACTGCTTTGTACAAACTGTCGAGATGACAAAACTTGTGTCTTTTCATACCAAGCAATAGTCCGTCTCAGTGATTCTCAACTGGGCTGTCTTATATGCGAAAGAAACGAAATAACATATTTTCGATTTAGTAGTACATAAATGAATATTACTTGGCCTGATCAAAGTAGTTATGATTAGATAAGGTGCAATTACAACGAAATATTCAAGTTTTATCTATCGTTAAGAGAGGGGAAAAAAATAACATATGCTGTAACTAAATCAATTAGAAGATGCAATATGCACATACTTTTGGGATCGCTAGCTAAAGTATAAAGCTTTAAAACTATGTTGCTTTGTAGTTCGAGATTTAATCGCTAAATGGATTAGATTAGAATTTAAATAAAAGATCTGCGATGTTACCATGACTAAAATGTCTATATTTATAATTAAATGGCATTAGTATAATCTACGGATACTTTCGATATATCGTGATATAAACAGTCTTTCATGGGAGAAAACTATGCAATTTTTAAACGTGTATTCATCCAATTTTAATGTTGCTTTTCATTTTGTTCAACTATTGTGTCTATACTGCTACATTTATACATGAAATGTGACTTGTAGAAAGGTACTTGATTCAAAAACGGTTTGTTATCCTTATGCAAAATATGTTGTTCCTTATTTTTAGTAATTTTTTTTTTTAGTGTGATCTTTCAGTGTATTGGAGTTCATTGCTTAATGTTACAAAGTAATTGCTCAACGATATAACAGGATGTTGCAAAATATTTACAATATTTATTATATTGTAAATTGTGATAAAGTATGTGCTAATTATGTATGCTTAAGGTGTTACAGCATTCTCGTATGAAGTTTCATACAACATTATAATATAATCGAAAGTTTTTTAATACATTTATACCGTAGAATTTTAAGTCTTTAGCGCGTAAGTCACATATATTTGTAAAACTTTTATATACATAAAGCTGTATGCAAGCCTATACAATAAAACTCAAATACAAAAGCACGCGTCCCGAATATTATGTTTCCAGACATTTTTATTTTATTTTGTTACACACATAAAAAAACAGTACATAAATTAACATTACTGAGAATCGTCTTATTCTACATTTAAGAACAATGTAATTATTATCGAACATACAATAAATATTACTTAATGTTCATCAGTCGGTTTCTGCTTAACAAATAAAAAATATATATTCTAAAAAATATTTGTTTTATATAGAATTTTCATTACTTTACTTATCGTTACGATCATTTATAGTGGTCCCTTATTGTTATCATTGAGATACAATTAATATCATTCCTGTGTTATTTGCCCAGGAATATTAATTACTGTTACTTTGTTAGTAACATATGAACGTTCTGGCGCAGTGTGTGGACGATTTGATTTCGGTGAGATCATATTTGAGAATCCAATCGGTCTCACTGAATGGATTATTGGTGGATGTGTTTGAACATTTTTATGAACTTCCGAAACTGTTTGTTTAGCACTTGTAGACATATCTCCGAGTTCAACGACTGATTCTTCAGTGGTAAGCGGAGCAGTCTTATTTCTATGCATAAATAAATTTTTCAATTTGTTTCCGCCAACCCCTGTAAACATTGTACATATAAGCTTTAAAGAACTCCTTTTTATTATTTATATATTTAAATATTGTATACCATTGTGCAAAACACTTGTTGGCTGAGTCTCTTCCTAAAATTGCAACAGATATAGATCAATGTTTCTTTCCATTAAGTATAAAATTAATAAAAAGTTCTACCTTCTTAGCCACTAGTTCTTTGATTGGTTTAAACGGATTAGAATACGTTGATATCCTCGATATCGACGATGTATCTGATATTGAATCTTGTGCTTCAGTAACTCTCACGATTTGAGAACATTGTGCATCTTTGAGTCCACTATTTAATACAGTGTAATTCTTTACAATTATATCTAATATCCATCTGCGTAAATGATTTATCGCCAAATTAATCAAATACTCGGCAGAAACTTAAAAGACAAATAAGAAAATTGATAACATACTTATATCCGTTCTTAATACCTATAGAATCATCTTTTAATTGACTTTCTCTCTCTGTAGATGAACATATTTCTACTCTCGTAGGACATTTCATAGTATTAGCTACATGTTCCACATCCAAGTTCTCGACAAGATCTAACTCATCTATCGATCCATTTATGTCTTGTTTGTTCGCAAGCCTATCAGCAAAACATATCCGTAATAATATTAACATAACGTGTACATGAGTACGGTGTGAACATCACACGTATACGAATTTTTGTGCAAATTTAATCGGTGCGCATCGCATCTATAAAACGGTGTTCTGTGATTTTAATAAAACGTACACAAGCATAAAAAATACATTCAACTTTCTTACAATAAAATCGGTTTCCCTGAAATACATTCATGTGAAACTAATTCACCAAATACAACTCTATTTTCTGTAAGACGGGAAATATCACTAGCATCCACCACATATATAAGACCGTGTATCTAAAAGATGTAAAATGGAGAGACAACAATATTTCAATCTATGTTCTATTAATAGGGGAGTTATTGCATTTCTATTATACAATATGTGATTCCAATCAATAGAATGTTTAGTTAGCTCTCTTATTGATTACTTACACCACTGTAATACTTTGTCCACAATGATCTGATTTGAGGACTACCACCAATATCGTAAATTTTCACTGTATAAGACTTGTATCTTAAAGACACTGTTCGAAATCCTATCGTAGGCAACACATTTCTGTCCGACTCTAAAAACATATAATTCATATACATTTTAAACATTCCAACATACTTGTGCGACTACTAAGGTTGATTTATATTATCCACACAGACACGGAATGTTCCGTGTCTTTGCAGATAGTATATATCGACACCTAGGTGTATAATAACAATCACAATTTAAATGGAAAACGTATAAATGAAAAATATTGAATAAAAAGTATTAGAGTATGTTTAATAGCAGAAAACTGGCAGAATTGTCGTAATTCATAAATATTGTCAACAAAAAGATGTTTTTTAATGTATGAACACATACCACCGCTTATGCGATTCAAAACGGACGTTTTTCCTGCATTATCTAGGCCGACGATCAGTAGAATTATAGTTCTGGAAAACAAATTACTATTAAATTCAATTGTACACGTTAGTATATGTTAATAATTATTTTTGAGATATACATTACTTTTCAGAGCATTTCTTGTTTTGTAACCTTTTCAATAAACTCCGTATACAATTTCCCATTGTAATAACTGCGTTTTGTATTTTCCAGTACGATTAATTCGTGATTCCTTATGTCATATTGTATCATATAATTTTGTACCTATGAAATTTGTTTAAATGCAAAGTAATCTAACGTCACACACATCAATGCAACGTAATAAACACAACCTCGTTGTTTGATAAAGGGTAAAATAAAATCAGAAAATCATCAATTAAAATAATGGATTTATCATTTTTTCTATTCCTGTACATGCGATCATCATACGTAATGATACAGTTTCAAAATTAAGAATAACTGAAAATATAAAACATTAAATGTCTAAATAGGTTATTCGTAACATTCGATGGAGAATCATATGATATTTACCGAACGCTATCGCATGATCACGTAAACTTTTAGAAATTTCTCTAAATACGTACGGAAGAATATATTTTAATTTCATTCTTTTATTAACAATATTCCGTCGATTGATATTGATTTAACATTAAACGTCTTATATGACATTTGATTTTTTTCTGAATCAAACGCAAACAATATTTCAAATGCGACGCACGTGCCACATGTTACTTCAATGAAAAGTTACGAACAAACGAATAAGTTACTAAGGTATAACGAAATGCTTCTAAATAATTAATTGAAATTGAAGTTAACGAGAAAATTTGTTGTTTCTCATTATTCATAAACATCTTTTAACATATTTGATAGAAAATAAATTATAAAAATTCTCACATTATTGATACAAAATTGAAGTTCATTGGTTTTATTAATTTGTTGTCAGGTTACTGATAAATAAATATGGCCAAGTACAATTTTGAATCAACCAAAATTGGTTTTATTGGTGGTGGAAATATGGCAAGAGCCATTGGAGCAAGCTTGATTAAGAAAGGTACATTCAGTATTAATAAATTATTTTGTAACATAACTGACTTAGTAACGTTATATCTTTGCAGGTATTTTCAATCCGAACAATGTTTGGGTATCCGCACGCACAGACAAGACTTTGGATTTTTGGAGAGATCTTGGAGCTAACGCTACATTAGAAAATGGACAAGTGTTTGACACTTGTGATATCGTATTTTTATCAATAAAACCAAATATGCTTCAGAATGCAATTGATGGTGTGAGCGCAACAACAAAACGTACTAACAGTCCACTTATTATCTCTGTACTCGTGGGCATTCCATTAAGTACTTTAGCCCAAGTAAGAGCTAAATAACCTTAACAATATTTAAGGAATTTTAAACGAAACGTTTGTAAAACCATAGCTATTTTCAGAAACTCGCAACGATTCTGACATCTCCTAGAATAATTAGATGCACACCAAATACTCCATTGATGATTGGCGAGGGAATAACAGGTAAATGAAGATTCTATAAGCAGATAACGATACACTAGCCATTGAAAATATTTCAGGTGCGAATACACTGAGATGAAACAGAAAAACTGTTTTTAACATAATATTATATTTTCTAGTATATTGTTCTATGAACACAACATGTAGAGATGAACAGATGGTTCATACATTGTTGTCTCATATTGGCATGGCTGAAAGTGTTCCTGAATCCCTTATGAATGCAATAGGTGGTCTCTCAGGCTCTGGTCCTGCTTATGTAAGTCTAATGAATATAATTAGACAGCTGTAGGAAATGCTTGTATAATAATATAAAATAAAATTTCCAGGCATATCTTATTATAGAAGCACTGGCTGATGGTGCAGTGAAAATGGGTGTTCCAAGACCTATGGCAATGAAGTTTGCGGCTCAAGTGTTAGTAGGAGCTGGTAAAATGGTGTTAGAAACAGGTAAACATCCAGGCCAATTGAAGGATGAAGTATGTTCTGCGGGAGGTACAACTATCACGGGTGTTCATGCCATGGAATGTGGTCAAGTTAGGCAAGTACAAATAGAAATGAGTGAACCTGAACCAGAAACGATGATAAAAAATTATTACTACTTAAATCATATATGTAATAACGTATAAATGATTTTATAGAGCATCTATGATGAATGCAGTTGAAGCTGCAGTGAAGAGATCGAATGAAATGTCTCCGAAGTAGAATAAAATCTGACAGTATTAAAGAAGTGGTATAACAAAGAGATATTAGATTATTAGATACATAATGTATTGGTCCAAGCATTTCTAATATGTAATAGTATAAAGAATGTTCCTTTTTAAGTATAGTCTTAATAATTATAATAATAAATTATATGAAAATATGATTATTGTCTGTACTTAGGCACTAATATTATTTAAATAGCAAAATGAACTCACTAAATTTACATACACTATAATGCAACTGTAACACGATGGTAGAAATAAACTTAATGTTATATTCACACATTCTGTTATTATCAAATATATGTACTTTACACATTTTAATTATTATACATTAGACATATATTAAACATATAATTATTTATATTTATACATTAATAGATATTATGCCTTCGAATATTCCACACAGCGTGATGGATCTGTTGGATAATACTCTTGGCATTTAGTCATTAACCTTTTTAACGCTTGAATATATTTTCGTTGAGTTTCATCGTTCATCACATGTGCCACATTTTTGGAAAAAATTTTTTCTCTTCCAGTACGCGCGTGAATACCAACCATAGTTACTCCTATAGGCCACGGAGAATTCCCTATAGCCATTTGTAAGTACGCATCACTTGCCTGAAACAAATTATTTTCATTGAATCTGTTTTACTAAAATCAAATAGCATTCTGACTTGTTTATTTACCAATATATAATTGCGTTCAAGTAAATGTTTCACTATATCCGTTAAACTATCGGTGATGTCTTCTGGCAAGGATCTGTTTTTCAATTTCCTAAGGAGCGGTTTCAAGTATTCTCTAGTTTGAGCATAAGTGGCACTTGCCATTTTTCCTCTGGTACTCATCTTCTCTGCAGTACTTCTACTATTTAATTGAATGCCCCACATTTGTACTAAGAATTGTATAAACAATGTAATGACATTTAAGTCGAAGTCTCTGTCGCCCTTGTTTAATTTAATAGACATCTTCTGCAAGTCTTCATAAGTAACTCCCTCATCTGGTACGTTCACGTCTCCTTTTCCATTACGATCTTGTGGTTTCGAAGAAGCTAGTAACTCGTTTAAATACGCCTGATCTACTTGATCCATAGCTTCTTGGAAATCGTTTCTAAAACCCTGTAATTCAAAATGTGTTATGCATGTATCAAATTAATGTTATGCATCGTTCATATGCCAGATGATTGCTAGGCAAAGGATATATCCCCAACCATTCTCTACTATTTACATGTAAATACCTTGTTCACTTCAGGTTCTAGAATCTCACATTTTCTTAATCTCTTAAACGCTTCGATTTCTGACTCCCCATATATCATTATTGGTTCACCCCTCTCGCGTAATCTCCTTATCACTTCAGGCCTAGGTAAAGTCAAATGTTCGGAACTACCATCCGTTACACAATTCTCTTGTTGTTCCTTTGTATTCACTTTAATGTCCTCGTCGTTATTGTTTTGTACTTCCTTCACTTTCGCATCTTTCAATATTAAATCACTCCTTTTGAAATACCTCTTGTTGTTTTGCTGCAATATCAACGATGTTTAATCAATTGAAAGAAATATTAAAATTTATGACATTTTTATGGAAATTACCAGAACATTGCTCTCTTCCAATTGTTTACGTTTCTTCATCATTTCAGCCTTTAGGATATCCATTTTTGAAAACAATTTCTATCAAATAGAAACGAAAAGATAAGGTTAAACTTTACCTCTGGGACCTAAAAATTTGTAACTTATTTTACGTAAATAAGCCTGTAGATTTTGGTTAGATTCGACTATTCATTGTAGTCTATTACAAAATGTGTTACATGTTTATTATTGTAATAGACATTTCTAATTAATATTCTGTCCACAAAGTGGATAAGAATTCTTTGTGTTATGACAGAAATTACACACAGTTGAAAATAAAAATGTTGCGGAATTCGATTCCTATTTGATTTTTCAGAAAATCGATTCTATGGACGAAACGATCGATCTTTTGAATCGATTCTTGAAAAAGAATCGAACATTCCTATTGCAAAGATACTCTGTGAGGTGGCAGTTATGTTGCTCTCGAATTATGTGGCATTGTGTCCTACAAATGCGTATTTATTTTAATCATGTTACAATATACAAATTTAAACAACAAATAAACAATTGAAATAATCATAAAATTTCACGTCACAACATATAATGCCAATTAATAACTATATAATATGTACATACAATATACTAATTTATACAGGTCATTCGACTACGTGTGTCAAATATTTTACGAGATGATTCTGCAAGTCAATTTCACAGACAAAAAACGAGAACGATGATTCTGCTGTAACGGTTTCGTTTTTAAATTCTTGAGAACCTTTCTATTCCACCAATAGAGAATTGAAGTGTGAAACCCTATTGGTCGATTTGAATCGTTAATTGAAAATGAAGCTTGAAGACAAAACCGTTACAATAAGAGATTTTTCATAAAAAATGGCTTAGAAAATCATGCCTGAAAATATTCGACACATCTAATTGAATATTCTTTAGTCCAATCTACGATTATCCGTAAGAATGATCAAACTATTCGTATTCTGTGTGTTAAATGTTTTCCAGCGATCTGACGTTGAACACGCAAAGTGGAGAGAATGAACTGTGCTCGTAATTTCGATATTAGTAAATTAGTGATACAGGGTCTCCCAAAAAACGTTGCACCCCCTTGAATGGGATGATTCACAAAGTCATTTGAAGTAACTTTTTCCTTTGCGAAAATGTTCTCCGCGGCTTTGTTGAGGAGTTATTAACGAAAAACACGAGCCAATCAGAGCGCGTCTATTAGCGGACAGATTTCGACTCGACCAACGCCAACGCCACGCTCTGCTGTATTCGCGATCTGATTGGTCCGTGTTTTTCGTTAATAACTCCTCAACAAAGCCGCGGAGAAGATTTTCACAAAGGAGAAAGTTACTCCGAATGACCACAAGAATTACCCCTTTCGAAGAGGTACAACATTTCTGGGTCACCCAGTATACGTACAAATGATTTTAATTTCTATAATTTCATATATCATTCTAGCCGAGCACCAAGGATAGAGAAATAATATTCTATAAATAAAAAGCGGAATGTATGCCTGCAAATGATTGCGAAATCGCGAAGGTATACTTTGGTGGATTTACGAATACAATTGCCCGCCATCGATGGAGGGAGTTTTAGAACGTTCAGTGAAACTATTTAGTTGTGGATGGTTCTGTAGACGCGGTGAAAAGAAACGTTATCGTCCGTGTTAAATGATTCAATAATATTGCGGTCAGATGTGATTAATTTCGTGGAATATGAGACTGGCGGTGTAACATTGATCGACGTGACGCTGCTCCGAGTTGCTCCGCGACGATATAAAGAAAACGCGCTACATATTCAACAAGCTTACGCGTAACCGCCAAAATCACAGACGGAAACGCCATCTTATGCAAAGATGTTGACATTTTACTAAATCAGGAAAGATATCGCAGGATCTAACCATCGTTTCGTTCGAGTCCCACAACTCGATTTGTCTATTTACGAATGTTAAAAAATGCTAATATCACCCACTGATTGATAAGCCATCCGGTTTTCCATTCTAAGGTGATAATCCCATGTTGCTAACGGGAAATTACATTAACGATACCGTCATACCGTTCACCCTTATGTTTAGATTTGTGTTTACAAACAGTGCACCGCGCACTTATCCGGTACTTTACTTATACGAACGTTTTTGTTCACAGAAGTGCACGTAACACGTAATTCAGAATGTTTTACGCACATTTCGTGTTAGCCAAAAAGGGGCCGCTGGCCCGTATTTGGTTAGCCGCACATTGGGACAAGAAGCTGACAAAAGCTCATGTATTCGAAACGAACATTGAAAAGTCTGTAGACGGTATATTACAGCCAAAGGTACGCACAAAGTGTTTTTCACATTTAATATACATTCGTTGTCATCGTTTCCATGAATTATTTACAAATCTGTAACACACTTTCGAGACCCATGGTTCTGCTCGTACAAAACATATTGTTGTTGAATGGTGGCCCAAAGTTACAGCGATTGTCGATGTGTTTACTGTAAATATCATTTTGATATACCTCTAATGTGGTTGCTTTATTGTATTTTATCAACATAGGTTAAAATGGCATTAAGAACGTCCGGTCACTTACTACTGGGTGTGGTACGCATATACTCTCGGAAAGCTAAATATCTCTTAGCCGATTGTAATGAAGCTTTTGTGAAAATCAAAATGGCTTTTAGGCCAGGCATGGTCGATTTACCCGAAGAACACAGAGAAGCTGCTGTAACGGCTATAACGTTACCTGAGGTGTTTCATGACTTTGATACTGCGATGCCTGAATTAAAGTAAATATACAACAATTGCACTATTGTGTACTGTGTACATATTCTTAACATTGTCGTTCAATACGCATGTGTTATTACAGAGATGTTGACATCGAAGCACAGTTTAGCTTAAACCAGTCGAGAGCGGAGGAAATAACTATGAGAGAAGATTACGGCAGCTTGGCCTTAGTTACACACGATCAGGGATTCGGCGATATGAGTTTCGATGCAGAACCGCCGGAGTTATTAAGACACACCGGTGCTGTTGAACCATCGTTAGATCAGGTAGGTATATATTATTTATTTTTTAAAAACAAAAATTGTAAGACACATTATGCTTATGTTTTAGACACATATGTTATTCACTGATGGGCCAGGAATTGAAACAGCTTTAGATCAAAAAGAAAAAGAACCAGTACCAGGTCCATCTGTAACAGTGCAGGCCATGGACATAGACATGCCCATCAGAGATGATGGTTTCGGTGGACATCTTGGTCAAGATATCATATGTAAGTGATTCGGACATACATATGCAACATTTAATTACGGAAATGTCCGATTTCAAAATGCATATAGGACAAAGTGTTTTTAAAATTATTGTTCTGAATCGGAAATCTCATATATGCAACAACCTAATACATTGTTTGTTGTACGTTTTAGCTGGTGGCCTGTTCGAAGGTGGTTTATTTGATGAAGCACCGATGGGCGAAGTATCTGTACCTGAAGTTAGTGCTGTAGCAGAGCCACAGGAGCCAGCGCTTCCTGGAGCTGCACCTTCAGTCCATGAAGAATCCGATGAAGAAATGGGGCCTCCATCTCCCCTAGGAGGAATGAGGTGATCAATTATTTTTTTTTTCGTCTACTATTTTCGAATTATGGAATTATGATAAATATAAATGTCATGTAACAGCGACGACTCCAGACCCGCCTCCCCCCGTCACGATGGGAGAGGAGATCGAAGGAAGAATAAGCGTTGCAAGTCGTCGTTTCACTCCTGCTCCGTCAACCATTCCCGAAGAACGCCCAATGGAAGCTATCGAAGAGGCACCGCCTCTACAAGATCAAACCACATTGTTACACGACGAGGAAGAAAGTTTTGCTCTTGCACCGGTTGATACATCAGCTTTGAAAGGTTAAACATTATACATAGAGCTACTTTCCTGCTATTCTTAATATTTGATTTTTAATTATCGCAATTGTCATTTTAATATCACCGACGAAATCGCAGGATTCACAAAAGCGAAGCGTAAGCGCAAGCTGATCGTCGACGAAGTGAAAAAATATTTCTGGCGAAGAAATGAAAGCACAATTATCAGACACCAGCGATATCATCACCACGCTGGACCTGGCTCCTCCAACGAAAAGGCTAATGCATTGGAAAGAGACCGGTGGAGTTGAAAAATTGTTCGCTCTACCGGGAAGACCGATTCCGGCGCGTGTATTGTTTAAGGTAATACGAACATTTATTGAATTGCACCTACTCATGTTCGCCGTGAATGCGTAACATCCGCAGTCTATTAATTAATTATGCATACTTGGAACAACCAAGATGATGTCTAATATTTCAAACGTTGTCGAAATAGAATTATCAACGGCATCTTACGAGCAAGTCCTACGATCACGAGGACTTTGGGCGTCTAGTAGGCGAGGAGGAAGGCATGCCTTTGGAACAAATGAGGGAGCCCGTGGAAGCAGACTCGTTTGAACAAAGTATTTTAAGTAAGCGTTTGTCCAGGAAACGAAAGATGCCATTCGAGGAAGAGGTGCGTTGCATTTTATTATATGTAAGATAGATAACTAAACTTAAGATTTTGATTGATCTCATTATTCACGCATTGCGTTTTCCGTTTCTAGATAAGGCCACCACCTCCAGCACCAGCACCTCCACCGGTAGAAATAGCAGCCGAAGCTGTGGACGTCCCGAGTATAGCTCCCCCACCTCTAGCGGAATCGCCGATTCCTCTTCCCGAAGTATCTTTGCCAACCGAATCAGTTTCCGAAATCAGCGGTATAGTGCCTCCTGTCGAAGAAGCAGAAATAGTTCCACCAGCACCTTCGGAAGTACCTTCGATTTCACCACTCGTAGCCGAAGTACCTCCAACTGAAACCATTATTCCACCCGAGGAACCAGTTGTACCGCCTACACCAGCAGAACCGGAACTCCCTGTTGCACCATCTACCGAAATGCCTCAAATGGAAAATATGGGCTACGATCAGGTTAATAATCATCATTCTTCGTTATTAAATCGCGGATTTTATGAATTTGTAACAGAAATGAATAGGCACATCAAATTGTAAAGATATTAGAACATTTTCACTGAGCTTCGTACAATTAATTTGGAAAATTTTGATTTTGCATAAAAATCCGCAGTCCAGTCGTTATAAGTGAATTATATGTCACAGCATGGGAATAGTCGTTTTAATTATGATATTTGTAACAGGCTCAACCTATTGTACCATACATGGGATATGACGAACATCCACCAGCTCCCACAACACCTGCTATGTCTGAAAGAGGACCAGCGACACCATGGAATCACGAGGACTATGAGTTCCCACCATCTGTTGGACCTGTATGTAGATTTTATACTAAACATTAATTAAAACCAGGGCTTGAAAACTGGTAGTTGCGTTTTATTGTGATTATTCATGTTGGTAATAATTTTCTGTAGGTATATTATACAATATTGTACTCTTCTATATTCGGAAAAACAATGTACATAATATAACGGTTTTAAACAGTTGTTTTCGGAACCGTTTCAAGCCCTGATTAAAACAACGAAACATTCATGTAACGTTTCGATTATGTTTTACAGCAAGAAGAACAGCAAGTAGATGAAACATACGAACAGTTCGAAGAGCGAGTTCTTAATAAGAGAGCAGCACACATGTATCATGTTATTAAGAACAAACTGGATACCAAAGATAAGTTGACGTTATCAGAAATGGCATACAAAAATAACCGTAAACAGGTGTGTATTTATAAATATAATTCATGGTGTATTCGATGATATGTATAGTTTGTTTCATGATATACTTATATTGTTGGTGATGTTTCTGTTTCAGGTTGCACAAAAGTTCTATACTCTGTTAGTCCTTAAAAAATTCCAAGTAACAGAACTCTATCAAGAATGCCCGTACGCTGAGATTGTAGTCAATAAAGGACCAAAATTCGAGAATCCTGCATTATAAGAGTATTAGGTACTGCATACCTTATGTTTACAACTAACAGTGATTAAGGAAGAACAAGATTGTAGTAGCTCTGAGCCGTACAGGAGGAAAAACGAAGCGATTTATCTAGGCTCTTTTGATAGATAAATTGTAAAATAATGTACGAAACCGCTGACAGAAACGTGGAATGTCTATTTAGGCAACAGAGTTTTATAAATCAAGTTTTTAATTCCTGATCGAGGAATGTATACGTTTTGTATAAATCAGGGCAGAATTATTTTGGACCTTCCGCAATTTCTAACGCGCTAAAAAAAAAGATTCAATTATATGTATAAAAATTTACTATTGAAAGATACATAATTTTTTACTTCTGCATAGGTAAAAAAAAGATCAATTGTCTTCATTAAATTAATTATCAATCCGAACAGGGTTTGTATATAAATATTAACGTGTAGTGAAAACATATTTTATATCTTACTATTTACAAAGAAAAGGTTCTTGAGTCCGTACTGCAGGATGGTCCAAAATTACTAATAATCTTATAAAATAATTTATGAAATTTAATAAATCAAGATTTTGTTAACGAACTTCATAAAACCAGATCATGTATGGTTGTAAGCTATGTGTTTTTATTTTTGAAATTTAAGGAAAGTACGACCCACAATATAATTTTCTTATTAGCGTACTTACAGATTAATTGATACTGTAAACAATTATTAATGGAAGAATCAGGAGAATATTTTATGGATAATACTTTTACGTATTGCAGTCATACTTTAGGAGTATCAACGTGATTAAGTTATTTCTTTTCATGTACTAAATACTTCATAATTTTATGTACACTTGGCATGATATGTATAGTTATTTTTTCGTATAAATATCACTGGAAATTTATAATCTACCATAATTTATACTTAAATTATGCATGACATTCCAAAGAACGTTGTTGTAACGTGGTAGTTCTCAATTTTACTGTTTCAATTCTTCTTATGACACAGTTTTTCATTATACCTCGAAGAAAATGTACTAATCATGTAAAAAGATGAAAAATTGTTTGACCATGCTATTTTCTGAAAGAAAATAAGATTGTGGTTCGTAATTTAATTAGTCTGACCACGAAAAAATAATGTTCAATAATTTATTGTTATATATGTATCTCTGCCTCATGGGATACGGAAATGTTGATAAATCATATTATAAAAAGAAGTACTATATTTTATCAAATTGACATGTCAAAAAATTTCTCGAGAGCAATCATATTGCATTGTAAATATACATGCACAGTAAACATATACGCTATCATTACATATATGTACACCTTACCAAAAAGGTGTATGATGAAAAGAAGGTCGACTGCTATAACATCTGTGAAATGCCTGATTGTAAATAGGTCCATGATCCATTAATCAACACACACACACACAATTGTTTATAAAATAAAAGAAAGGTTTCTGAAATAATCTGTTTAAAAAACTTAAACCCTAAAGTACATATCACATAATACTTAAAAAATGTTAATCCATTATTTTCCATTAATAAACTGTTAACTTGCTAATTGTCAGAATCTTATTATGTTTAATTTTCAAGACTTTTTCGAAATATTAATTTTATACAACTATTTCGATCGTTATACGTACACGTTGCTCGTTACAAGACGATTACATTATTCACCGTATTAACATATTTGTCCTTTTAGAATCACACACAATAGAATAGTTTAATTTATAATTAATTTCCTCTTACGTACTTTTTTGTGAATTTTGTTATGTATGTTATAAGACTATTAAATTGACACCATTCAAGATTGTTATTAAATCAATGTTAAAACATTTAATTTCATAAGGTGCAATATTTCTCGATCTAAATGTACGTGTAACGTACGTTCGAAATATTGCACTTTAAACTTGAAAAAAAGTATTTATAAGCGAACTATATGATTAATTGAACAATTATTAATAAATTACTTGAAAGATGCGTTCACATTATTTTAATGGAATATACAAAAAAAAAAAGATATAAACAAAATCTCTTTACATGTAAAAGCTTTATTTTATTCGTTATCGGCAGATTTATTTTTAAGATCTAGCACAATATGCAATACAAATCTGAACATTAATGTGTAAATTCTTAATGTGTAATGTGTCGCTTACTTATTATTGTTAAGTCGTGAAATGATAGTTATCATAAAAATTAATTTAAATATTCGGTCTCGCTAAAAAGCGTACGACAAAAAATGAACGTAAATGCAACTTAATTTTATTCTTCGAGTTCACCGGCTTCCATCGCTTCACGATACGATTTATCTTTAGTGCGATCCGGATCCAGCTTGATCATATCGTCGATTCTGAGAATAGTTATCGCTGCTTCTGTGGCGAATTTCAGAGACTTTATTTTCGAAATGGCTGGTTCTAGCACACCGGCTTTCTTATTATCCTTGATAGTGCCCTCGATTAAGTCGAGACCAACCCTGTAAAAAGTACAAGCATCACGTTTATAATTTCTTATTGAAATTTTTTAAATACTCCCTTAACTTGTATATCATCGTGATTAAAAGCAATACCATTTTAAGTCAGCAAGATCCGCTTTCGTTTGACTGGAATTGTGATAAGCACGTAATTTGGCTACAAGTTCGGTAGCATCCTGTGCTGCATTGACTGCTAACGTCTTTGGTATGACCAAGAGCGATCTCGCGAATTCAGCGATTGCTAGTTGTTCCCGAGAACTCTGAAAGGACAACGGCAAATGAATTTAAAATAATTTTGAATCATTTTCCATAAGAAAATTCACTTACCAGAGATGTTGCGAAGTTTTCTAAATATATCGAAAGAGCTGCTTCGACGCAACCACCACCTGCAACGACGCATTTGCTTTCTAATACTCGCTTAGCAGCGCATAACGCGTCGTGTACGGAACGTTCCATCTCGTCGCAGTAGTAGTCATTAGGCCCACGTAAGATCAGGGAGCTTGCTGTCCTTGCTTTCGGTCTGTTGAAAATTATATCAAGAGCATTTTCTTACTATTACTTTTTAAATACTTTAACCGCAGGCTCACCGCCCTAAAGCAATATTTTAAATCGAAGAATACCCTTTAATAAGAATAAGCTCATCGTCGCAGACCATTTCCTGGACAACCTCGGCCGCCTCACCAAGGAAACTGGCGTCAAAGCTTTCGTCCCCTTCCATATTGGTCAGAGAAGTAAGGAATTGCGCACCCGTGGCTTTAGCTATTCTCTTCAGATCTGCCTTTTTACATCTTCGGACAGCCATTGCTTTAGCTTCGATGAAGTACTATAAAAGAAGCATACAAATAGAAGTTCTATCGTTGTTTTACTCTAAACATTATTGTTCTTTCGGATGTACCTTCAGGCAAAGATCGTCGATTCCTCCAGATACGAGTATAACATTGGTACCAGCGGAAAGAATCTTTTGAATACGTTCCTTCGTGATATCTGCTTCACGTTGACGGACTGCTTCAAGCTTTTCCGGGTCTGTAATCAATACTTCAACACCCAGCTTCATTTTTGTCTTTTGCAAAGAGAAGTCCAGACACGCTATTTTTGCATTTACTATTCTTTTTGTCATAGCCTGGGAAGCTACGGTGCAGTTGAGCGCGTAGCCTTGCACCAGTATAGATTCTCGAACGCTCTTCCCGTGAGCTTTCAAAACATTCACTGCTTTCACGGGATACAAGAATCCGCCTTTGCCGTCGTTTATTTTCACCGCGTTCGCGGCATCCACAACCATGTTTCCGAAGAAGTCGGCATCACTACGAATACGTTAAGGAAGATTTTTGACTATTCGATACACCGTAATTCTCACTGAAGAATTACTCGTAAAACTAGTTTTACGAGAAAGCAAATGATTGACAAAAAGGATACGCGCCAATAATCTTGCTGGACATGGACGTTTTAGCTACGTTAACTAGGCAGTCTCGTCCCAGTTCCTCAACTGTGACTGTTAAATGTTCCTGAATGTATTTGCAAGCTTCTCTGAAATATAAACGAACAGATTAGCAAAATTATTTCATATACTTCTATTGTACAGGAGGAGATATTTACTTGCACGCGAGTCTGTAACCACTAATTACAGAGGTTGGATGAATTTTCTGCTTCACAAGTTCATCAGCATTTTTTCAGCAGCTCTGCTGCAACGATCACCTATTCAAAAGAAATTTCACTAAACTTCGTTGTCTAATATTAGCTCGGTAGAAAAGTTTTTGCCTTGTATTTTGATACAAAATCTACCTAATATATTTCTCAGAATCAATTTAGAATAAACTTACAACTGATGTGGTACCATCCCCAACTTCTTCGTCCTGCAACTGAGCTAGTTCGACCAGTACTCTTGCCGCCGGATGTTCGACTTCAAGCAAACGCAAGATAGTTGCTCCATCATTGGTAACAGTGACATCCTTAAACATCATTTCGAATATGAGTAAAATTTAAGATTCATTTTAGAGAGTAGACGCATTACAAAATGTTATTTGAAATACTCACGCCAATGTCATCTACGAGCATTTTGTCCAAGCCAACAGGTCCCAACGAGGTCTTCACTACGTTGGCAATGGCACAAGCAGCCATCACTGTGAAAGAACGAAATACGCACAAAATTTAATGCCGACTAAATAGAAATATATCGATAAATTATATCGAAACACATGTTTGAAGCATTGCCTCATTATACTACTTCTCGAAATTAATTTTATACATGAAGTAACAGTATCTAAAATATGAAAAGCCACATGTATCCAAAATGTATATTTGTCATTATACATGTGGATTATTAAACAATAATGGTTTTTAATCGTTTGGCATTCGGATAATCGTGAATTCGATGAAAATCGTCTAGACAAATCCTGTCTAAAATAAACGCCGATAAATTGAAATACTGTGTATATTATAACCAAATTTTCGCATAATGCAAACATACCGTTTTGTGTTCGCACAGGTGCACCAGATTGCCGGACACCTCCTACGGCTAAAGGACTCGCTACCGTCGACATTTTCTATCAATTCTTTTTCTCGTTTGCACAATATTATAACAGAACGACGATCGAAAATTTTCCGGCGACCAATAAAAGTATAGTTACCAAGAGCTCCGCGTGGTGACTAATAATAATAATAATCCCGATCATCAGCGACGCCTAGCATTCTTATTTCCTTTTAGGGTCAAGTTTACACCTCGTTCGATTGGTCCATTTTTCTCGTGGACCTCGCCGATTCGTTGGAAAATGGCCGAACAGAAATCTTTTCCATTGCCTTCTAGATTATCCTTACAGGACCTATACCCGCTAAATATTAGGGGTGGGCGAGTACCCGGCAATTCGGGTTCGGGTCGGATTGGATTGTGATCAGAAAATTTATAATGTTCGGGAACCCAAATATCATAGATTTTTGGATCGGGTCGGGGCGAGAACCCGAAATGTTATAATGTTCGAATACCCAAATTTCACAGATATTCGGGTCGGGTCTCGAAAATAAATCCTCCAATATTCATTTTCGAGACCCGGCCCGACCCGACCCGAAATTCTGACATTTGGGTATCCGAATTTTATTAGGTCCCTCGACCCGATTTCAACTTCGGGTATCCGAAATTGCCAGATACCCGAGTATCACCACAGACGAGGTATAAGGATAGACCTATCATCCAATGCATTTTTTTGTCACACGCTTTTGGAGTCACGTAACCCCATTACCATTTTAGTGTCACATCCTGTATTACCAACTGGAACTGAAATACACTGACAGCGTTCTTAGCGGTAGGAATTAAAATTAAAAATAGCTATACTGCAATTTCGCGAAGATATAAAATATTGTCATGCCTCAACGATATCAAATACTACTTTCGATTATGATTAGTCTGGTTTAGGTTTTATTGGTATGGACTTATAGTATCGTAGGTAATGAATAAATATAGAATGCTGACATTACTCATTCTATAATTGCTTGGAAAACAATTACTTTTGACTGTAGAATGTCATTACTCTCTTATTGTCGCTGAATCAGACGGAACGTGACATTGCAAAATGTTATGAAAGGGAATAGGTTTGAAATAATCATGGATTTATTGAAAATCTTTCAATATATTTGTTCTTACTCCATACCAGTAAAACCTAAACCAGACTAATCATAATCGAAAGTAGTATTTGATATCGTTGAGGCATTTTAGATAACAATATTTTATATCTTCGCGAGATTGCAGTATAGCTATTTTTAATTTTAATTCCTACCGCTAAGAACGCTGCCAGTGTATTTAAGTTCCAGTTGGTAATACAGGAAGTGATACTAAAATGGTAATGGGGTTACGTGACCCCAAAAACGTGTGACAAAAAATGCATTGGATGATCTCGTCTGTGGTATCACTAATTTTCGAGTCCCGACCCGCGTGAACAGTCTCATATTTATTACATTCATCATGGACCCACTTGCGAGCGCATGCGCACTGAGAATTGGTTGAATTCTGAAGATTTCGCTTCTGATATTCGGCGTGTACGCGTCGTTTGTTAATCTACGTATTGTGATTCGTTCGAAGTATCGAAGAAAACGGATCCAATAGAATTCTTTCAACTGCATGACGTTTCGGTGAGTAACGAGTTGAACTATCGGCTATTGGGGGCGTTCGGTGACCATTGCTGAGTACTATACTTGACGGCTCTGGTGCACGTCCTGTGTTGCAAGAGGAAAAACATTGTTTTGGAAATACGTGTGGCCAGAGTGTCCACCCACTGTTTGAAAATGACGTCTCGCCTAGAAAAAGAACGTGCCAAACAGATCCAGGAAAAATGTCAAAATCTCTTGACGCAGATGCTGCGGGACGAAGACAACAAGTATTGTGTCGACTGCGATGCGAAAGGTTCGTCCATCAAATTGTGAATGTTTCCATCGGTATCTCCTCGTCTAGGATCCGTTTAAGCATTGTTTCGTCCATCTTCTACGTGTACGAGAAAATTCAGCTTTTATCCACCACCGATGATGCATGCGGGTCATCGATATCGATTTCAAAACGACCTAGTTTCATCTAACGAAACATTATAGATTTTTAATTCCCACTGTGACAAACTATAAATGACAGTGATCGCAGGTGAACACTATTTAGCAATGTCCTGTAGACGTCCCGCATCTTCGTGCAAGCATATTCGATCGAGAATCATGTGCATCCTTGCTCTCTTACGGTTTTCGATAAATAATTTTACGAAAATGGTACTTTTTTTCACTTTACATTCACGCATGCATAAACGAATGTTCGTACGTTTTATCACTGTCCAACCCTTTATTTATAATAATTCATTAGGATTTAATTTTGATCTGTTTATGTTCATGAATTGCATACAAATTACATCATAGCACTAAAACTGTTAAGCATTACTCGTAGATTGAGGATATATACATTCTTCATTTTTTGTTTCGTAGGACCAAGGTGGGCTAGTTGGAATCTAGGTATATTTTTATGCATTCGTTGCGCCGGGATACATAGAAATCTCGGAGTCCATATAAGCAAAGTTAAGTCAGTTAACTTAGATACATGGACACCAGAACAAGTAGTGGTCTGTATATAGTAACTTCACCTTGTCAAATACAATTCGCAGATCGTTTAACTTAATACATTGCTCTTTTCAGAGTTTGCAGCAAATGGGTAACTCCCGAGCAAGAGCTGTATATGAAGCGAATCTTCCAGACAGTTTTCGAAGACCACAAACAGACTGTAGCCTCGAGAGTTTCATTCGTGCAAAGTATGAACATAAGAAGTACATAGCTAGAGAATGGGTACCACTACCTTTACCAAAGGTATAACTATATTTTCCTTTTAAAAATATATTAACACAAGATACAGTTTATATACGTGTTGTTTATAGATAAATTGGGATAAGGAACTCGACGAAGAAGCTGAAAGGCAACGCAGGCGAAAAAAGGAGACTTCAAAAACTACTAGTAACCAAACTATACTTCCACCCGTAAAAAAACCAGAAGTAGTGCCTCAGTTGCCAAAACCTAAAAGTTCTGTCAGCCCTAAACCCAATAGGGCTACCAATGCTGCTACTCTGGACTTACTGGGTTTAGGTAACTTACTATTATATGTCCGTTTGTCACAAAGATTTATATAAATTGCATTTTTGGTATATTCTATATTTTTTTTAGATGCCCCTGCAGCAAATCAGTCAAACGTAAATGGTACTGGAGATGACATATTCTCTTCCTTCTTGTCTGCACCTCCAGCTTCAGTAGCTTCGAGTAGTTCCAGTAGTAGTACCTCTAACACGACTACCAATACATCGACTACTGTGAGTAAAAGCGAAGAGGAAAGTTTCTTCGATCAGCCAGCACCGTCACCTCAGGAAAAGAGTAAAATGTCTAAGGACAGTATTTTGGCCTTGTACGGTACACCGAGTCATCAGCAATCAGCTATTTATGGAGTTCCTGGTACAATGAATATTTTAAATGCACTGTTCCGTTTGTAACTTTAGTATGTCTAACGTTATCGTATTTACAGGTGGAATGTATCCTCAACAACAACCTAATGTTCAATACAAACAAGTACCAAACATGGTAGCATTCGGCCAGCAAAGTAATTTCCCAAACCAACAAAGTTCCTTGACTCAACTTAACCACCTTCCTGCTCAAATGCCTGTTACGACTAATCAAATGACTGTTAACCAGACTCAAATGACAGTGAATCCGAATTCGCTAGGATCCGTTGCAGCGAACTCTTTAGGAAACTGCATACAAATAGGTCAGATGCATCAAATGAATGGTGTACCTAATCCTGCCATTGCGATGCAGTCTCAAATGGTATATACATTTTTATATTATATTATAATATTTTAACATTTTTATTTTATATTATACAATACATAGTAGAACGACATGCAGTTTTTTTTCTCTTAAATTAATTTTTCGTGATAATTATACAAGGTGATTCGGCTAAATGTGCCACCTAAATTACTTGATTGTATGCTACTCTTGAAACCATACAATTTTTAATGAATTACTGTTCATCCTTAGTTATCGACAACTTTATTAATTGATGTATTTGCAGATGATGCAACTAGGACAGTCTAATATTAATAGCAATAATGGATGGAGTGGAATGTTAACGCAAAATCTTCAACCCGCGCCTGGTAGCAATCCTTTTTTTTAACTTACCAACACAGCAACGACAACAATCTGTTGGCTTTAGTGGTCAGGTGCGTCGTTTGTTTGACAGCTTGTATTTCTTTTTATGTATTAACAATTGCAATTATTTATTAATATTTCAGTTACCGCAACAAATGTCCCAACTATCTATGGGAGGTACCAGTTTCTCAAGCACTCCAGGAAAGACTACTACTTCTACACTTTCCGGGCAAACGCTTTCCACTAATCTGTGGCAGTAAATGTCTTAAGGATATTGTTAGTTGATTGATTATGTCGTTCAGTGTTGTACACTAGTGTCGAACGTTCGTTGCCCCAACACATTCATATTTCCATATTAGTTTGGAAATTAATATGGGATATAACACAACCGAGACACAAAACAAAAAAAAAGAAGATACTCGAACGCTGCCATTTTCGAAAGGTAATGCGTAAAAATGTACACAGTACTTCGAGTCAGAAAATATTTTTCTTCTAAAGCTTCGCTAGCTTTCAACGTTATTGTTGGAAAAAAGAAATGGGAACTACGAATAATAATAAAACAAATTTTTGACTGATTGTAAAGAGTTATTCGTGACATACAGTACACATATATATATATATATATGTGTGTGTGTGTACTTGAGAGAACGTAATTATATTATTTGCTAAAATGGGTGCTTTTGTAACTACGTGATTAGTGTATTGTCAGGGTCCACTTTCATTATGGCAAAAAATATTTCATTATACTTAAACAAGTACAAGTATTTTTAGTCGAGTAAGCGTGTTTTGCGAAACGATTCGTCCCCCCTCCCTCCCAGATACGAAGTTGTGACGAAGCACGTATTTAATAATTTCGTAATTTTTTCATAATTTATGCAACTTTGTTTGAAATGTCACATTAAACGATTTTAGAGATTAGAAACGTTATAATGTTTGTATACAATCAAAATGTATAAAATATGATAAAAAATTTAGTTATTGTTTTCACGTATAATCGATTTTAATTATTCAAAGAGTGGAGAAGACGATGATGTCTTGTCTGTGAAATTATTTATGCTATTGTGTTTGTACTTGAGTAGCGTGTTACTTAGATTGCCGAATTTCGACGTTTATTACATATTAAAGAACATTTTAGAACTTAATATTTTCCAGCAAGTATTATTGTTACTTCTTACGATACTAAAAATATTGTCATCTCTTGATACTACCTAATGGCAGAGACTTAATGATCCAAAACACTCGACCAACACCCCTATACTTTGCATTTAAAAAACAGCATTTTAGTTATAACAGTTTTAGATTAATTAAAGCTTTCTACATTGAAAAAATTTCTGCAATTCGTTGCCATGTAACAGCATAAATATTGAAACTTGACAATAAGTTCTGGACATATCCGACCCGTTCATGCTTAATTCGATTTTTCTCTTCATAAGTGATACTGAATCATGTTGCCACTAAATATAGAATATATTGAAAACATTTTTCACCGTATTCTTATAAATAATTACCAACAATCATGTAATTTACGAGATAGCGGTTGAAAAAAAAAGATTGGGCCTTGTAACTTGCTGTCGTATTGAGAAAATTGGACAGATATTGTGAAATTGATATAAGTACAAATATACATTGTCAAGACGTAAAATACGAGAGATTTCTAAAAATCAATGAAATTCTTAACATGACGATGAGATCTGAGAACATTGTATTGATATAAATTAAAAAGACCATAAAAAAATATATGAAAGATATAGACGTGTATATTGAGGATTACATTTACAACAAATTTTAACTTTTACGGCTTTTTAACTTTGAGTGGACGTTTCGAATCTTCGTAAGGTGAATACGAATAAATTGTAAAATTTTTTAAAAGCGTACACGTGATTTTTCTAAAAAAATCAATATTGACGAAAAATTTCGGCTTTCAGGACTTACGGTTTCGACAGTACAAAAATTGATTTTTTTCAATTCGCGATAAAATATGAAACGCCTACTCGGAGTGAGAAGTTCAAATGTATGTATTGAACAGCGTTGTTAATACAGAACAAATTCTCAGGTGAAGATAAAGTTATATGGCAAATATAAAAGAAAGCACTATAAGAAATCGTAAAATTGTATATTATAGTTGAATTGGTCCTGAAGTTTAACAAACCGAATGACATTCCGTCGTTAATTTTAGATTTTAACGAACATGAACATAAGCATTGTATTCCTCGACGAATCTATACATATATATATTACAATTAGAAATTATAGCAGTTTTCGAACTGTTACGTTATCCTTTACATTTTTTTTTTATGTTTCTCGTATAAGTAACGTTTTTTAATAAACCAGTTCCAGCATTAGGAAACAAAATGAGTAAAAACGATTGCAAATTACAATGTTCATATCCTCAGTGTTGTGTGCAATTATAAATTTAAATATATATATATATATATATATATAGTAAACGCCATCTACTATGCGCTGATAGATAAAAATTATAATAATAAATGGCAGTATTTATGTTTCAAGTAAACAGACGCTTCTTTTTTTTAAAATACATACGATTCGTTCGCGATTATTATTCGAATGTTATTGCATTACGTTTAAAATGGAAAAAAAATTGTTACGATTCATCGATGCCGCGTATGTTTGCGCGTGGTAAGCTGGAGAAACTTACCGGAAGCCGCCATTTTGTTTGGTAAATTGCGGGACAAGGAAGGCTCTTTCACTTCCTTGAAACGTCTTTTCCTTGACGCATCAAAGCCACGTGAAAACACCATGGACAAACCAGTAGTTTTGGCGAGAGTTATAAAGGTCCTAGGACGAACTGGCTCGCAGGGTCAGTGCACGCAAGTCAAAGTTGAGTTCCTGGGCGAACAAAATCGACAAATTATCAGGAATGTAAAAGGACCGGTACGAGAAGGTGATCTCCTAACCTTACTGGAGTCGGAACGTGAAGCGAGGAGACTTCGATAGAAGTATGTACCATCGGCGTCCGAATACCATCAGGGGTATCCTGATCATGGCAATACAATCCATTCCATCGACCGAAATGAAGCTCACACAACTATTCCACTACCATAAGCAAACACGAAACCAAAACTCTATGTCCATGAAGATGTCTGCGACTTCTGTAATAAACACTGGCTAATATTCTCCGGAAGTATCTGTTTTGTTATTTTATCCTAATTATATTTTACTTTCATTCATGTACGTTTATTTAATATTAGGTCAGCGTATACAAGATAGTTTATTAGTTAAGAATACTAGTACGTACATTCCGATATCTAATACTTTTATTCGCTGTTCTATTATACATTATATTTACAATAGATAAATGCAAAACTCTTTATAAAACATATATCATTTTATAGGCGTAGTCTTTCGTACAAGTCTTTACGTAGCTCGTGTGTATTATACACGAGTGTGGTTTAAAGTTCAACACGCAATGCCTGCGTGTATAAATGAATTCAATTTGTCAGGAATTGTTATATCCTTCTACGCTTGGGTGGTGGTGTATTGCGTGGACTCAGGGAAGCTTTGGATATGCTATCGATGCTTTGCCTAGTCGGTCGTTTCGGTCCTCTCTTTAAGCTCTCACGGCCGGAGTCAGAGTCCTTACGTTCCTTCTTTACGGTAGACACTGGAAGGAAGGAATTATTAAATTCTGCACACATGTACTCCTCCACGAAAAGATGGCAAATTTTAGGTAAGCACGCTCGACTAGCTGATATCTCTACTTCCTGTTACAAGTATTTTGCAATGGCTCAAGTTGTTTGAAACAAGTGGAGCTATCGAGTTCGAGTGGAAGAGAACAGTCACAATGTTTTGCTATCCCTACAGAATTCTACATCCCTACTACTCTAGCATTAAGAGTGGGCTTTGGAGATCCTTTTGCCCCTCTGTCAAACTTTGTGCCATTTTTTCGTGGACGAGAAGTAGAGTTATATTAAAGATAGAAATACACACTTATCTCTTCAAGATCATCTTTTCCTTTAGACGTTCTCCCTTTCGAAGATTTGTATTCTTTCCTGATGTCTTTCGTGTCTCGAAGTTTGTCCTTTTTCATTTCTATATCCTTGACAAATTTCTTGCACTCTTCCTTCTTTCTCTCGACATCTTTCATCCCTTTAAGATCGCGAAGGATAGTATCTTTTTTCATAGGGTCCTTAGCATCTTTCTCTTTTTTCATTTCCTTGTATTTGTCCCTTTGTTCTTTCAACTTCAGCTCCGGTTCTTCTCGTTTCCTAGCTTTAAGCATTCCCAAGAATTCTTGCTCGGGCAAGGAGAAATCTATCTCTTGATTGGGAAACGGCAAATCTTCCATGTCATCCTAAAATGTTATACTGTTATAACTTTGCTCGCAACATCGACGCGCTACTCTTTTTAATATGTTAATAAGTACCAATGCTACGAGGCCGTACATTGATTCCAAATGATCCCAAATCATTTTTAATGGTACATCTTTGTGGATGGCGGCTCGAAACTTCTCCCCTATACAGACCATGTGGAAATATTTATTCACACCTGCGGGAGGAAATGTTTAATAAAATCTTCTAAAATGAAAATAAGATAAAACCGTTCTGCGATGATATTATTTTCAGTTATCGCTTTCGAGTGAAACTAACGTAAACATAACCTACAAAGACACCACTGTTGATTACTTTGTATCTTACCGACAGGTTTATGTCCGTTCATAGCAAAGAATAATTGAATATCAGTTTCGACGTTCCATTCGACTTCATCGGTGGGATTCTCTAACTGTTTCTCTTTCACTGCCATCATTGCAATCTACTGAATTGTCAACGTTGACGATCTGTCAATATCGTTGCATCTCTGTTCGGGAGACAGTTAATAACACTATGATTCTCCCTAAATAGCGTCGCGTTCGTTGGGAACGTAACGAGACCGTTACGGAGTAGTAAACACTATTTCTTATCGAATAGCGACTCGACGAAGTCACGTGGCTGGAAACACAAAGGACCGTGATTGGCTGTGCCTTGAAACGTTGGGGATGAAAACGAGATACTGACGAAGTTGAAAACACATCTGCAAATGTGACAGTAGGTATTTACATGTGTATGCGATAGGCGTGGAGCAGTAAGAACAGTCTTACCAGCTGAAAACTTATTATTTATTTTACATAAAATGTAAATGAAAATGACAATTTCCAAGAGCAAGAATACTTTAGCACACTATTAATATTTAGCTGTAAACTGAAATAAAAACAAAACAGTAATTATACGGTATGTGTATAACAATATTCATTAAAAATAATCACTGTGAACGTATTGGTCAACAACATAATAATAAAAGTATGAATTTGTCTACCTTGTACAATACATATACACATTTCAGGTAGAACTTCACGTTATTTTATACAACTTATTTCTCAGTGTAACACTGACAACTCGCAAAATGAACGAAGGTGTAGATGACATATGTAAAGCTATTGATGAAAATCTGCTGCGTAATCTGGAGCTAATGGAAGAGAAAATTCATGTTAACATGCAAATGGAAAACATGCTGCGTAATGGTCACATAGAGCTAGCCAAGGCTAAGTATATCCGTGGCAAAGAGACTATAAGCATTCTACAGATTCCCGAGGACGAAGAGAAAGTAGTCACATTGTTCGAATTAGAAACCAAGCTGACAGAAGAAACTGGCAAGATAATTCCGAATTTTGACTTAAGTTTGAAAAAGTTAGACAAAGATGGAGATGAAATTCCAGATCCTATAAAATGGTTCGGTGTTCTGGTTCCGCAAAGTTTAAGAATCGCTCAAAAACGTTTTCAAGAGTCTCTTTTCCTTGCTGTAAGATCGGCGAATATTCAAGCAGAAATTGGCTCTGTATTAGAAAAATTGAAGACTTTGTATTTTTTGAAAAATGCTTATTGTACAACAGATAACAATATAAGTTAAAAATAATTCCGAGTGTCTAGAATTCATTTTATCCTATTAGTACCTTTTATCATACACGTAATAAAGAACATTAAACGTTCATTTGAATTATCAGACTAATATTAAAATAACAAGCAATTAAAAGATTTCGTGCAAGTTGTTACGCTAGCCAATAGAATTCGACGTTTTCTTACTTCCCGTTCAAAGAGCTGTCGTCATTGGTCAATCGAAATTGTGACGTTTCAGTATTGAGGTACGCATAGCACGAATCGGTTATTTAGGTTTGATCTAGAAGAAATTCCCGCCAATTGTTGCGTTTCAGTTTGAGTCTTTAGTTGCGAGTAAATATTTTGTGTGTTTTGTTGGATTGTTATTATATTGTGTTTTATCTTTTGTAAATAAAATGGTAAGATATTTGTTTCACGTGAATCATGAATTTATGTGCAATAGAATGTACTGAAAATATTGACATGCCCTAAACTGAAACTAAATTAATGTAACACGGTTGAAGATATTTTAATAAATATAATTTACGAGATATTTTCCAATTTCCCGATTTTCTGTATTATTTGTACTTTTTTAGGATAATAGTAGTTCTCCAGCTCGTTCTGAAAGGCATGCAGAGGCAATGACGTCCCCTGCGCCAGATATAGATGAACCCTTTGAGGATGAGTCTGATTTACTTGGCAATGACAACGACATTAATCCGGTAGAGCAGGAAGAGGATGGAGAAGAGTTGTTTGGGGATAATATGGAAGAGTAAGATCTTTTGTTGCATAGAAATTAAACCTTCTAGTGCCAGGCCCATCTACGAGGTCAGTGCGAAGAGTACCATGGCTCATAAACAAACAGTTTCTTCGCATAGATACCTAGGGCCTGCTGGCACTAAAAGGATTACATAAGCTATTTTTTTTATTGCTAACTTTGTTATAATATTCCAGTGATTATCGTCCGATGCCAGCTTTAGACAGATACGATCCAAATCTAGTGGACGATGAAGCCTACTCCGAATTGTCGCAAGACGAACGTGCAGCTGCTGAATCTGCCATGAATAAAAGAGATAGAGCAGCAGGCATTATCAGAGATGATAGATATTTGCTTTACGGTATATATTTTCTACATTAAGAAGTAGTCATAGAAATACCTACATTTAATAATACGTGTACTTATACATCTGTGTATTGAAGATGAAAGTGACGAAGATGAAGTACAAGCACGCAAGCGACGTATTGCTGAGAAGGCTGCAACAGGTGAAATAGATGATATAGAAGTAAGTGTATTTATTGACTTTCTTATTGTTCAATGTGAAATCATTTTTATCATTTTATTTCAGATGATCGAATCCATCGAAAATTTAGAAGATACTAAAGGTCACTCAGTCAAAGAATGGGTATCGATGCTGGGACCCAGGACAGAAATTTCTAATCGGTTTAAAAGTTTTTTACGTACGCATACTAATTCGAAAGGACAGTATATGTACAAGGAACGAATTCGGCATATGTGCGAAAGTAATCAAGTAATGAATCTTCTCTCACTAATCAGAGTTATGAGAGATAATATGTATATATTATCTAATTATATATCTAATTTTTTAACAGTCCAGTTTCGTTGTGGAGTTCCCTATTCTTGCCAGCAAAGAACACGTTCTGGCCTACTTTCTACCTGAGGCACCGTTTCAAATGTTGGAGATATTTGATCAAGTAGCGAAGGAATTGGTGCTGACCATCTTCCCCAGTTACGAAAGAGTCACGACTGAAATTCACGTCAGGATATCAGAATTACCTTTAATAGAAGAGATCCGTACATTTAGGTAGAAAATAATTGCATGCCGAGTATAATACACTTAATATTTACGAAGTTACTAATTTATTATTAATATCAGGAAGTTGCATTTAAATCAACTGGTGCGTACCCTGGGCGTTGTAACCGCAACGACGGGAGTAATGCCGCAATTGTCAGTTGTAAAATACGATTGTACGAAGTGTGGGTATGTGCTTGGTCCATTCGTACAAAACCAAAATGCCGAAGTTAAGCCTGGATCTTGTCCTGAGTGTCAAAGCATCGGCCCTTTTATGGTAAAACTCTATCATATTAACAAGTCAACGTTTTGTACCAAGACTTAAAATTCAAATATTTCATTAACGATTTTTACGCAGATTAATATGGAGCAAACAATCTATAGGAATTACCAAAAAGTTACAATCCAAGAATCACCAGGTAAAATTCCTGCTGGTAGAATACCTAGGAGTAAAGAATGCATTCTTTTATCGGATCTCTGCGATCGCTGTAAGCCAGGCGACGAAGTAGACGTCACAGCGATTTACACGAACAACTACGACGGTTCATTAAACACAGAACAAGTAAGGGAATAACGCCCAATGCTTGTTGTATTTTAATACGAGATTGGACACGAACTTTTCCATTGACCTAATAATTTTAGGAATTTTACATTAAACACAATACTAAACGATATTCTCGTTGCACCAGGGTTTCCCGGTATTCGCGACAGTACTACTGGCAAATCATCTACAAGTGAAAGACACGAAAGAGATCGTAGAATCTCTAACTGAGGAGGATATTTCTAGCATTATTTCTTTGAGTAAAGATCATCGAATTTTCGATCGCATTGTCGCGAGCATCGCACCATCGATTTACGGGCATGAGTATTCAAAGAGAGCTCTAGCGTTGGCAATATTTGGGGGTGAATCGAAGAATCCCGGTACTTTGATTTTTAACATTACGTTCAATACAGTTTCTCGATTAATAAGACTAATCCGTTACTCTTTTAAATGCGTAGGTAACAAACACAAAGTAAGAGGAGACATTAACGTGTTGATGTGTGGTGATCCAGGAACAGCTAAGTCTCAGTTTTTAAAATACATCGAAAAAATTGCACCGAGAACAGTATTCACTACAGGTCAGGGAGCTTCGGCTGTTGGTTTAACTGCTTTTGTAAGGAAATCGCCAACAACTCGAGAGTGGACTTTGGAAGCCGGTGCTCTGGTACTTGCTGATCACGGAATCTGTCTCATCGATGAGTTTGATAAGGTAGATAAATATTCTTTTAGCAAACGTTCTTAGCAGTATTTAATGATTGGAATTCTTATAGATGAATGATCAAGATAGGACTTCTATACACGAAGCTATGGAGCAACAAAGTATTTCTATATCAAAAGTAGGAATCGTTACATCTCTTCACGCCAGGTGCTCAGTAATAGCTGCATCCAATCCTATCGGAGGGAGGTATGATGCTAGCATGACGTTCTCGGAGAATGTAGATTTGTCGGAACCGATCCTCTCTCGTTTCGATATCCTCTGTGTAGTAAAGGATGAAATCGATCCTATGCAAGACAGACACTTAGCCAAATTTGTTGTAAATTCTCACATCAAGCATCATCCGACAAATGTGGAAAAAACAATCGCTCCGGAAGAGAATGCAAATGATATATCAATTCCGCAAGATCTTTTGAAGAAATATATAGTTTATGCAAAACAGAATGTTCATCCTAAATTGACGAATATCGATCAAGACAAAGTGGCAAAGTTGTACAGTCAGTTGAGACAAGAAAGCTTGGTAAATGAAACAAGTATTGATGAAATTAATTTAATTGCGATCATTTCACTGCTGCGAAGCAACTTTTGTTTTTATCGAAATTATTTTTAGGCAACTGGAAGTTTACCAATTACCGTAAGACATATAGAAAGTATTATACGTATGTCTGAAGCGAGCGCAAAGATTCATTTGCGGGATCATGTTCAAGATACTGATATCAATGTTGCCATCAGAATGATGCTTGATAGTTTCGTTGATACACAGAAATATTCAGTGATGAAAAGTATGCGACAGGTAGGTGGCTTCGATTCGAATGATTAATAGCATAATTAGAGTGACTTTATTAAAATATAACAAATATGATGTTGTTTCTTTACAGACATTCCAGAAATACTTATCGTATAAAAAAGATCACAGTGAACTTTTGTATTACATACTGAGACAAGTTACATTGGATACATTAGCATTCCAGAAAGCGATACACGGAAGTCGCGTTACAGTAATCGAAGTTTCGGAAAAAGATCTTTTAGATAGGGTAATTTATTTTCTTCAACGTACTTTTATCATAGAACTGTGTATTGTTTCACTCACATTTTCATTTTGTTTTAGGCTAAACAAATTGAAATATACAATCTTCATCCATTTTATGAAAGTGATATTTTCAAATCGAACAACTTTTTATATGATTCAAAGAGAAAAGTGATAATACAAACACTTCCTGAGAGTATTGATGACTAACAAGCGTTGAATTATGTATATGAATATATTTTGATCTGATATAAAACTATTTTTTACATTAGATTCTGATTGTATTTGACCATTTTTATACGTTTCTATTTAATGCTTCTGTCTTTCTAAATAAATGATTCCTATTGGTGATGAAAAACTTATTCCCGTTTTCTATTACAAATGTTTAATAAATTAGGTAGGTATTGATGCTACATATAATACAAATGTGTAATAATATTCAACTGCAAGACACGTCATACAAATTATTATTTAAAATGTAATTTACACGTAAGTACCTCAGTTATTTAAATTTTGTACAGTGAAGCTTATCATACATGTATTGTATTTGTAGTGTACTGGTAAATTACCTCCTAAATAATTAAAAACACTTCTTCATATGCAATAAAATTCTTAAAAAGTTATGTAGACAAAATGGGCTTTGTGTAAAATACAAAGTTGCTGTTTTACAAAGTAATTAAACAATGTTTTCATAGTCAAAATGTGATAATTGTTTAAACGTACCTTAAGTGCTATTTACTTTTAGAACGGTTACTACTACTACTGCTATTGCTACAACTACTGCTACCACTGCTGCTACTGGAAACACTGTCGGTAGAATCAGATTCACTGTCTGACGACGAGCTACTACTACTGCTATCGTTACTGCTGCTGGAACTGCTGCTTTCGGCACTAGAGTTTGTTCCACTGGAACTACTAGATTCTTTCTTCATCTTTTTCTGTTGACGACTCTTCTTGATTTCTTTCTTTTGCTCTACACTGTAATATGTTCGTTCATGTTATTGTTTATATAAACTAGGCATGCTGGTTCACAAGACACTTCTCCTTCTGTGTTATTATGTTAAACGATCCCCTTTGTATCTATTAGAAGCTGACTATTGCAGTGATTATAATATACGTATTTATAAAAATGTAAGTAGTTGGTTTACTGCGATCGTCAGGTTCTAATACAATGGACGTAGATGAGATTGTTCAATGCAGCAGCAAAAAAGAAAAAATGTCTTGCTGGTTACCTTATCAACACGCCTGATCTAAATTTAACACATTGAGTACGGTACCCTGTTTGCTCAATGTGCTTCCACATCCAGCACATTTTTGAGCATGCAGAAAAAAGCAATTCACATTTGTAAGCATTAAAATGAGATATTTTGTGACCTATACGCAATGTGTTAATGGAGTTTACAATTTTTTAATAAATTACATGGTGGACTCTTCTCGTTGTTTCAAGGCCTTCTTCAATTGTGTTGTACGCGAAGATCTGTGCAGATATTTCCTCTTCCCTTTGCATTCATAACTCCAATGTCCCATTTCCAAACATTTCTGACATCGCATTCCTTGAGGATATGGATTGCTGATGGAGTAGTAGCAAAAAATCATACATCAGTTGTTTATTACTATTTAAATGCAATACTCACTACTAAATTATTCAAAGATTACTAAATATATGTGTGTATTTATAATATATAAATTTCATACTAACTTTTTTTTTCAACACTTTCAAACCGTTCGAACTCATCTTACACTGCTAATCATACTTCGAATTGTTTAATTCACCAACTTCTGTTGTCGTCCGAAAATGTGTAAACTGTTGAACAAAGTTTGTTTACAGTGTTTTAGGTTATTTTGCGGTAACAGATAACTTCAATACGCCATGCCACAGTACTATGATACAAACACAACTGCTTTTCAAGTATTTGTTATATAGATTATACTACATATGCAATACTAAGTAATTTTTAAGTTTTCGCAAAACTGTGTAAAATGATTACCGTGAACTGAAAGAAACAATTTGCGATATATTATAAATGTAATATTATATTTTTACTGTGCGTATAGTTATTCGCTTGATAAATATGTATTAGCTATTTTTGAGACTGAATATACAAGTAGCTTTTTTCTAGAAAACGATTATTTGCATACATGTCTAACAGCCAATGACCGTTTGAATTCTCGTTAAAAGCATATATATATATAGGGTGAACCGATAAATACGAAACGCAATTTGACTTTTCACTCGGAAACGTTTACTATTCGTACAACAGCTATTTATCGTTTACATATATTGACGATTTATGAAGTCATATTAACAATTATGGAAATTAACGAAGGAAATGATTTACAATTAACAGAGAACATTTGTAAAAACATAGAATTAAAGGTTCATCAAAATCTTTTGAGTACAAATCATGAAATACTGGAACAAAGGAAGACTGTATTAAAAGAAGAACAGATGAAAATGGTTAAAAGACAATAAGAATGAATTATTATATAATAATATGACTTTTATATACTTTTAAAATTACTTAACTATTGAATTTGTTATAGAATAATGTAAATTGTACCGTATGGACAATAGAAGATAAATTTTGCAACGAAGTGTGGGACTTTTACTTGGAACATAATTTTAACGTTATCTTCAAGCCACTTCCTGATATTACAGAAATAATTGAATGTCATAATTGTAAATACAGTACTGTGCCGTACAATTATGTGAAATCCATTAATACAATTGAGGAAGATAAAATTACAGAATTGAAAAATGAAATCGATAATATTAACAATCAAAAAACGTTCATACGTAATGAAGATATCGAAGAAGACATAACACATGCTATGTTGATCTTAAATAATTTAAAATCATTTTCGGAAGAAATATTAAACCTTATAAGGTATACTGCGGTTTGAAATTATTTGAAAAGACCGATATCACTTTTATTTATAAAAATAATTTGTATTTTTTGGCCATTTGTATATGTATTAAATTTTAGATTGGTAAACTTTTTAGAAAATTCGCAAAATATTTGCAATACAATTACATATAAAAAACCAAAAATAAATAAAGGATTTAAGGGCGCTGCAAAATATTTGAAGAATCGTCATATCACAACAATCAGAGAGAATGTTGCAACATCTTCGAATAACTTTACGAAAATTGATACTCCTAAAAAGGTTGAAAATAAATTTGATTGGACAATTATTTATTTTAGTTAATTAATTTTTTTTTACAATTATCTATTTTTCTAATTACAGCGTCCACGTGTGATAAGCAATATACGACTTGGAAAATTTACTTTAAAAAAGCAAAGTATCGTTTCTGCGAAACTCAAAAAGTAATAAATGAACGAATATGTTCGCTGAGTAAAATATATCGATAAAGCGGTAATATGTTTACATGAAGTTATAAATAATTATACGAAAGGTCAATTAAATCAAAGGTCAAAAAAACGTTTATAGCGTATTTATTTATTTAGAAATATACAGCATCCTATATGATTAGTCATATACATGGTATTACATTAATATTATTATTCTGAAATTATATATATATATCATACTTAATAGACTATTCAACAAGATTATAATTTGAGAATAGCTATTTCTTTTTATTATACAAATTTAGTCATTTCCCAATCATATAATAGTGTATTACTTATGTCTTTTTAAAACTGTTGAACAGTTTATCACAACAATTTGTATTGTAGCACTCCTTTTGGCAACATTTGCGTGTATTCTGAAACTTATTTAATACCTTACGTATATATAATAGACATACACATTTAGTCTTAATAAAACGATTTAAATAATACCATAGAACCAAAATTTTGTACATGTCTTTAGTGATACGGATAAATGTTATAGAAATTCCATAAATTATATATATATGACTACTGATACATACATATATAACATACACGTAGATATAATGAAAAAGTAAACATCGAGTTGAATGTTAATTGTACATATATAAAAGTCACTTGATTAAAAAAGAAAATTGAATACGAAATCTGGAGAAATTTTCATTATGCAACATTATTATCAATCTTTTATTATTTTATGGACAAATTGTAGAAGTTTGAAAGACAAAGTCTTATAATGCAAATACATTACCATAATTATATTCTAGAAACATAATTAGCATAGAAAAATTGTAAATAGACACATAATAAATTATACATTTACATATACATCAATATGTAATTATAGAATAGACATATTACAACTTCTTAATTACAATTAAAAGTTTACTAAGTTCCATTTTACTTTTCAAATATTTCCATGTACTTTCAATAGCATCGATTTTCCATTTGTTTTTCAATTAAAATAGAATTTGATTAGCACTAATTAAAAGGTAAAATATATTTCTATATTTTTATATTTTATAATACATTAATGTAATATCAATTAGTTACAATTAATATAAGTAAAATTGTGCTAATTTTTTAACGTCTTATTGCACAGCCATTGCATAATAAACAAATTATGAAAAAATATTTCTAATTCAGCTATTATGTTATAAATGGCAAAATAGTATACTGGTATTGTTTATCGAGTCATACGTGTGCAAGAGCATGTTATACGTTTAAAAAATCAATATATTCTCACCTATAAATAAAATTCATTCATTGAAGTATTATAGGTGTGATACAGAGTATATATTATATAAACATGTATATAATTGTAAAAAATAATAATTCAATTAATATACACACGCGCGCGCACGCGTACACATAAATACACAATGTGCACAGTTCAATGAAGTAAATAAAGTAAAACCATATTACCTTAATTATGTGTAAAGTAAATTATTATGTATGGAACTTAGCAAAAAAAAAACAACATTTCACAAGAATGCAATGCTAATACTATATAATTGTATGCTTAGGTTTGGCAGCTTTTTCAATGAATGAGAGCACATTAATAATTCAATTATAAATTTTAATTGCATTAAAAGTTAGAATGATAACTTACTAATTAATTAAAAGAACACATATGCCATTTAATCTTTAACTATATTGTAGGAGTATACACTTAAATATAGTTTATAATTGCTACGGATTATTGCAACTTATGTAGCAAATGCAAAAGTAAAAATTACTGTTAAAATATAGTGCTATTATCTCGTAATGTACTTTTTTTCTTCATGATACATTAGCATTTTTTATAACTTTTTTTTTTAAAGTGCTTTAATATAAAATTGTTTACATTTAATCTTAGAAATAAAAAAATAATACATATTCATTACAGTCTGCTAAATCATATAAGTAGCTATCTTTCATATTTTGGAAGAGCAACATTCTCGAAAGTTTTCACTATTAAAATTTCCAACCAATAATAACATGTTGCATAGTAATTAACAACAAGCCCCGTATTATTGTATAATTTTTCAGCAAAATTTGTTCATTCATATGGCAATGAATAGCAGTAACTAAAATCTAAATTGATTGGTGCCGATTCTTACTTTTTATGCCTCCTCAAATGAAACAATTTTATTTTACATCTTTGCATTTAATACAATTTTCAAAAATAATAATTACGTATCTAAGGATAGTATTTTCAGGTATCTGTGTATAATTGAAAACTTATGGGTTCTGCTAGACAATTTTATATGCTAGATTAATTTCAGAAATTATAAAATAACTGTTATGCAAAGTGTATATAACACACTAATTAAAATGTATTACATCAATCATTATTACAGTTCATTGTATTATTAAATAATATACATATAAAGAACAAAATAAACGAGTGGAGTATTATAAACTATACGTTATATTAATAAAAGTGTCGGTATAATTTATATTATTACTGTATCTAAAATATCTTATTATTATGATTTTATTCTTTTATAGTTTCTTTAGTCATTGTGCAGATTTCCAAAGTCAGCACCAATTTCATAATATATCTGTACATATGTTTCTTTTGTCACGTCCAGTGGTCCACCCACTAATAATAATTAACAATTTTTAATGTATTTACAATAATTTTTACAAGTGTTACTGAATCACTGATTGTTAAATTCTCGAACGTTGTATTGGGTTGCGAACGGTAGAATATGAGGAAAAATGAAATACATTTCGCAGCCAATTCATAGGGTTATCAAGTTATGCAATTATTTCAAAACCAAACCCTGCTGTAAGCTCAAAGAAACTCTATCTAACAAGTCGAAACGCTGCGAAATCTATTTTATTTTTATTAGTGTTAATTCTTATTAATTTTTATGTAAGTCGTAAAACCTTTGTAAAATTATAAAATTTAAGATTATTATTATAGAAGATTGGCGAATGTAAAATGATTCACTTAGGGATATGGCTGGAAATCGGAGAACGCACATCCTGTCTGATTGCTGATGAGGAATTAATAAGAAAAGCGATTGGAAGGAATCGAAGATCACAATGGAACAAAGGATTGAACGATTTATAAAAGGAGGCAGCCCTTCATCAATCAGTTCAGTCATGTTCAGTTCATGTGTAGTTCAGTTCACTAAGTCATCAGTCATCACCCACAAACCCGTCAGTCATTTGTAGTTCGGTTGGCAATTCACAGTCATGTTCAGTTCATGTGTAGTTCAGTTCACTAAGTCAGTCAATCAGTCAGTTTAAGTCTTCAGTTCTCGAGCATTTGGAATATCAGTGAAAGTTGTGAAGTTCCGAACAACTATACCATCATCCATCAACTACCTGGACAAGGTCCCTGGAACGACTTCTCCATCAGCCATTGGAGACTAACACCATCTCCGTTGGAGGGAAGCAAATCTCTCCATAAAAAATTAACACTTTAATTTTAACTCCTAATAACAATACACGTATCCGAAATCTGTGCGAAAATATATATTGTTAATTTCAAAACAAAGTCGATTTTGTTCAATAACCGCTTTAATCCAACTTAATTTTACCTGGCAAAGTCCTCAATTACCCGAACCATAACCGGTGCATGCAGGTAGGTTCAAAATCGCATTCTACCCTCAAATGTAATTATTATTATCTAAAAGGGTCCACTTCGGACGTGACACTTCATTTTTATATTGAAAACGGTATCTCTATTCATTTTATGAGAATACATATTTTCATATATTATATGTATATCAATAATATTCCATAGAATTTTTATTGATGTGAGATCATTATGGTGAGAATTTAAGTTAATAAATATTTGTATCAAATATCATCTGTTTCTGTATCACTCTTACTAAGAATCGACATCCAATTCATACAAAAGACAATTTTCTAATTTTGTTACATAGATCGATAAGGACCTTGCATTTTCAAATATTGAATCACTACAGAAGGGCCTCCGACAACTATTTCAGGCGGGATTTGTGAGAGTGGACAATTTTCAATTGACATAATACTGAGATTTGTGCACAAAGCTAATTCGAATGGTAAGTTATGCAAGTTTGCATTATCGTTTATGTACAGTGACTCTAAATTTTCCAATGTACCAATTTCCTCGGGTAAATAGTTAAGATTATTCTCACCTATGCTTAAGTATGTTAAATTTGTCAAATTACCGATCGCTCTTGGCAAAGTAGTCACCTGGTTACTTTGCAAGACTAATGTCTGCAAGTCTCGTAGGAAACCAATCTCATTGGGTAAAGAATCAATTCTATTCTCCTCAAGATCTAATACTCTGAGCTTGCGTAAGTTTGCTATGCTGGCAGGAATACGTTTCAACAAATTATTAGAAAGTATCAAGACTTCCAAACTCTGAAGGCATTGAATATCATCTGGAATCTTTGTTAGTTGATTCGTACCCAAATTCAATTCGACCATTTTCACCCATGTACCAATATCTAAAGGCAAAGCAGTTAATTGGTTTTCCTTCATGTTTAACTTTGTCAAATTTTTCGCTCTGGAAAAAATTCCATACGGTATTTTATCAATCTTATTATGTTCCAGATTGATGGAATAAACATTCGTAAATTGGGCTGGTCCTCCCGATGGATATGCGGTGAAGGCATTTCTGGATAATGTGATCGACGTCAAATCAGAAAGACTGGACAGCAGCCCATCAGGCAATTGGCATACTTGGTTTCCTTCAACGCTGAACTCATCCATTAATTTACAGTTTGCCAACGATTTTGGGATATTAGTTAATCTATTGTATCTAAGACCTAATCTCGTTAAAGAAACTAAATTCCCAATTGTATCCGGAATATCCAATAGCTCATTGTGCTGCAGATCGAGTGTGGACAATTGGACGCAATTACCGATCTCTTCAGGCAGATGTTCCAAATGATTATGGGACACGTCGAATGTTATCAAATTAACCAAATTTCCGATACCAGCAGGAAGTTCCTTGATTTTGTTCTCCCTCAAGCTGAGCATTGTCAGATTCGTCAAATTTCTGATGTTATTGCTGACATATTTGACGCGATTGAAGCGCAAATAAAGAGTCGTCAGGCTAGTCAATTTATAAACAACATCGGGTATTTCATTCAACTTATTATGCCTGAGGTCTAGTACTCGCAATGACTTCAGATTTTCTAATGTGCTTGGCAAACTGGTCAGCGAGTTCTCGCTAAGAGCCAATGTCTCCAGATTCGCCAGGTATCCGATCTCCGGTGGTAATGTTGCGAGTTTGTTACCGTACAGATAGAATTCGACCAGGTGTGTCAAGTCTCGCACGGTGCTGGGAAGATGAGTGATGCTCGATTTACTCAAATCCAGCCGTTTCACGCACTCGTCCCTGCATCTAATGAACTCTTTGGCAACGTCTAAATCGGCCTGGATCGGTTTACCTTTCTTCGTAGTGGGTTTCGGTTTGTTGGACTCGGGGTGTTTGACAGTTACCGTTTTCTTGGTGTCGGGGCCTGCTATGGACGCGGAGGACAGCTTTTTTTTCTTTCATCTGCTCCTTGATATCCCGCAGAGCGGATACGTCCTCAGGCATGTCGGCTGTGCAGGTGGTTAGACCGCAGCCTTCCAAATATTCAGGAATATCCTGTTCCTTCATGTAAAAGGTCGGAAGACCGTCCTCCAGATCCCTACGGTCCCTCTTCACCTCGGACAAACACACCGTTGAAATGTTACCCACACCTGTCCAGTATTTGCTCGACTTTTTCATAACCTAACCACTGTCCAAGCTACGATTACTTCGCGTACTCCGCGTACTTATTCTACGACATCATATACTTTTTAGTTTTTTTTTATTAAATCTCGTACTTTACAAGTATTGACATATCGATGTTACACACTGCACGTAGCGCAAACGCGAATTAGTTGATGGGAGACTCGACGAACAATGAACGTTCAGTCACGAAGTAAAAAATCGAAACCCTGTTGGAATGTTTCTCGTTCATGTACTCGAATTGTGAGATAACCCTCGCGTACTACATACATGCAGACAGTGTTGCCGTTTCATACTCCGGTGACAATATATTCTAGAGGGCGTAAGAAAATATCCCGTAAGGCTGGTAGTCTTTAACAATATCTCATCGATGGATATACTTTCTACATACTGTTATCGTTCATCAGCGTAGAGGGCGTAAGAAATTGAGCGGTATTTCAAATCGCGAGACCAGAGTCGCCAGATGAGGGGAAGGAGCACGAATAGAGGGGAAAAAGTTACCCTTTCTCCGCCGGTATCGGATTAGTCACGTGACATTGTGACACATGCACAACAGAGACGAAACGCGTCACATGACCGGGCCGTGGCGATAGCGTGGGGGAATAGTGTTGTGGAAAAGGAAGAGTAGAGTGGCAACTCTGCGTGAGACGTGGTGATTGGTCTACTCCTATACCTCGTTTGTGACAATATATATATATCATAACTATTTACTTTTAGGGTATGCAGTCTTATAAAAAATGATAGATTTAATCTCATCGAGAAACAACGTCTTCATATGGAGCGCGGAGGGTAATCCGCATTATGTTTTTTTGAGACAACATAATGCACTGTTGCAAATATTCATTGTTTTTATTTTTTGTAGACTGGTTAAATCTTAGAAAACATCATAGGATTGTCGGTGAATTAATAGGTTGCTTACCAAAGAAACCTAGGCAAGATATACTATCGGGCCTTCCGTTACTTCTACAACCGGAAGAAGTATCTCTTTTGCTAGAGAAGAACATAGCGCAGCTTATCCACTATCCGTGCCTTCAGAAACCACCAAACGACTCGTTGAAAGAAGCTTTTGAAAAATATAGAGACACGTTATTCGTTGAGCAGGAAGAATGTTTGAGGAACGAGAGGAGGAAACAGGTTTCCAAAATGATCTTTCTATTATCTTCATTGTACCATATGTATACGAATTTCGTGAATAATTCTCTGTTGTGTATTTTTTATAGGTAATCAGTGTCATGGACAAGATCGTAGAGGGAAAGAAACGAAAGATACTTGGGATAGAAACGAGGAAAAAGAAAGCAAAGAAACCATTAGATCCAAAAGTGCAAGAAGCTCTTAATAACATTGAAATAAATAGACAAGAACTATTGGAGGAAGAAATGGCAAAAATACCTAAACTAGATAAGACTGAAGCTCTAATTCAAACTCACACAGGTATGTGTTATACAAGAGGAGAGTTAAAATTAAAACATTTTATTAAATACCATTTCTGCTTACTATGTATAAACATCCTTCCAGAGGAACATGTCATGGAAAATAATAATACATGTATGAAACAGTATTATAAAATACATGTTCTTCTAGAAAAGTTTGCTTCTTAAACGAATGAAATATATATATATTCTTAGTATACCCATGGGCAAATAAAGACGAAGTTGAAATAGTGGAGTGGAAGTATCCTAGCAATCCTAAAGAACAACTAAGATATAATACGTATAAGGATCTTTGGGAGAGAGGATACTTCATAACAAGCGGGGAAAAGTTTGGAGGCGATTTTTTGGTATATCCTGGTATGTAATACATAGCGTTCATTAATTATATTCTATTACAAAAATTTCAAATTCCTAAATTTCCAGGTGACCCTATAATGTTTCACTCACAATTTATAGTTCACTGTAGGGACAGAAACGAAGAAATTCCAATAACTGAACTTTCAGCTGAATGCCGCGTTGCGTGGCACGTTAGAAAAACGCGTGTATACGCATTTTTTTGTAAAGATCAAACTAATATTTTATATCAATCGTTTCAATGGGCAGAAGGTAGAGTAGTCGAGAATCGATAACATCAAGTTTTGTAGAATTTTGTACAAGAAATAGAAAAAAATTTTATCGTTTTTATATTACTATGTATTTGCACCTTTACTTCGTGTAATGAGCCTAAATTTAATCAAAAGTTTACATTTCAAACAGTGTCGATTACCACAAATTGATTATGTTGTTTTCTGGGGATAACATTAAAATGTTTCTTATATATAACACTTTTCTCTCTACCTGCATAATTCATTATAGCCCAGCCATGAGTGTTATTCGGATTAATTTTTTCACATGTAACCATTACTCTTCCAGCTTCTAAAGCATATAATGTTCCGTTTCTACCCATACCAACCTATAACATAAACCATACATTAATTTTTATAGCTTAACAAATATACTTGTAGTACTTTTGGTATTTTGGAGCCCTTTGCATTCAGAGCTGTTTTAGCTCCAAAACTGAAAAGTTTAATTGAATCTTGATATTTTGTTTGATCCACGATCATTTATAGAATGAAAAGTAAGATTGAATACTTTTATTTGTACCATACTTCGAACATTGTATCAAATTATAATACAGCAAATTTTAGTGGTGTATTAGTAAATGCAGTGGGACTTACGTATAGTCCTGGATGGAATCTGGGCCTAAGTTGAGTGACTAATAACTGACCCTTCTGGACGTACCATCCATCCTGAACCTTCCATCCTCTATGCTTCGGTCTCGGATGGCCAGGTTTAATCCTAGTACTAGTACCAGTTTTCTTTGACGCGTACCTTACGCATGCTGTTGATTATTTCTTGTATTAAAATCGATTAACTACACAAAATACGTTACAAAAATGTCTACATACCTAAATTAGTAGTAGTAGTGTTTATAAAAGGCTTTGTAATCTGCAAAGCATTGTTAAACAGTTGTGTTAAGAGAGACATATCTGAAATAAAAATTACAATGTTTGTTTACTCGGATGCATCATAACCTATCGTAAAAATATTGAAATCGTATTTTCGCAAAAAGTTATTTAATATTTATAACTACGACCATGTACGTTTCATACAAATTAAAATAAATAGTATGTACTTTTGTTACATTTGAATGCGAAGGATAAAGGTTACCTAACCAAACTTCTGCGGGAAGTCAACTTTGGTTAACAATACTATCACCCTCTTGCGGTGTTTGTTACTACTAACTGTGTAATGCGTGGTAAATGAAAAGTTTTAGTTATTTGCAATTCTTATTGAAGAAATAAAAAATTTTCAAATTAATATGATAATAAAATATCATATTGAACACAGTATTGAATAACGTAACGAGCATGTACAAATTCTATTTATTGTATTATAGCTTGTTATAAATTGTTGGTTTCAACCATATACATTTATCGCAAATTATATATTATTAATTTTCCTTTCTTTTATGTTAATGACTTGTGTGAAGCAATCGAATGAAAACTGAGATAATTAAAGTGATCAAATTTCATGGATCACCCTGTATATGGCCATATGAGAAACAAAACAGAGGGAGGGGGTACACGCGTGTCATTGGCCGCTCGATAAGTAATCGTTTCCTAGAGAAGCCCACCACTACAGGATAGTTAGCGCAGCTACTTATCGAGCTGTTGATGTAGCTAAAGCCGGGTAATTAAATGCTTAAAAACAGTAATTAAAACACTAAATGTACAATGTATTTAAAATGATATTAATAGAATAGAGTAAGCAGAATATACCAAAGGAATTTTTTATTAATTAATAAACACTAATCCAGTGGCCAGTAATTGCGCGAAAATGGAATTAAATAAGCCAAGTACAAGTAAAGCGAATGTCAATAAACAGAAAATATGTAGAAATTTGACGCTGCAACAAAAATTAGAGGCGGTGAAAAAGAAGGATGCGGGTGTTCCTACGAGTAAAATAGCAGTGGAGTATAATGTTAACGATAGCGCAGTCAGAAGATGGGTTCGCGATAGGGAGAAATTAGAAAAGTACAGTATTTCCTCGAAATCTAAGCGTGTACGTTTGTCTCCTGTTGAAAAAGTTAACGAGGCATTAACTACTTGGTATCATGATGAAAAGAAAAAGAACAACACAATTACTGTTATACAGGTGAAAGGTATTATATCTTGAAATTTTTCTGAACTTATAAAATATTTTTGACATAACTATAGAACTAATTTTTCCAGCAAAGGCTCTAGAATTGTTTAAACAACTCGGCGACACAGGAACGTTTAAAGCAAGCGATGGATGGTTGAGAACTTGGAAGCAGAGGAATGGCATTCGTTTTATAACAAATTTCGAGGACCAGTTGTCTGCTAACACTGAAACAGCTAACAAGTTTAAGAATGAGATTTTAGAATTAGTAGAAACAGAACAGTTAACGTTAAATCAAATATTTAATGCCAATGATACTGGGCTTTATTTTAAAATGATGCCTAATGGATCTCCAGATCTCAAAACGAAGCATTCAGCTCCAAGCTATAAAAAGATAGAGGATAGATTGACTGTAATGGCATGCTGCAATGCAAGTGGCTCATTGAAAATGCCATTGCTAGTTATTGGAAAACATGAATCATCGAAAGCACTGAAGAATTGTGCACCACAAATGTTACCTGTGTCCTATGCAAGCCAGGAGAATGCTTGGATGAGCGATACCATTTTTGAAAAAATGGTTTAAAGAACAATTTGTACCTCGTGTCCGTAATTTCTTAAGATCAAAAAGCTTACCAGAGAAAGCTATTTTACTGGTGGGTAATGCTAGAACACATCCATCAACAAACATTTTAACTGTTGGTGGAATTAAAGCAATATTTTTTTCCACCTAATGTAACGTCAATTATTCAACCTCTTGTTATAGAGGCAGTGAAAAGGAGATATAAAATAAAATTGTTAGCATTTGTAATAAATGCTCAAAAAGATGGAATGGGGTATAATGAAGCAATAAATTCGCTTGATATTAAAAGTGCTGTCGACTTAATAGGTAATGCTTGGAATGATATAACGGAACAGACAATATCTAATTGTTGGAAAGAATTATTAAACATGCCACTTGACAAAGACAATAGTTTGGACAGTATCACTTCAAAGTATATTCATCAAATGTGTAAAAAAATTCAGTGCCATAAAAATATTACCTTAGATCAGATTAATGAATGGATTCATGCGGATTGTCTACCAAGTCTAACTGATGGAGAAATTATTGAGGTTAAAGAAGAACCCTACAAGGATGAGATTGGTAAATGAATATTTAATTACTAGTCTATGAAATAGTGGTCAGTGGTCCATTACTATTTAAAAATGTTTGTTTTACAGATTATTATACAGAGACGGATCATCTGAAGGAAGATGAAGTTTCATCTACGAAAGCTTTAGATAGTTTGGACTGTGTCATCTCATTTTTGGAGAAGACTGGAAAAATCTCAATTTTTTGAAATGAAAATGCTGAAGAAAATGAGGAGCAAATTGTTGAAAATTAAAAATAATATTTAATGTAACATAATATTTAATGTAATATAATATTTAATGTAATATAATATTTAATGTAATATAATATTTAATGTAAGATAATATTTAATGTAAGATAATAACAAATAATATGTTTTGTTATACATAAATAAAAGTAAATGAACTGAATTATTAATATTATCAATTACTCCACTGTCACATAAAAGCATACCCTAATTTTTCGAATTATAAATTATATTCAATATAATCATTCAAAATCTATTGACTAAATATCAACTTACAGAAGCTTGTCGAAGTTGATTGAAGTTGATCCGCTATATTTTAGAGTCCGTCCCCTTGCGAGTCACATATTTACATCGACAAAATAGTGATTTGTAATCTTTGATAATTAAATAATAAAGCTCAAATTGTAATTCTCTCACCCTCGACTTTTATTTTTTATATCCCGTACGTACGATAAAATAATTGTTGCAGTCGAAAATACTGTATTTACATAGGCAATATTCTCTAAATAAATACGATGGGACATAACCATGTATTTATGTAAACTTCGTTTACGTTTTAAAGCGGATGTTGTGCATCAAAAAGTAGCAAATTTGATCATTTTCTAAATGACGACGAGACCGATATGTCGATTTCTAATGTAAGAACATCTAGATCGAAACAATTCATATGTTTGTTTAAGAAATTAAGAAAAGTATTAACGTTAAACGTTAAAAGAAAAATACATATTAATTGTCATACTTATAATAAAGAATCTGATCGATTACCGCAAAGTGGACCATGGAACGTATTATTTTTTGGCACAAACGGATTTGCAGTAGAGAGTTTAAAGGCCTTATATAAAAAATAGTAAGAAATGTGTATATTCCATATGATTTTGAATTCTCTTATCACATTATTTTTAATAGTTATTATTCGTTTGTTTAGTGATTCTAAGATTGTGCAACGTTTGGAGGTAGTGACAGTGAAGACGGCAAAAGAGAATGCGGTTATAAATTTCGCAAAAGAAAAAGAAATTACTATAAACTATTGGCCACTTAATAATGCTATATGCAACTTCCACATTGGAATAGTCGTTTCGTTTGGTCATCTGATACCATCTAAGATTATAAATTCTTTCCCACTGTAAGCTATTTTAAATGTGCAATAATAATCAGTTTATTGTTATGTTAATGTATCTTTCGTTATTAACATTGTTGCAGTGGTATGCTAAATGTTCATGGTAGCTTATTACCAAGATGGAGAGGAGCAGCACCAATAATTTATTCATTAATGAATGATGATGATCGAACAGGTGTAACAATAATGAGGATAAAGCCAAAGAAGTAAGTATTATTTTTCTGTATGTTATAATTATTGTATTGTAATAAACTGTAATTTTAGGTTCGATGTAGGGGAAATAATTCTGCAGAAAGAAGTTAATATAGGCGAGCATGAAATGCTACCTCAATTACATGCTAAATTAGCAAAACTCGGGGCAGATATGTTAGAAAAGACTTTTGAAGATCTACCAGGAGCATTGCGATCTGCAAAGCCCCAAAACGAAGCCAATGTAACATACGGTGAATATAAATTTCATATCTCTAATTGGTTCAGATAGTCGAGGAAACATAATATAAATTATTAATCGCATTGTGCACTATTTAGCCCCAAAAATAACATCAAAGATAGCTACTGTGAAATGGGATGAAATGTCTGCATTAAATATTTATAATTTATACCGTGCTCTTGTAGGATTATATCCATTAACTACAAGATTAGAAAATAAGACAGTAAAATTATATGATATAATGATCACTGATAAATCAATTGCCAAAAAATTTATAAAACAACCACCAGGTAAATGTATAATATTATGCATGAATTAAAATCTTAATTAAATTGTAATTTATTCAGTTGCTAAACAGCTATATCTTTGTAGGAATTGTAACATATGATAAAGTAAGCAACGAATTAATTATAAAGTGTAAAGGAGAAGGTTGCATTTCTGTAAAACGTGTAGGTGTTCAAGGTAAATCTGTTATGACTGCGCGTGATTTTAACAATGGTTTTATAATTGGTAAAAATGAAACGAACATTTTGTTTTCTTGATGAATTCATTTTAAATTCAACAATGAAACATACATGAAAAAGTTGTCACACAAAAACGAGAAAGACTTTGTACTTTATAAATAATATAACATTAAGTTATGTAATAAACGTAATTACGTTTTAAGTGGAATGTATAAAGCGTTACATAAATATTTAAAAGATGTTTGACTTATACGATCATTTTCTACAAATATAGAGTTTTGTTCTATTAATTTGTTTCTTACCTTCGTAAATATATATACACCCAAGAAACTATATAAAATCAAGCGTAAAAAAATCAATTGATAATAAATAGTGGAAACTTTATTAACAGAAGACAGAAGTTCTAAACCAGATGTAAAAATAAAATTTACAGTATTATATTTTCAAGAAACTTTGTTTAATTAGAGGAGAAATTGTATCTATATTCTGTATATTTTACAAAAAACATAATGACATTCAATGTCTTAATTTATTTAAACGTAGAATTATAGCTGCAGACATAAAATTGTTGATATTAAGTCTCAGTTTCAGAGGCCTGAAATAAAAGAAATATTTTTACTATTACAGAGTCTTAGTTTTATTGAATTAGTTTAGCTTTTAATATATTCCTAGTAACAATTTCAGATTCAAAGTTAAAATTATCCATAAATAAGTTTTAAGCTAATTTGTTACTTTGGCCTGCTTCAAAATTCTATGTAGTGTAGTTGCATTATCCGTCATTTACGAAGAATTGATCCCATTTTCTTATAAAAGTGAGATTAAAATTTTTCGTATTAATAACTAATTGCCTTTCGATATTTCGGTAAATGGAACGTTGTGTTCGATTATTGAATAAATAAAGACGGCACAGCTCTTACTGAAAATAATTAGTTAATGTTAGCAACTAGTTATTAATAAGATTGTTCGTTCTACGTTTACAATCATCCAGAGAACTGATGATTTACATTGTATATTAACAATAAAGTACTTTATATTTTGTCGTTTTCGAATGCTGGAGACCACATCGTCTAATCAACTTGTCTTTACAAATTAACGATAATTTGTCATTCCTCGTTTTGACCAAATAAAAAGTACCGTTATTCAATTGTGCAATGGATGCAAGTAATAAATTATAGTTAACTTACACTAGGATCGCAGTCTGCACAATGCCACGAATAGCCTCTTCGTTTCGGTGATTTTTTAACTGGCGGATCGAGACAGGTGAAGTGGTAGCACTTTTTACATTCATCACACCTGACATGCAACAAGTAACAATATCAAGATTTCGCAATACGTATAAGAGTGCTACGGTCAGTCTCGCAGTCGATGACACAAACTTTAAATCAAAATAACTTTTAAAAGGTTCTAAAGAAAATTCTATTTTCATTTTTCCCGAAATTTTCATTGCATATTGTCTAGCGAACTAATCTACCTAGCTTGGCAGAAAAAATGAACTTGTTCGGTCCATTTTTAAAAAAAACTTTTTAAAATGTGTCCCATCAATTATGAAACTGATTGTATACGCGATACGTTCGTGTTTACTAACATAACGAGATTTTGACTTGTGCCAGGCATATCACAGACATTACAATGGGTTAAAAGGTCTGTATCTTTCCCTCTTTTTCCATTTCCCGTAGACGTCCTGTTACTCGTGTTATTAGTAGTTGCATTCGCTGCAACCGGTGCAGGAGTCGGAACTACAGGTGGAACAACAGGTGGTGGCAGTATTTTAGGCGGCGGTGGCAGCGGTGATGTGATTTCAGTGCTGGTCGACGTGGCAACGAACATTTGCGGACTCGATTCAGAGGCTACCTCACCCTCGGGTCTTGGAATCGGCTTGATCTTTTCGACGAAATGAAATACAAATTAATCATCTCATCGGTGCACTGACTTTAATACATTCAACACGAGGCAAAATCGTAACGCCATACTTTTATCGTTATTCTCCTATGAACTTCCGGTTGTCCCTGCCCTTCCGGATTCTCCACATCGAGACTTTTCCTTTTATGTTTCCGTTTTCTTTGTTTCACTCCCGTAATCGGATCGGGAGTATACCTTTTGTGCTTCTCTCTGATAAAGAAAGCAACGAATTGTATATTTTACGTTCTTCCGAGAAGATAGATTACTAACCTTCTCCTTTTCTTCGCGCTCCTTTGTGATACCGATTCCGTACCGTCCGCTGAAGCTACCATGTATTCAGGAGATCCTTCCCTTGCCGCTATTGTTACATTGTTAATAGGTTGCTGATTGTATACTGGTTCTCCCGACTGAATGGGAGTCGAAGATGGAGGCTGTGGTCCTACTGGCTTTATAGTCACCTGTGTTTCGCAACATCAATATATAAATCACTATTTGTACAGTGCCACAAGACGAAGACCATTATAATTCAACGGATAATTACTTTTGGTGTTGTAGGTGTATCAGGGGCAGTCACGTTCGTTACACTGCTAAGGCTACCAGAAGAATTTTTCGAAGTACTTGGCGTCGTCGGTGTTGCAGGCGCTTGCATTTCTTGCGGCGGCGTGGGTGTTGGCGTTGACGTTAAATTAGAATCATCCTTGCAATGTCTTAACTTTCGCGGAGCTGACGTGTCAACGCGTTCTATCTCCGAACCGGAAGATTCCTTGTCGCACTCGGAACATTGCCTGTTTTATACACAAATTCATTAGATCAATGGAAAAGTTCGTGCTCGGAGAATGTAGAACGCGCGTGTACGTACCATCCCATAAGCTTTGTTTTTTTGGGCATACGCGATAGAGGTGGACTAAGACAAGATAAATGGTAATGAAGATGGCACGTGTCGCATTTCGCAAGAAGGTGCTGGTTGGTAGACCTTCTGCATATTCCGCACTGATGCCTCAACGTCAGTTCACCTTTGTGATTTTGATCTTGCGCTTGACTACTTAACACTCTACCTTCGCGTATACCTTCTACCCCTTTGCCAACTGGCAGAGGAAAGCCTACACCCATTTTCAACGCAGCCGCGGTTGGTACACCTAGTCCCGTGCCTATTAGAATTCATAATAAATTTCTATTATTTCGTACGCCAGATTCACCAACTTATAATTATAACGTTTTACCTAAAGTTGGCGCTATTCTTGGTTTCGACAAGTCAGCTATTTGCGGCAAAGGTTTCCCGTAGCCGCTGTTCTGGAGCACCTGATGATACATTTCAATCTTTTCCTTTAACGTTAAATTGACACGGATCTGTTCCTCATTGTCCTTCATCACCTCGTCATACTTCCTGTCTAGCCTTTGTTGTTCGTTTAACAATTGCGAGTTAACGTCGAGGAGTTCTTGCAACCTTCGCTTCATAGATGTTACTCGTAGATTGCGATCTAGATAGTAACCAATAAATTCCACGCTGAAAGCGGGCGGTATGTGCCATTTTTTTCTAACATCGACTAACGCTACGAGCTGTGCTTCCTGGGCTTCTAACGCAGCCGTGTCCACGCCCATGAGCTCTGCTTTTCTTGCCAGTTGTCGACAAGCAGAGGCTGACGTGGTTAATAATCGGGGCATCTTTTGTGTCGGTACTGAAAATCAAGAGCATATAATATTCGATGTATTTGCTGCATTTCACGTGGACGACGTACCCCATGGCGGTGGTCGGGACGCTTTGTGAGCTAAATATTTGTGTCTATGTTTAGCTAATTTCCTTTGAATTCTACGTTGTTCTTCGGTATCTAAGTGATTAGGTTGTTTCAACAGCTGGTGTCGGTATTGAGCTCGTAATTGTAACGCTAACCAGTTGCGTCTACGTCTACGAACAAGAGTTTTATCGGAATGAAGTTTGCAATGTGCATAGAAAGGATCAGCCTGGTCAACTTCTTCGCTATGAGCTTCTGACAACAGACCTTCTCTTTGCGCACTATGGAAAATAATATTGTTAGTCTCCCTTCAAATTAATTGAAATCACGCATACGAAGCGACTTGTCATACCATGTAACATGAAAATACGTGTGACACATTCCTGCATCGCATTCTATGCATACTCCAGTACGAGCATAACGTGCATCTTCGCATAAAGAACACTGTTTTGCTCCCCATTTACTGTACGCCATCTCAAAGAGCGTTACGCTTGATAAACGATCAACCTAACGTAATTACAAACACATATAAGCATGAATATTGTAAAACAATATTGTTTTATGTATAATAGAAATAAAAACCTTCCATACTTCTCCAAAAGCAACACCGGGTACATAAAGTGCACATACTAAATGGACCCATTTGCCTACATCAGTCTCTTTAAAAATGCCACCTTTGTTTGGACAAAGTTCACAGGGAGGATCTTCGATGCCTGCACTGCAAGCTTCGCAAAACCATGGCGCTGATTGGCATAAAGAATCAGTACTTGAAAAAACTTTCTACATCGGATACACCATAACATCCTGGAATAGATTGTGTTGCCACGTCATAATAAGTGCTCTCGATCAAATAACAGGTAGCAATTTACATTAATTCGTATTCTTACCTTCATGTACACTGACACCACATCCGTCACATTCAACAATTTCATTAATATCGTCACTTCTATCTCCTAAGCAACCACAACAAATTAACATTTTGTTTAATTTGTCTTCTAAAGGTCCACCTTTCATTGCTTGCTGACGGGCTTGTTCAATAACATCCCCCACTGTCAAATTTGGATTCTCTTTCCTATTGAGTAGCGGATCCTCCAAAGAATCATCAGATTCTTCGGACACATCTTCGTCTTCTTTCGTATCCAGGATAAAATAGTCGATTAATACCAGGAATGTACCTTAACAATCAATGAAATCGTTATTTTCCACTGTACCTTTTCCAATATCGTTAGAGTCTTCGGAATCATCGTCAGATTCCTCACAGTGATCCTCAATCCTGAAGTCACTGTCATCAGAACTATCTCCTAAATCGAACTCGAGCAAAGGTGCTGTTCCTATTGGCTTGACTCTCCTCTTCTTTGGGTCTCTCTCGACTGAAAAAAAAATAATGTAAATTAGAGTATCTTAAACCACGAATTACAATAATAATTTTAATGAATATTAAAAACAACAATTTAAAATAATTGAAACATTTTATAATATGCAATGCACTTGCTCAAATGAGTGCATATCCAGGAGAATATACAACAATTTAATGTTAGGTTATGTAAGTGGTTTCATTTACAATAAATACGTACAGAAACTTGTCATATTAGTCTTCTATTGACAGTTTTATTTAATTTCGATTAGGTTATATTCTGTACTGTTACAAACAGCTTCCACTTAATTTTTCCGTCAGCAGTTCTGACACTTCATGTATGTATAGCTATATAGAATTTGAATGTCTCCCACTACTCATTGAAGTCAACGAGTCGTTGCTTCATAAAATACTGACATACGCGTAAGATACGATGCCGGCTACGTGAATTAGGTTAATTTTACCATATCCTGTATTTATCATATTTTTACATTCGTCAATTAAAGGTTCGTTGACCGGTCGAGCGCTTTTCGAATTACTCCGATCGAAAGCTGAATTAATATTAGGATTGTTTACCGACAAATTTTGCACACGTTCGAATCGCACGATATTACGATAAGAGTTCATAAAAAAATATATAAATGTGGTATTTTTTATATTATATTTTATATAATCTTAGCGAATTGTCGCGTTATTTTTGCAAGATCTAACGCGTGGCAGAAATACTTACCTTATTTCATATTTTACAATTACACATAACAAATACTTGCGGGTTAAAATCGTTCGTTTATCTTTCGCAGAAATTTAAATGTTCAATGTTAAGTTGAATATTTGTTTGTATATGTTATATCAGCGACAGAAATAAATTTGGTGTTAATTTAAAAAGTAAAATATCCTTCACTTACTCATTGTTTTGTATAAAAATCCTACATCATCGTCCTGAGACATTTTTCACTCGTACATAAAGATTTTCTTTAGTTCACAGCATAAAATCTTCGATGCTCCTTTAAATTATATTACACTTAATAAATGTACAGGGACTGAAACCGATTCTTCTGTGCACGTGAACGAGGCGGTGTGCGCAGAATATTTTGTACAAATATTTATGAAACTTTAGTTATTCGAATTGCTTAATTACAGGGAGTAGAATAAACTTCCTTCGCTGGTACATGTTATCCTTCTGACGCCGTCGTGTTTCTACTCGAATCAGTAACATTACGCCATATTGAATTTCTCAAAATCCTTTCGCGGGAAGTACAATCGGTATTTAAATATTTATCAAATTATATATTGTGCTCTATGGAAAGATATTACGAGGACGAAGAGTAACAGAATTAATTAATGAAATGGTTTAGGAGTATTGGAAGGATAAAAAGGGGAATAGGCAGAAGGAACTGGGAAGAAATTGGGACCAAAGATTGAGCAGGTGCAATCACAATATTATGTTAGATTAGCGTAGGTAGAATTAACTAAATTAGGTAGGTATTATTTATTATTAGGTTGTATGGAATAGAGCATGGATGGATGTGTGACTTAACATATGATTTGTAAACCGTAGTCCATTTCTTAAATATATATATATATTGCTCTCTATCTACGTCTACATCAACATAAAATCACTCGAAGTCAAATTGAACATATTTTTTCAATGAAAGTTATAAAAATATACGTGTAAATAAATTTAATAAACAATTTTATAATTAAACGGCGGATCTTTATGCAAAATAAACATCTCCTTCCCGAATTGCAACAAACTGAAGTCAAATAGAAATTTATATTCCTTCGTTTAATAAATTGAAAATAACATATAACAGTATTTTTATAAATTCTAATATTTTCACTGTTACTCATTTTTGTTATAATCGCATAAAATTCGCTGTCTAATTATAATCATCTGTGGCGGAAACAAACCGTAATACGAATCATTTGGAAAAATACAGTGAAGGAAGTTGCGAGTATGAATTTTGATTTTAGTTCAAATCACTACAATTTATTTAGTACTGTCATTTTTCAACTAAAATCGTTAAATATACGGGAAAAAATAATTTCGAGCCTGTTTCAATTACACCAGAATGCATTTTGTTATCACTTTCGGGTTCTTAATTTCAACAAAATCTTACGAGAATGTCGAGAGCGAGAAAAGTACGGTGTCCAAGAAGAAGGTTACAAAAAAGCAACGGCTTAAAAAAGAAGCGACAATTAAGAATATAACAGATATTACGGAAGTTGCGTCAAATATTGTAAACACTGGCGAAATATTAACAGAAACGCATGTTGAATACGAACTTTTACCGGGCTACACTTTTAAATTCGATTGCCGCTGTTGGAAGACTGCAGCAAAGGTATGATCTTACGCATTTACGATATTAAATTAAATAAGACAATTAAAGAATTCATACAAAGTGTTTACAATGTTGTAATTTCGTGGCTTGGGCCTTAATTTTGTAGATATACACAGAAAATGGCGATTGGTGCTTGAGGCCTATATCATGCCCAGTTCAAGAGAATAATCTTTGGGTTATATTTTCTATCCATCACGAGGTTCATTTGAACGAAACGCAATTACGAATATTGTTTAATCACGTCATTACTTACCAAATCTTCCCTGGAAGAAGAAAGTTTTCTGAAAGGTTTTTGTTGCAAGTGACAAATGCTGTACACTTCATTAACATTTTTATTTATTCGTCATTAATTTTATTTACAATTATTTCATAAATCTAAAGTATTAGTATATCCAGCAATATTTTATTTACTTGCTTTTTTACTTTTTTTTTAATATTTACTTAGTATATAATTGCAACAGAGTAAATTCTGTTTCATTAAATATTTTAAAAGATATATTGAATAATATATATAGGGCGAAAAAAGACAAAGTGAAACAACTTTATACAGATCCTGAAGCAATTAATATTCAAAGCAATGACTTTCTGGAATTGTATCCTCCTGGATGGAAGGATAACACTAGATCCAAACCAGAACCAACAGTAATCAAACATGAAACAGATGAATTCAGCATCACATCATACCTTGATGTAATACCAGGTCTAGTCTTGTATTTAAACAGTCATTGTTTTGTTAAAAAAACCTATAACTCCTTACTGTTATGTGAATGTTATTAGACAGCAGGCATCAACATAAATTTTGGAAAATGATAAAAAAAGACAGGTTTCCCTCTGAACCTTTGATAATTGAATTAGCTCCTTCTACTGAAGTATCTCTGAAAACCAAAAAATTAAAGAACGCAAAGAAACAAGAGATGTTTGTACAAAAGATGTCTGTAATAGCAGGAAACTTCTTCTCTGGTAATCAAAATATTTGATAATGTAATGATTTTATCTCACTCGATAAACAAACTCGTTTTTAGACATGGGTACAGTTGCTTGTTGGACCGGAACGTCACAGATACCAAGGATTTCATCTAGCATTATTTACACACAATGTGATAACATTTTATTCAACAAAAAATTACGAAGAATTTTGAATAATATATCCATCAAGTTGGAACAAATGTCCAATTTTCCTGATGACATAGTAATCCGGAATGGTTTTAATTATCTTTATGTAAAAGCTGATTTTATTGATAGAACGATCATCACACCATACTATGCTCCTACTAAAACAATATACTTTGAGTTCATGCAATCTTTTATGAACGAAGAATTTCAAGCAGAAGAACTAATCAGCTTTCTTGGAACAAAGCTTCTTACGTTTCAAGTAATAATTAGGTTTATTGATTATGATTAGTAGGTGAATCAAACACTTAATCAGAGCTATATAAATTAGGTAATAGGCGTTAGAAGTAGAAATACTGCCAAGTCTCTAATTTCAATACCAAAAATGCAATCAAAGGAACCGTTTACACTTGAAAGAGAAGCTGTTTTTTCTTGGCTTCGCATCATTCGATCTATCTGATCTTTTGAGAGGATTATGGGAAGTCAGATTAATAGGAAGTTTGTGTCAACCTATTAATATGAATGATTGCAATGATCAAGATTCTCTAAACAATTCTCCCTTCACCCATGACATTCTGACAATGTTTGGAACTGTTATAAAGATTAAAGTCCGTACAGCACATGATCTAAGGATGATTCACCATAAGGTTCTTGAACGCATTCGTTCATTTAATAGAATCTTTTTAATATTGGAGGACTATTCGTTAGCCGATAGTATCCTTGCAGATATATTTTCTCATAATTGTACATTGTTTTCTAACATTGAGGATAGCGAAGATAATGATTTAAAGGTAATATTATACAATCATTTGCATATTTAAATGCTTGCTCAAATCTGAAAGAAGTTAGAATTTGTTGTACAGTGTTATTAAAAAGAAAATTTCTGATACAGGTAGAGGAAACGTCTAAAGATATTTTAACTGGTTTCGCAATTGATTCTTGCAACAGATATTACATCTTCCTCGAGGGTTTAGCCAAGGGTTATTTATTAAAAGTTTGGGAAAGAGTAGCCAAGCTCGAAAGCAAAAGTGTCTTTTATAATAGCAGTGCTGTATTTCTCGTAAGGCTTTATAAAGATTTCATATGCATAGGTGGTGTTCTTAAACTTAAACTAAGGTAAACTGTGTGTAATGAGCATTGCGTGGGCATGAAATGATTTTTCCACTTTATAATTATCAACAGTGAGCCTTTAGAGGTGCAGTTACAACAACACAATCTGTATATCGGTAAAACAAGAACAACTCACCAAGCTCATCTAATAAGAACAGTAGGATTAATGAAATTGACATCAACTATGACGGCTCTGGCTCAAACATGTTTATTCCCAAAGGCAAGTGCTATGAAAGCTATCCTCGAAAATGTTGAGAAACATTATTTATAAATGGGATGCCCAGTTGAAGATCATTAATTATTATTGGAGAACTGAAAACTATTGTAAAATAATTTTTTAATATAAATTTTGGATGGATTTTTATTATTCTGAGTGAGCCATATTGATGGTTATGTGACGATGATCGCGTGTATCTCGATTGTAAATGAAGTATATCAAGATATTTATAAACAAATAAAACAATTATTACAATAGAACATTGTCAAATTTGTAAAGATAATTTACAATGTTAAAATAATGAGAATAATGATCGATAGCATGTAAATGCCACTGTGCTTACAAAACGGAGTTTGCGTTTTGGAGTCGGGAATGCAACTGATCGTAACTTTGTTATTGTTGGGATCATTTGTACACTTCAACAGCGTAAAATTTCTATAAAACGGTAAAAATGATAGTATCTATCTGATGATGGTATAAAAATTAATAACAATTGATGTATTTAAAAAAAAAATTTAACTTCGTCCCTTTCTGTATAGCATAGTGGTTTGAATTTCAGGTAAAAAGTCGGACCAACAGGGGGCGAGAATAGCGAGCCGTGGCAAAGGTTCTTTAGGAAAGGGGCCATTTCTCAGTCATGGGAGGACGAAGGAAGGACACCATGGTCCATGGGAGTTGGAGCCACCTAATCCAACGACATAGCAGTGAAGACAAAACCGGTACAAAGAAAAATGAAATTATAAAGCTACTAGAAAAAGTTAGTGGAGAAACTAACAAAACAACTGACGGAGGACACCGTGAAACCCGCCATAACAAATTTACGCCGGCACCGATGGCGACAGAAAACACAAGGCGGATATTGTCACCGAGGAATAAACTGCCGAGCTACTTGAGGGGGACAACTGAAAAAATCACCCTGATGTGGAGAAGGAATCGTACCTCACCACCAACAAGTATGGCCAAGGACCCTCAAGGGGCAGCGGCACCCACATGCAGCCATCACCACCCCAGCCCTCGAGGGCGCGGACCAAATAGTACCTCGCATCACAAACGATTACAACTAGCCAGACAGATAGACAACCATAAAGAGATTTTGGGACACAGGCGTCATCGAAAATATAAAAATTATTAAACATCGCTCCCTCCGCGATAGTATAGTGGTTATTATACCGAGCCGCTCATCAACCCTCGTAGGAGTCGGACATACCTTAACGACCGCTCCGCAGGTATACCGAGCACAGCATTGCGCGCATACCGTCACCGACAAGCAGAGTTGGGCAAATTTTATTTCGAATAACGAATAAGGAATAAC
>CM052213.1:3756697-3810035 GCA_028454225.1 Lasioglossum leucozonium
CTATCGTTTAGTAATGTTAATGTAATTACCATATACGATTAACAAACAGAAGCCTTGCGTAGTCTTCGCGTCTCCTTATATGTCCTCCTACATGTCCCTAGATGAGAGCTGTGTTCGACAGCTTTTCAAACGATTATAACGCGACGAAAGATCCTGTAGAATTGGGGATATTCACGAGACAAATTTTAATGGCGAGACGCGTGATCCTAGCATATTTAGGTAATGATACTCAACAGAATTTTCTTGTCGTGTTTCCAAATATACGTCCATCGCAGAAACCAATTAATGAATTCCTAAAGCGACACCGTTCTGAATTCCAGGCCTGTCCACTATACTAATAGGATACATGTTTCTGGTAATACTGCTTCCCACAATACTACGTTCCAATATTCAACTGCAATATCTACACATATTCGGATTCTACTATCCAGAGATGAACCGGCAAACTGATTCGATTTGCGTTCTTTTCGTATTGGTTAACATGATGGGTCTCCTATCGTTAGCAGGCACGGAATCGGCAGTTGCTGTGAGTTCTGCCTATCTGTGCGGACTGCTTGAAATTGCCAGGTATCTTGGAACTATTTCGCCAAACTTATTGTTTGCGGAGACCTGCAGCGGTGTTAGGGCCGCTCCTGTGGGACCTAGCGTACAACGCAGTGCTAAGGCGTGCTCTCCTCCCAGGGGGTGTGTCATTTGTTACGATGGAGGGAGGCGCCGGGGGTCGAGAGCATCACTCTCGTGGAGCTTGTCGAGCAGAGTCGCCAGATTGAAGCAATCGAGGGGAATACAGGCACCTCCTCTCCGATGACCAAAGTAATAATGTGACACGTTGCGCGTGCGGGACTGGGATTGAGTGGTGTGAATGATGGTGAAATAGGATAGTGGAAGGGGTAAAGTAGGAGACTACGCGACGGCCATTTTGGCTTCATCTGGCAACACTGTCGTCGAGAGCACCACTTCTGTGGCTCACGGGGCTGCGGGGCAACCGAGCTTCCCCAGGGAATCCGTAAGCGTAAATCCGAATCCGTAAAGGATTAGCACCTCGTCAAAAAAAAAAAACCGGAAAACGTCCTACATAGGATAGTCTCTTTTTGTGGCCCCCGACTTTAAACTCTTGCTCCGTCATATGTTCCTCTTTATTTGAATAGTTCTGTTGTAAGAGACTTGAATGTATCTTAATTGTTTTCAGTTACCGAATGGAGGTAGCAATCGACAACATGGTACAATTACCTACATCAGGGCTAATACAAGTAAGACCAGCTGTGGAACTACACAAACGAGCTATTGCGTTGGTATCCTCGATCAGATATTGCAACAACATTGCTGTTTATTCGATTGTGTTTTGTTTTACAACTTTTATGTCTTTTCCATGTTGCAACTATCGACGACGGTTGACACTGACGAACGAAACCGTTGGAAACTTGTGATCATAGCACACTCGATCATATGATGAACAGCATATCAGTGTCGTATTTAGCAGCGATTCTCGCAGTTGTTATTTCGTTCGCTCTGAACTTATACCGTGTAAGCACAACGCAGAAAGCATTCGCGAATTAATTAATCGGCGACGTAACTGATTCTCGTTAAACAAAAACGTAACTAAACGATTTCTATTTGTACATATGCGAAGCTTCTTTTGGCAGTGAAGAACGGTCAGGACTTCGCGAATCTTTTCTTCACGTTCAACGACGTTCTATTCCACTTTCTGGTCATGTATCTGAACAATTTGAGCGGACAGAGAGTGATAGACACTAGCGCGTACATTTTCAATAAAATGTGAGTCTGATCCATATTAAATAATATACATTGGTGAAATAAATTCTGGACACTTTGAACAAATATATTCTTTATTTCATATTTGTGCGGAAAATGTATATTCCGTTATGCTAAATTGGTACAGTGATATTTTTATTGCGATCTGTAATGTTTACTCTTAATATTTTCGCATGATCTGGTTTGAAAATGTTTTTGAAATTGTATTTTTAAAAAATCTAAACTGTGTTGTCATTTTCGTTTGTGCGCCTGACAACACGAAACGTATATGCACGGTGAGGCACCTAAGACTAGCCACCTTACTAATCTCAACGTTTATTGAGATAGCCCATCACGTGGTGTGCACAACTTTTTTTCAAGTGGAGGTGCTTAGGTAATTTGCGACGCCTTAAATTAGAAAACAATGATTAGAATATAAAATGTATAAATGATTATACATTAAATATTTTGAATAAATGCGAAGTTCTGGTAAAAATTTAAAAGTGTCCAGAGTTAATTCGTGTAATTCATTGTCTCATATATGAGACATGTGTATAAGTAACGAGATATCTCGCTGTTCCATTAAAAAAATAAAAACAGATGCAACTCGTCATGGTACTGTATCCCGTTACGATCACAGAAAATATTATTATTCATGCTGATGAAATCCGTGAAAGAAACACGTGTGAATCTGGGCGGTCTGTACGATTTGAGTTACGAGGGTTTCTCGATGGTAATTAACAGCATCCAGTTAACTAATCCTCGGATCTGTTCAGGAACGAATCTACGAATTTTTCTGTTTTTTTTTGCAGATGATGAGCTCGTCCTTCTCGTATTTTACCGTTATGAATTCGACCTAGCGCAAACGAAACGTTCACCGACAGTAGTGACTTCACACGACTGAGATTTTAGCATTAGTCATTTGTACTTTAGATACTTTTACAATTAAAAAAAAAAAGAAACGATTCCGTTTCAGAAATAGAAAAGTGATCTTCGATCGGTGAACTGCGAATTCTCACGAAAAAATTAAAAAATCTTTACAATCGTTGCCAACTGTTCGCAACCGTAGCCATTCGGTTGTTATTGCGAACGCGTAAGATCCGCAGTCTACTGACCGCAAATGCATCTATCACGATTTGCTACATGCACCGGTCTCTCTCTCGTAATTCTGCTAAGAGGATCCAGAAAGAAAACAACAGACAGGAGACGTCGATTTTCACGGTTTCAATTTATTCGCTGTCTAACCTGCATATACACGCACGTTAAATGGCACCAAACGTCTGCTTGTACTCGTTTGACGCTAAACACTTGCTCGCTTGCCTCGCGTTTTGTTAAAATACTCGAGAGTGTCTCCTTCGAGACTGTCTAGAATTGTCTAGACATCGTGTCTGGCTCTGTGCTACGATCGAGTGGAACACCGTCATTTTCGAGTTGTTTGTTGGCATGCTTGGCCCTTAGAATTGGTTACAGCCTTGGGCCCGATTGATGTTTCGGGGAAACAGATCAGCCGTGCCCCCACGCAATGACCGCGTCGCGGACCCACGCTCAGCGGAAATGCGACACTAGTTTCTGTGAAAGGTCCTCGTACAGGGGATCTTTGTACAGCGTCTTAGGCAGTGATCACAGTGGACCCGACTTCGTCCGACGTCCGACATTTCAAATGTGTGGGTAGGCCCGTCTGTGAGACTCTTCTGGTTTCCGATATTGGGCCACTAGCACCAACACATGCCTGGAAACGCTCGTGCGTGTGCGCCGAAGTCGGACGTCGGACGAAGTCGGGTCCACTGTGATCACTGTCTAAGGCTAAGACTTCGGCGCACACGCACGAGCGTTTCCAGGCATGTGTTGATGCCAGTGGCCCAATATCGGAAACCGGAAGGGCCTCACAGACAGGCCTGCCAACACATTTGAAACGTCGGATGAAGTCGGGCCCACGGATTACGCGAGACAATCTAATCGCGGATGAACTGGTGGTTCATCCTCTCTAATCCCTACCATGGAAATGTGCCCTCCCTGAGCTTTGGTGGGGAGTTGCAGAAGAATTAGGACTCTGTACTATTTGAGAGTTCGTACCATTTAGAACTGTTCGGAACTGCCATTACCTTTAGAAATTTTAAATGCACCAGCTGCAATCTTGAACTGAACAACGCTCGAAACAAGACAATTCACGGGAGAAGAGAATTGTATTTGTTGTTGGATAGTCGCGTGAAACGAAGCTAAATTACCTCGAGGCAATTCACAAGAAAAGGAAGTAGGTGAATATGCAATGTGTAGTTCCCCCGATTTCTGTGTGTAAATGCTGCGAGGAATGTTGCTGGTTGTTTTTTAATGGGAAGGAAAAATGACAAAAGGGAGCTCCGGGGAAGAGTTCCATGAATATTTCACGCTACCTCAGGAGGGGCATTGGCAACAATCGATGCCGGTCGGAAATGCGTAATTTGTGCTAAATAGCGGAAACGGGATCGCGTGAAAGATTCATGCTACCGAAGTGTCGTCGCGTGCTGTCGCAAACTTTTTCCACAGACATTTTTCAATATTCCACGAGACATGGAGAAGTTTCGGAAGAACTTCAGTCTTTACTCGTCCGTGTTGTGCTTCACTGCGCTCTCGCCGTATGACGAATCCTTACTAGGAAAGATTCAGAGGGTCACGATTTCTGTGCTTTACGTCAGCCTCTTAGCGATACAGGTAATCAAGATTTCATTATTATTATTACCGTTTGTTCCCAGAATTTAATTATAACTTATGTTGAACGCGACATGAAAATGACAATACGTCGTTCGTGTTACCACAGTTCTCTAGTAACACGCCGGAACCGAATTAAACCAAATGCTATCAGAAACGGAACCTATTCACACAATTTCAAGCAATTCTGAGCGTGGAGCTTTTCGGAAAATCAGCCCGAAATCCTGCTCAAAAACATGCTTTGGCACCAAAATGACCGCCTTTTTTGCTAGCAGAGTATGATCGCAGACACTTGGTCAGCACAATCGGATTTTGTTGAATTTATTTACACGATTTCCGTATTCCTGCGACCTTTCACCTTTGAGTCTTCGAAAGCTCGAAAATTCCTATGGGACCACGTTGCATAATAAATTCATAGAACGAAATCAATAAATTCAACGACCATTGCCTCGCTGAAAATACCGGTTCTCGTTCGATCACCGAAGTTAAACGGCGTAGGGCGGGGGACGCACCTAGGATGGGTGACCGCTCGGTAAAAAGCCGGGAAGTGACCCTCTGGGTGCGTTTCACGCGTTGTTGGCAAAATAGGTGGTTCGGAACCTACCTTAATAAAAAGTAGGTCCCGCTGAAATTGGAAATTAGGCGATAGTTGAGGATTGGTGAGGTGGTGGAATGGATTTGAAACCCTGAGGGGACCAAATATCATTACATACGTTCAGATCTTTGAATTTCGTGCTTTCTACATTTCGGCTTAAAATTAATCAGTTATCGATAACGTGGGAATCTACACGAAACGATGTTATCTCGGGTTTCCGAATCTGAAACGCTGGCATTGCTAAGAAAGGGTAGTTTTCTAGCGCCATCTGCCGAAATAGGGCGGTCAGTTAGCGAACTTTTTAAGACTGCAACATGGAAAGTTACCAGCTGGATTGTACAACGTTCCCAGTTTTACCGACACAATGTTGCCATTTTCAGCTTGTCCCAAGTTAGCCAGGCCCCATTTTCGTTTCACGTAAAATTAGTATCCGTTGTTATCCTGGTGATTTGTTTAAAGCGAATGAAATATTGTTCAGATATCGACGCTAAAATGGGTAGAGAAATCACTGTACAATGTGCTGATGATGTTATCGTTTAGTTGCCCATTGTTACTGTATTTTCTACGGTACGTTGGCTTTTCGATCAACCGTTCAGTAGTAAGTTTCAGAACAGTTCACTATCGTTTAGTAATGTTAATGTAATTACCATATACGATTAACAAACGGAAGCCTTGCGTAGTCTTCGCGTCTCCTTATATGTCCTCCTACATGTCCCTAGATGAGAGGTGTGTTCGACAGCTTTTCAAACGATTATAACGTGACGAAAGATCCTGTAGAATTGGGGATATTCACGAGGCAAATTTTAACGGCGAGACGCGTGATCCTAGCATATTTAGGTAATGATACTCAACAGAATTTTCTTGTCGTGTTTCCAAATATACGTCCATCGCAGAAACCAATTAATGAATTCCTAAAGCGACACCGTTCTGAATTCCAGGCCTGTCCACTATACTAATAGGATACATGTTTCTGGTAATACTGCTTCCCACAATACTACGTTCCAATATTCAACTGCAATATCTACACATATTCGGATTCTACTATCCAGAGATAAGCCGGCAAACTGATTGGATTTGCGTTCTTTTCATGCTCGTTAACGTGATGGGTCTCCTATCGATAGCAGGCACGGAATCGGCAATCGCTGTGACTTCCGCCTATCTGTGCGGACTGCTTGAAATTGCCAGGTATCTTGGAACTATTTCTCCAAACTTACGTTCAGCAATATCGTTTTCGTTTGTACCATACGGACCCCATAGAAATGATGATTGGCATTGGTGATTGTTCACTGGATAGACCTAATACCGAGGACTTTTTCGCTCCGGGGTATGAATATCGTCATAAATTGTTATGTGGTCGCAGAACCGCAATTCTGTTGCTGTTCTTCAAGTTGGGTGACGCAATCCTAGCTGGAACCTCAAGTAGCCCCGACCGAATCGCAACCGACTAGTCTGATGGACATACTTGTATAGGCTCCCTTGGGGAAGAGGAAGGCACAGTCAGAGGAAGGGTCCATACAGATCTTTCTAGGTCCTGGGTAGAGGTAGAGGTCCCTATAGGCCCTATAGGCCTCGGGTGGAGTGGAGCGGAGTGAGGTAGGTCCATAAGGGCCTCTCTAGGTCCTAGGGGGGTAATAGTCTGGTTGGCTGAATGCGTTAGGCGTTGGACTGTGAAACTGCTTATGGACCTAGGTCTACCTAGGTCGTGGAAGTCCTCTAGGTCCTAGGGAAGTCTATAGAAGTCTCTCTAGGTCTTCGGATAGTCTCTAATTGTGCCCCTCGGCTTTAAACTCTTGGTCTTAAAATTAAAGTTGTGCTCCCTCATCGCCGTTGGCGTAGTCGTAGCGATCCTCTTTGTTTTAATGGCAGTGTTATAAGAGATTCAAGTGTGTTTTAATTGTTTTCAGTTACCGAATGGAAATGGCAATCGACAACATAGTACAATCGCCTACATCAAAGCTAATACAAGTACGACCAGTTGTGGAACTACACAAACGAGTTATTGCGTTGGTATCCTCGTGCAGATATTCCAACAGCATTGCTGTTTATTGGATTGTGTTTTGCGTTACAAGTTTCGTATCTTTTCCATGTTGCAACTATCGACGACGGTTGTCACTGACGACCGAAACCTGACGTTGGAAACTCGTGATCGTAGCACGCTCGATCATATGATGAGCAACTTAACAGTGTCGTATTTAGCAGCGATACTCGCAGTTATTATCTCGTTCGCTCTGAACTTATACCGTGTAAGCATAACGCACAAAAACATTCGCGAATTAATTAATCGGCGACGTAGCCGATTCTGGTTAAACAAAATGTAACGAAACGATTTCTGTTTGTACATATGCGAAGCTCCTTTTGGCAGTGAAGAACGCTCAAGACATCTCGAATCTCTTCTTCTCTTTCAACGACGTTGTATTACACTTTCTGATCATGTATCTGAACAATTTGAGCGGACAGAGAGTGATAAACACTAGCGCGAACATTTTCAATAAAATGTGAGTGACCCATATTAAACAATATACATTGGTGGAGTTAATTCTGGACACTCCGAATAAAAATGTTCTTTATTTCATATTTGTTAAAATGTGAATATAAAACGAAGGATATTCTGTGCTTCCTTTGATGTGTTGAAATTGTAATTTTTGTTGTACATTTTAATATATACAGTATGGCTGTGAACGGTCTTTTTACTGTTTTTTTTTCGCCTAAGCGGCGCCTTACAATTAGAAAACAATGGTTAGAATATAAAATATAATCGATTATATATTAAATAAATTTAAAAAATTTTTAAGTGTCCAAAATTAATTCGTGTAAAACATTTTCTCGTATGAGATATTGTATACGGAACGAGGTATCTCACTGTTCCATTACAAAAAAAAAACAGATGCAGCTCGTCATGGTACTGTATGCCGTTACGATCGCAGAAAATCTTATTGTTCATGCTGATGAAATGCGTGAACGAAATACGCCTGAATCTGGCGGGTTTGTACGATCTGGGTTACGAGGGTTTCTCGATGGTAATTAACAGCATCCAGTTAACGGAGCAATTAATCCTCGGATCTGCTCAGCAACGGAATCTATGAATTTTTCTGTTTTCTTTTTGCAGATGATGAGCACGTCCTTCTCGTATTTCACCGTTATGTGCTCGACCTAGCGGAAACGAAACGTTCACCGACAGTAGTGACTTCGCACGAGATAGACTTTACCATTAGCCATTTGTACTTGACGATACTTTTGCAGTAAAAAAAACGAAAATAAAGGAACGATTCCGTTTCAGAAATGGTAAAATGATCTTCGATCGGTGAACTGCGAATTCTCACTGAGAAAGTAACAATCTTTATAATCGTTGCCAACTGATCCGCAGTCTGCTGATCGCAGATGCATTTATCACGATTTATCGCACGCACCGCTCTCTCTCGCAATTCTGCTAAGAGGATCTAAGAAGAAAACAACAGACAGAGGGGACGTCGATTTTCACGTCTTAAATTTATTCGCCGTCTATCCTGCATATACACACGTTAAATGACACCAAACGTCTACTTGTACTCGTTTAACGCTAAACACTTACTCGCTTGCCTCGCGTTTTGTTAAAATACTTCGAATCGTTTCTACTTTCGCGCGTACCGCCGCGGTTATTTACACAAAGAGTGTCTCTTTTCATTTGGTGTTCGGTGGTCGTGCGTGCACATACTGTACCGAGCTGACAAGAAGGTCCCCGGCGCAAGACCCGTGTCCCCACTCTACCTTCCCCTTCCACGACGCTACTCCCCGCGCTTCCGCCGCGGTCCGGTCACGTGACGCGTCAGGTACTGCCAGAGAGGGGGTAACTGTTCCCCTCAATCGGTGCTCCCTCCCCTCGTCTGGGACCTTCTTGTCATCTCACCACAATAGCTGTGTGTGTGTGTATGTGTGTGACATTCGCATGTGCAGTTCGTGTGTATATATATATACTGTGTGGACGCAAATAGTGTGGTTGTAGACACGCCGATTTAATCTCGATTTCGGTGGGAGAACTCGCGCTCGAAATCTCTGGTCAATATCTGGATAATTAATCCTCCGTTAATTAGTCACCTGTTCGGAACCCCGTTGCACAGGCCGGTAGAACGAGCGCTGGCTAACAGATGCTGGAGGACAGTCGATGCGAACTGGTAGAGCTCAAACCTTTTGTGACAATTACACATTTGTACCCTATTTTTTTCTGCTTCTAGGCTGTCAGATTCATTTCTGGGCGGTTTACCTTAGCGGGTTCGTCAAGGTACAGGTCCCTCGAGATCGTGCTAGCCCCTGCAACGAATACCTCCGCCATGTCTCTACTTGACAGAAGCGAGAAACAGTGTAGCACGGCGAGGACCGCTAATATTCGGACACTCTGAAAGAGACGATAACTTTTTTAATATTGGACCATGGGACTTGGATTTTTCTTTGTTTTTGAGAAGTTAGAACAACTGGTTTGTGAAGAATTATAATGGGTTGGAATTGCGGAGAAAATACTAAAGGTTGCAACTTTTTATGTGGGTTTGTATTGAAAATTTAGAGAACACAAATTCTGAAAATTTCAACGTTTCGATGAGCCGCAAACGTTTAAAGATGGCAAAACTTGCAGTTTTTCACGGTTTTCATCTTCCAACTGCGACAAATCTAAGGATTCTTACAAAACCTGTTTTTCAAATGATCAATACAGACTCACATAAGAAAGTTGTGGAACGAAACTTTCAGTATTTCCTCTACAATTACAATTTTTTCAAACATTTCTCTTCACATCGTGCAGTAAACTCGGTGTAACTACCCCAAAAAAAAGTTCAAATCGTATGGTCGAATATGAAAAAAGTTATCGTTTTTTTTTAAACAGCGTCCTCATATTAATGGGAGTCACTGTAGGTGAGTCACTTAACATTTGTTCCTCAAATATTAATGATACGTCGAATGGTCCAGTGAGGCCCACACGATACCATAAAAATATTTACTTTTGTTATTTTCCTTTTTTCAGAGAAGATCGCCTCCATTAGTAAAACGGGACCGGCCTCTTGAAAATACTCTGACCTTGAACGAAGTAATTCACCGAATTCCTGACGGAAGGGGTGGATCCCGTTTAAAGAATGGAGGTGACCTCGAGATTCAAAAAAGAATAACACAAAGACAGATATTTCAATGGCACGGTGTGAGGCCCATTCACCTTGTCCTCAAGACGTTTGGCGTAACTTTGAAAACAATAAAAACATTTGAGCTGCAAACGTCAGGCGACCCACCCTGCACGCAGTCTGATGGAACGAGACACGAGTCGTATTAGCAGATCCCGAGGGGCAGCCCTTTTCTTCAACCAGAGCCTGTTGTGCTTGTACCTCAAACCGCACGATACAGCGACGCGAAATCACAGGCTCCTCACAGCCCCTCGGCTCTTCCGCGAGTTTGCACATGTTCGGTTCGACGAGGAGTCCTCTGTAGGGTAATTTTGCCGAGCCTCGTGACACGACGTCGCGCATCTGATTCGTCAAATCCACCATTTTCTCGCCGGAGTCCCGACTCGAGGCAATCGGTACTCTACCGTGATGTGCGGATAATAATCGGTGCAAGTTCCGTGACACAGTCCGAGGAGCGAACACGGTCAGTGTAGCAATTGTGCAGCACGTTCGGTGACGTCTCGCAAACACGTGACACTCGCGGCGGTTGGTGGTGGGGATGGGGGGCGTGGTTCTAAAGTCGACGACATCTAGAAAAAGTAAAACGGATTCTCTCTCTCTCTCTCCCTCTGGTTTCATTTTTTCTTTTCCCTCGTCGTCCAGTGCCATTCGATGCGCTTTTTGTACTCTTTCCGTCCCTCCAACCGTCCTCTTCGCCGTTACGCCGCCAGAGGTGGTAGCAAAGGTGAGAAACGTGGATCACGTGGCTAAGAACCGTCGTAGTCGTGGGGTGGCGGTGGTGGTGCGTGATGGTGCATGTGTATGTGTGGCGGCAGCTCGACCGTGGGAACACCCAGGCTGCTTCTCTGCAAATGAAACGAGTCAGTCGCCGCGGTATATCGTAATGGTAAACTATTATTTTTAATAAATCAACCGTAGGAGTCCGACGCGACATTCTCACAGCAATTTTCCAATTTTCAGGGCAATCGGCGTAATACCTGGGATCTCATGCCGTTCAAGGGGGTGGCAGTGGGGTTTTCCGGCGGATAGCCTATCACGTGCGTGGTGCACTTCTCGCAGGCTCTTCGGCGTCGCGAGGACGCATGGCAGCGCAAAGCTCGGCACAGTTCTCGCGCCATCTCCGAGCACAGAGACTCCTGCTGCTGCTGCTGCTGCTGCTGGCCAGCCGGTTGTTGTTGTTGTTGTTGCTGCTGTTGCTGTTGCTGTTGCACCGACTGTGAGATCCCTTGCAGAGAACCCGAACCGGTTGGCGTCGATACTGGAGCTCTCTGGACCGAAATGCAACAACAGTTAACAACCGAGCTTGGTGATGATAGATGGACACTTTGGGTGCCACGCAGCGGCGGAAGTACAATATTTCAGGACTTGGGGGGAGCTTCGAAATTTTTACAGTTATTATCTTGTCATTTTATTCAAATTATCACTGATTTCAATTAAAAGTACAGTGGCAAAAACGAATTTTTTGCGCTTATTGAATTTTTACAGAGGGCCCAAAATATTTTCATTTATTGTCTTGAGATTTTACTAAAATTCTCAAAAGTACAGTGGCAGAAAGAGACATAGTTTTTGCGTTTATTGAATTTTCACAGGGGGCCCAGGTTCTTTTTTCTGGGGGCCCAACATTTTTACAGTTATAATCTTGTAATTTTACTAAAATTATCACCCATTTAAATTAAAAATACACCGGCAAAAACATACTTTTTGCGTTTGTCGAATTTTCACAGGGGACCCAAAATTTTTACAGTTATAATCTTGTAATTTTACTAAAATTATCACCCATTTAAATTAAAAATACACCGGCAAAAACATACTTTTTGCGTTTGTTGAATTTTCACAGGGGACCCAAAATTTTTACAGTTATAATCTTGTGATTTTACTAAAATTATCACCGATTTAAATTAAAAATACACCGGCAAAAACATGCATACATTTTGTTTTCATTAAATTTTTACAGATGACCCCAAAATTATATTTTGCAAAAAATTTGTAGTTCCGCCGCCGGTGCCCCGAGACTTGGGACATCAAATTGACAGTTACAGCGTGGCTCGTAAAACTATCTCTACTTGAAAATCGCAGTTGAACGAAAAATGAGATTTCGCAAAAAAACGGACCTTGGTTCACGACAGAGCTTCGTGCGTTCGTGGTCCGGCGGCATGCTTCAGTGGAAGATGAGTTCATGCTGCGTCGAGAAAAGCCCCGGCGGACGCAAATGGAACACAAAATCGACAAAAAAGCTCATGCAATCTTTAAGTATCGTGCGTAGTGAGCGCGCTCGTCTGGAAAAACCCCTCTATCTATTTAGAGCGGATCGTCGCGCTCGAAAGATCTACGAAAATCTCTGGAGGGTCATACTTATGCTCGTGTCTGTTTCTTTTTTTTTTCAGTTGGCTCACCCGTTCGGCCGGCGTGTTCCTCCTCGAATTGTAGCAGAACTCGAAAATCGCGATCAACACGGCGAACGCCAGACCGCACAGCAGAACGACGAATACTCCACCTACGATGCAACAGAACGCGTTCATCCTCAGGCATACGTAAAAATTCTTCTGTCCCTTCGGGCAGGACATTATTGTTCTGGTGAAATAGTTAACCTGTTCGCGCGAGCCGCTTGAACAGAGTTGTTCGTCTCGGATAGTTACGAATTTGTCGAATCGATAGATTTTTATTGTTCACTTCAAACACACGCTCGGACGCGCAGCTCCCTGTTGCATCGGAAAACACATATGCGTGTAACGTGACCTTGAAGTGACCTTAGAGCGGCCTCGAGCTCGAAAAATCAAAGTTCAAAGTACTATTTTAACTTAATAGTTAATCTATATTATTAGTACTGTATTATTAATCGATGATTGACTGCGGATTTGATTTATTTCAACTTAATTGTCTTAAATAAAAATTGTCTGTGTGTCAATTTGCAAGAAATAGAAACTAGATAAGATAAAATTTCCCTACAATTTTCGAATTTCATCAACTCAATTTTTTTATTTATGCATAAATAAAATAAAATCCGCAGTCTATCGACGCACCGTGGCGGCTCATAGCTGAAATTAGTGAGAGTGCTGCTCCAGAAAATTTTTCAGCCTTTGCTTCAAGAATGTGTAAAAGGGGGATGGCTGCTGATATTAAGCCTGAGCATTAACCCTTTGCACTTGGACCTGTTTAATTCCATGATTTCATTTTTTAATTTTATGGCTATGCAATTGATACACCTCATGCAATACTTAAATGTTTAGTAATTGATTAGATGCCAACTTATTTAATTTTTAATGGCGACTCTGACTCGCCACTCGAGTGCCAAGGGTTAAACGTTATCGGTAATATAAAAGAGGGTGCGCTTTGGGGCACTCGCCTATGTTGTCAACTCCCAGGGAGTTGGCCTTGCTCTCCTTGCCCTTCTCGGTCCTCATGCAAGTGTCGCCGGGACTCTTCCACCATTTGTCGTACAGCATCTGAATCTCGCCTTTCTCTTGCAGCTCCAGTATCGCCAGGGAGATCTTGTCTCGCCAGGGTGAGCCTGCGGAAGAAGAAGAACATCGTCATTTCGAAGAATAAACAACAGTTGGTAAACAATATGGACGCTGTTTTCCACGGTTTACCCATAGGCGTGGCGATCCCGTAGCCCTTGCTGTCCAGAAGTCCGCCGATTTGGGTCAGATTGCAGTCACGTTGCACGATGTAATCCAGCATGGTCGATTCCATCAGAAAAGCGTAGTCACCTTGGAGGACTCTTTGGATCCCTTCCTCGTAGGTGGGGACGAACACCGACGGCTTCTTGTTCTCCATGAACCGCCACATTTTCTTGTACGTCTCGATCATCGAGTCCTTCGAGCATTCGCACGAAAATAGAGATCATTATGAACAGGCTCGGTGGTATAGATCAGGCGTAATTTATAACTAGACAGTGGATCTTTATGCAAAATATTTACCGGAGTTGCACAAACTGGAGTGAAATTTAGTTTCTTTCTTAATATGTTTAGCAGGTTGAAAATAGTATAGCAGTATTTTTGAATTCTTCTATTTTTATTATTTTAAATAACACCTACCAATTTTTGTTATAAGTGCATAAAATCTGGTGTGTATTTATAACAGTAAAGAAATCAGAAGAATCTATAAAAATACCGTTATACTATTTATTTAATTAACACTAAACGTACCGAGCTATAAAAGTAACAGGCACGCGTCGCCTTATAAAAATGACAAGATTTAATTTATTTAGACTTTGCTCGCTTGTTATTGTAATATGTGGTATAGATCAGGCGTAATTTATAACTAGACAGTGGATCTTTATGCAAAATATTTACCGGAGTTGCACAAACTGGAGTGAAATTTAGTTTCTTTCTTAATATGTTTAGCAGGTTGAAAATAGTATAGCAGTATTTTTGAATTCTTCTATTTTTATTATTTTAAATAACAATTTTTGTGATAAGTGCATAAAATCTGGTGTGTATTTATAACATTAAAGAAATCAGAAGAATCTATAAAAATACCGTTATACTATTTATTTAATTAACACTAAACGTACCGAGCTATAAAAGTAACAGGCACGCGTCGCCTTATAAAAATGACAAGATTTAATTTATTTAGACTTTGCTCGCTTGTTATTGTAATACGTGCTCCGATAGTTGTTACATAATTTCTTGTGAAAGCATCTTTACAATTTCAATAATTTGTAAAGTTAAACATACTAACAAAGAAAATAAATTTCACTCCGATTTGTTACAATTCGTGCAGACAATTTTCATCTTGCAGAAAGATCCGCCGTCTAATTTTATAAATTGAAAATCGGGGCTACCCAGGTGTCCTCTATGCAAACGAGCTTCTCAGTGCTGGGTACAATATTTTTCATTGCAATTATTATTTTACCCAGCCCTGGGCTCTGTAGAAAAACGGTTTTTCTCCGTTAAAAAGCTCATTGAAATTATTATCCGAAGAAGAGATACCAAAGCTCACCCTGAAGAACGTCATGGTGCTTCCACTGTCCAGAGTTCCGTAGGCGATGTCGGTCTGTCCAGCGAGATCCTCGGCGTTCTCGATCGGCGTGATCATCCTCTCGACGGTGAGGAACGCAGCGAGATTGGCAGTGTACGAGGAGATGATTATCAGAGTGAAGAACCACCAGATGCCGCCGACGATCCTCGTGCTGGCCGCCTGATGATCAACAATGACAACGGTAATCATACACGAAAGAGTTTACTATTACATATTAATTAAAAAAATTCAAACAACTGATTGATCTTCCAAAAGTTTTAGGAGTACTGGCAGAAACAAGAGGATCGAGGATTTCTTCCGGAGGAGCTAGTTAACAGAGGTGACGCGGGTACTTTGAGGGCTCCAGCGGAAGGGCACCGCGCGAGACCGTCTAATTTGCGGGAGCCGATTAATTACCTTCGGGTTGAGGTCGCTGCCCTGCTGCATCAGGGTGCCGATGGTGAACCAGAAGCTGTTGGCCAGCGAGAACTGGTTCTCGACAACCTCGGAGCCAACGTGACAGGGATGCGGATTGTTCCATTCGTACGGGCTGAACCGCGCCACCACGAACATCGTCACCGAGACGAGGACGTACGCTGCCAGAACGTACAGCCAGATCTCGATCGCCAGCGGGTTCATGAACGAGAACAGGCGGGCCGGGTGGCTGGTCGGCACCTGGAATTTCAGATCCTGCGAATCACTTTACGTGTTAATTAAAATACCGACCCGACAACCTGGAATTCGTCGGGGTCAGAACGCTGCGGAAACAGTGTAAATCTACCACGGTCTGTCCCGAAAATTTCTTTCGCCATCTGTTCTCTTCCCCAATTGCTAATCACGCTATTTTGTTTACTTTCTCAGAAATCTACTCGGGGACTCCGGCGAACGGAATGCGAAACAAACTTTCGGGATCACCGATTTTCACCGTCTCGATTGTTCAAACATATCGCAAAATGTTCGACGAATTATCTGCCCGAATTGCAAGAAACTGGAGCGAACCGGAAATTCATTTTCTCTCTTAATACACTGGCGGAATTAATTGTGGATACAGCTTGAAATTTTTACTTAAATTTCGCATTCATTCGAATTAATATACTGGGTGTTTCGCTAACAGGCCACCTGTTGAAAGATGAATCAGATGGAGGAATCTTTTTTTTTTAATAAATTGTGATTTTTTAATCGTTTTTCCAAGGTCGGACAGATTTTCTGCGCAGATATGAAATAAAGAGTATTTCTATTCAAACTGTGTCCAGAATTAATTCTACCAGTTTACGTTTAAATAATATAACTATAATTCTTCTAGTTAGTTAGTTAGTTAATTCTTTACTTTATTTTGTTAAATAGAGATGGCGTTGGAGAGCCGGAGCTCTATCTGCCCAAATAATTCTTCTAATATCTTTACTATTTCAAAAGTACTCGTTCTCGCCGTAAATGGATAAAATCCGCCGTCCAATGATTGGAGCGCGGGATCAAAAGCCGAGCATAAAATTGAGTAAACATGAATCTTCTCTTCGAATAATTTTGATGAATAGCGTGATATTTTTCACTTCTGTCGGAAATGTGTAAAGTCCGCAGTCTATTAATCACAATTTGAGGGCACCGCGTCACCGTGGCTTCTCGATTATTTTCAATTAGACAGAATCTCGTGTTAATAATGTTCGTTTGTTGTTGTATATTTCCAGTAAATATTGTACATTTCACTGACCGATAACGTTCATTACTTTCGTCGTTTTTCGTCCGGGGGACCCGACACAGCGCGTCGACTAAGAGGGTAAAAATAAGAAAATCTTTTAAATCTGTGTACAGAAATTTATTTTAAAAATACCGTCTATTGATGAACACTCGCTAGAAAAAAAAATAAGAAATTGAAACATTTTTTTACACCACTCATAGTTTCTCAGATGTGGAATTTTGTCAAAAAAAAAGTGGAAATTTTGACGCACTGTGGAAATGCATTACCCGGCTGCCTCATTCGCGCGCTTGTCGTAAATTTGCGCGATGTATTTGATCCACAACGTGGCTTGATACCGAAATTTCGCCGGCACGTAATCTCTTCTGTCTACCGAGACAGGATTTACGAGGTAGCTTCTATTTTTCGTTACGCTTCACTGTTGCTGCCGGAAGTTATGATCTCGGGGGGGCAATTGAACGGAAGTTATTCGCGTTCCTTTTAATCGGGCTCGTTTCTTTGTTTTTTCTTTTCCCGTTGCTCCTGGGACGTATCATTAACTTGCACTCCCGCCCATAAGTGGCCGGGCAATTTTTATTATTATTCAAGGATCTGTATTACGAAATGAAAATGGTACAGTATTTATCGATAAATGTCCCAAGTGGCCTATAATGGTCCCAAAACAAAAATTCAATTATATGACTGAACGAAATTACTTTTCGAACGGCCTCATGATTTTATTCTAATCTAGAGAACATGTTAATTAAATTGTGTGTGTCTAGTTCATATTTTCTAAATTATAAAATTTAAGTGGGATGATTGTTTCACTTCTCTTATACTGTCTAATCATTCTGCAATATCTCAATCGCTTTTCTCAACGTTTATTCAACTTGTATATATTTAATTTTGCATTTACTATAATTGCATTTGTTGTACAATATTGGTTGCATTTATTGTACAATTTTTCCATTTATCGATTAGATTCCAACTTATTTAATGATGCAAACAATATTTCGAATAATGGTACAGCAGTTTTTACTGCTTAAAATTGAAATTAAAAATTTTTTGGTGCTAGGGTTGAAAGATTTTACATATTTAATCACGCAAACAATATTTTGACTAATGGTACAGCAGTTTTTACTGCTTAAAATTGAAATTAAAAAATTTTTGGTGTTAGGGTTGAAAGATTTTACATATTTAATAATGCAAACAATATTTCGAACAATGGTACAGCAGTTTTTACTGCTTAAAATTGAAATTAAAATTTTTGGTGCTAGGGTTGAAAGATTTTACATATTTAATAATGCAAACAATATTTTGACTAATGGTACAGCAATTTTGAGTGCTTAAAATAAAAAAAAAGTTTGGTGCTAGAGTTAAAAGAATCTAAATTGAGAATTCTGTGACAGCAATATGGTGGTGCCGACCGTTCTCATAAGCGTTTTCGGTGGCATAGTGATGAGAGTCTGTGTAACAGATTGTAATGTCTCGGTGCTTTGATAGGGGCAGAGACAGGTGTACAGCGCGTCCCGCCGAACGATCAATTACGATATCGAATAATTAAAGGATATTTGGAGCGAAGACAGTGGCGACAGTGATTGCAATTAAACGGTAGCATTACACTAATTAGAGAGTTCGCTGGTTGGCACTCTGGAGGGCCCGGATATTGCGAAGATCCCTTCGTTCGCGAGGCTCGCTTTAAACTCCGGTACAATCGTCTGCTACCGGCAATGCGCGGCGTCCTTTGCTCTCGACTACGGCGATAAAACGCGGAAAAAGTCTGAAATTCTCGCAGAACCGTCGAAATAAAAACGTACAAGGTGAAACGAGCATTTTGAGCAACTAATAAAATGATATTACCTTTTTTCGTTTTATTTACTTTTGTATTATTCGAACAGACCTTCTCGTCGTCAAGGTCACTTCAAGGTCACGGTATGCAGGTCGTTGAACTCGTCTCGACTATTGCATTATTAATAATGTTAATATGCCAAAAAAATACGGTGACCTTGAAAAAACCGTTAAAATGACCATCAAAGGATTTTTAAAAATTTCCATCCGATGCACGCCTTAAAACCATGCATATCTTATTCAATTATTTTTTTCTTACTTTTAGTAATAGTAGAAATAATTTAGGTGTTCGAGTGAAAACTAACAAACTGTATAAAAATTCTGTAGAAATGTAATCTGTATAGATTTAATATAATAAAAATATAAAATAATATAAATATAATAATAATATATAATAAAAATTGAATTATTCTTGTTAGCACAATTAAAATATTTTCTGAAATCTGAATTTTATGTTGAAACTCTTACAGAAAGTATGGTTGTTTATATAATTAAATAATTTTAAATTGTTAAGGTTGTTTATATAATTAAAATTTATTATATAAATTTTTCTAAGTTATATTTTTAAATTATATAAAATTATTCGAGACTGGTTTATTGTTATCCGAAATTATTTTTAAAAATTTTATACCGGGTTGTTGCAATTTTTCTCGAGGGTGGTGCAGGCAAAGGTGCAACGAAATAAACTTTTTACCGCACTGCTAATTTTCTTGGGAAATATTGTAATAATTGTCGGAAGCTCGCACGATGATTGCGGTGTCTAGCAACCGTGTAGAATAACGATTGTTTATCCTAGGAAATTTATCAAAGTAGCTAATAAATGAGCGAAACAGCTTCCAAACGATAGACCGCAAGTTGTATATCGCTGTTATCGTTTTCAGCGTGCTGACGAACTATTAATTAATTTCGCAGGAACGGAGACGAGTTGGGACACCGCGGCGAGCCACGAGATTCAAATAAATCCCGAGTGAATTAGTAATTATCCCATTGAAAACGGGACGAGTTTAATTGCTGTTTCATCGTGCGTGAAGCTGCGCCATTATCCGCACGAGATCGGAACGATCGCGTCAACGTGATGTCCCCCACGATTCAATCTGCCGAGGTCCGACTGATCTTGCGAATGAATCTTGGTAAGTGAATGAGAATAAAAATAAAATCCATAATAAAATTAATAATAAATGTGTTCTATGATCTCCATAAAAATAAAATCAATGATAAAATTAATAATAACTAAAATTTTCAGGATACTCAAGGATACAGAGGTTTACAAAAGGATCTGGTACGATTTTCCATGATCTCCATAAAAATAAAATCAATAATGAAATTAATAATAATTAAAATTTTCAGAATACTCAAGAATGCAGAATTTTACAAAAGGACCTGGCATGATGCTCGACAATTTCCATGGAAATAAAATAAATAGTAAAATTTTCTGGATACTCAAGGATACAAAATTTTACAAAAGGACCTGGTACGATTTTCCATAATCTCCATAAAAATAAAATCAATAATAAAATTAATAATAACTAAAATTTTCAGAATACTCAAGAATGCCGAATTTTACAAAAGGACCTGGCATGATGCTCCACAATTTCCATAAAAATAAGATCAATAGTAAAATTTTCTGGATACTCAAGGATACAAAATTTTACAAAAGGACCTGGTTTGATTTTTCATAATCTCCATAAAAATGAAATCAATAATAAAATTAATAATAACTAAAATTTTCAGAATACTCAAAGATACAAAATTTTATAAAAGGACCTGGTACGATTTTCCATAATCTCCATAAAAATAAAATTAATAATAACTAAAATTTTCAGGATACTCAAGGATACAGAATTTTACAAAAGGACCTGGCATGATGCTCCATAATCTCCATAAAAATTAAATCAGTAATAAAATTAATAACCAATGAAATTGTCAGGATGCTGAAGGATACAGAATTTTACTAAAGGATCTGGTATGATGCACCATAATCTCTATAAAAATAAAACCAAAAATAAAATTAACAATCAATGAAATTTTCAGAATATTCAAGGGTACAGAATTTTACAAAAGGACTCGTCACGATGCTCCATAATCTCCACAAAAATGAAATCAATAATACAATTAATGGACAGCCAATTCCTGATTCTGGCCCACTGTGGCAGACACTGTATCACTGATGGCTTACTACACTGTATCGATCCCCCCTACTCCAGGCAAGCTTTGTGTGCCAACAAGAAATTCTTCCGCGACCATAATGGTTTTTTGCGCGCGTATCTCAGCTCCGACGACAGATCCGAGACCGATTTCTATTTCTATCGCTTGTTCCCGGGGTAAGAAAAAAAAACAACAGAAGGAACAGGACGCGGAAAATGTGAAACGAGAAGAGAAACGACGGAAAAGTGGAACTGGCACAGTCGTCTCGTAAATTTGGCCGAGCGAAACGCCCGATTGAGTTTTCTATCGATACCCCCGGCCCGGCCCGACTCGGCCCGGCCTCGCGCAAATAGAAGGCGAAACGTGGAAACGAACCTGATACTCCGCGGAGCACGACCGTCTGCGAAATTTTATTTAGGATTCGACACGCGGCTGTTTGTCTCCCCCTTTCGATCCTGTCCTCATTATATCGCGCTGTTATTCCTCGCGGAGGAAATAGTTAGATCCCGATCTATTGTCGATCCGCGGCGCGATCGTCGTCGTGAAATGAATCAAACGAACATTTAATATCGTTCGATTTGTCGATAGATCAGCGCGATAAATTTATTTGCCGATATTAAATTTCTAGGATCGCAGAAAACAAATTTACGTCAAGCCTCGAATTTTTACAGAGCGTCCAACGAAATTCGAGAAAGTTTTATCCCGCCAATTCCGCGGAAATTAAGCGAAAAGAGAAATTTCTGGGAAACTTAGGCGATGAGATTCGAATTCGGCCGTCGGTAGCGAATTTTTAAATTAAATAAAAACTCAAAGCCACCGGCAGGCAGCGGATCCCGCGTAAAAGGAATTGTGGAACCATCATCTTTGGAACGCCGCCCGGAAGTTCGAGTTTACGGTTAAACCAGGACGAGGTGAAATCCTCGCTGGGAAAATTAGGGGATCGTGTGAATCCAGGTGATGCAAAATACTTTTTTCTGAGCATTAAACACTAATTTTACATAATTTTTTTCCTCGCAGGACTAAGTGACAGTAGCTCTGGGTCAAAGTGGACCCAAATTCTACCAATTGGAGGTTAAATCATTTTGGAGCGGATTGAGGGGTGGTTTGAAAAGACTCCCTAGGTTCTGTAGATTCTAGAGAAAATTAGGGGATCACGTGAATTCAGGTGATGCAAAATACTTATATCTGAGCATTAAACACTAATTTTACATAATTTTTTTCCTTGCAGGATTAAGTCACAGTAGCTCTGGGTCAAAGTAGACCCAAATTCCACCAATCGGAGCGGATTAAGGGGGTCTCCCAGGTTCTCGTTTCTATTTTCGATTAGGTTCGGCGCGACGAGTTTCGGGGACGAGGAGACCTGGGCGTTCCGTAATTTCTGTGTCTTACCTTGAAGAGGATCGAGATGCCGAGGTTCATGAACGGCTTGGTGAAGTCGATCACGCTCTCGCGGGCATAATTGATGGTCATCGAGCCGACCGCCAGATCTGCTTTCTGCGAATAGAGACGGATTGGTCAATTAGTCACCCGGAAATGGCGGAACGAGCGTAGTCCGGGGGCAGAGTATTTTTCTCTCGCGCCGTTCGGGACGATTCTCGATCGAGCACATTGATCTACGCGTCTGCGGACGGAGAGAGATGATGAAATCGAGTTTTCTGAAAAAAAGCATTGTCACCGGACACGTAGATCCAGGTGTACGATTAAAAATCTCCTGGAAAATGTGGATGAGTCTCCTACCTGCACGCTTCGTGTGTTCCCTACCTGTCGCGTGAGTGGGTGATGTGTGAACAAGCATTGTGCGTGTGTGTGTGTGCGCGTGTGTGCTATGTGTGTGGGTCTCTAACTAACTATTCTAGATATCTATTATTTAGAATGCTACTGCTAGGCTGAAACGATGCTCTAATAATCCAGTTAATCAAGTAAATAGACTTGATCTATGCGAACGTTGATTGGTGCAGAGTGGATTCGAATAAATTGTAATATATTTTAATTAGATTTCACTAAATTGCTGATTCTCGCATAAGCTCCGCGTCAATCAACGCATTAATTGTCTAAGGCTAGCTAGCTAAGCTGGATTCACAGCCACCTGCTGCATTGTTATTTCGTACACCTAATATCCGTTCTAGCTACCTTTCGCTAAATCCAAGATCTAACAAGGTCCTCTCTCAGAGCGGTAGCTCCAACCTTAAAGCTCATTCTGCATCTGAGAAATCATTCTACACCCACGATCATTCCACCGTCCTCTCTGTTAAACAATTTATAGGATTTATTGCTCGGAGGGGTCTCGAGAGAGCCTCTGCGGGGCGATCAAAGACGACGCTCCGGATCGAATATTTCGTCTCGCGGAAAGAGGAGAGAGGGAACGAGAACGAGGAAAAGTTCGCGCGACGACCCACATAATGCCGGAATAAGTGGTATATGTTATTCGGCCCGTTTTTCATCGTCTGTGGAGACCGGGAAGCACTGACCGGCACGAAGCGACCGCAGCCTAGTCAGATTTATTTTCCGGTTGCCTCCGCGCGGAAACCGTACATGTGGCCACGACCGATAAACGGGTTGAAAGAACTCTCTTTCACCCTTTCGTTTCGTGACCGCCTCCACTCTTGCCTCTTCCGTGAACTTGCCATTAATAGGGATTTCATTTGAACCGCGGCTGCTTTCCTCCGCGGATGTAGTTCTTCTATGCGTCCCCCGACAACCGAACGACATCCTTTCGAGAGCTTTCGCCCGAAACTGGACGGATCTTGTTGAACCTCGTCGGCGGCGGGGGCCGGAGGAACGCGGGGAGGGATGAAAAGCTAAATTCAGGGTGTACAGTCGCTCGCAGAAATATTCGGACGCTTCCGAAACGGGCCACAACTTCCTCAACATTAGGCAAAAATTAACCGAAATATTGAAAACTTAAAATACACTGTGTGCTCCCTTGGAAAGGGTGAATCCTGACGTCGTTTCAAGCAACTTTTTCCTTTGCGGAAATCTTCTCCGAGGCTTCGTTAACGAGTTATCGACGAAAAACACCAGGCTCCGCCCACTGGGGGCGGATCCTCCGCCCACTGTCGCCGATTGGTGCGCGTTTTTCGTTGATAACTCCGCAACGGAGCCGCGGAGAACATTTTCGTAAAGGAAAAAGTCGCTTGAAATTACGTCAGGGATCGTTTCTCCGTCGCTCCAAGGCAAGCACGTTTTCGTGTTGTGCTAATATCGAGAAATTCGTCTGTTTACGCGTCCGAATTTTATCGAGACCCTGACCGCACTGTGAACGTTCAAAAATTGGACTCGGTTGCATCGGTTCCGATCGTGTTAATTACGCTAATTTAGTAACTCCATTAGAATATTCGATCCCGGTGCCCAGGGGGATTCGCGACTTAAGCTCGCACTTAATCAATCGGCTCTATGCGCGTATTAGCTGTTACGTGGGGACGTGGTTGACAGCTAAAGCTACGGCAAAGCGGGGCGGCTTGGGTTCGCGCCTCCTAGTTAGGGGCGCACGCATTTACCGCGCGTTTCGCTGCGCTGGCTCGTGATTTGCATTGCAAACCCGCCCTAGTATCCGTAGTAGCACACGTGTCTTCGTTATCGGCGCGCGAAGCTCGCCCTACACCGGAATCCGAGCGCAACGCTCGAGTTGCAACGAAACCACCGTCGCTCCGCTCCCGTTTTGTCTGAGGATTTCAACATTTTTTTCTTCGTTTTTCCTATTACAGTGATCGATTAATATTTTCTTTTTTCGAGCACGCGTTCATTTTTCTCCGCGAAAGTTGTACGGCTGCATTCCGGACGTTTTTCCGAGTAAAACGAGTACCCACACGATACACTTCTCGATTATGTTTACAACCGTTCGGATAGCAGAGGTTCCACTAAACACGAAACCAAAGCGTGTCGTGTGGGTACTCGTTTTACTCGGGACGACGTCACGAATGCGACGATGCAACTGCCACAGAGAAAACTGCACGCCTCTCGCGCACACGTCGACAAATAGCACCACCGACACGACTCCAAAGTGAATCAGAGTTTAAACTGTCCGCGCGGACACAATTCCTGGCGATTCTTGGGACCGCTCCCCGGTTTGAACATCAATCCGCCATTCTGGTCATCGTACTTGCGCCGGACAGTTAAAGTGTTTGGGATACTTACGAGAACGTCGCGTCGCGTCCGCGTAGGTTCGCAAATGGAGACAATTCCACGGTGTTTTCGGACACAGTTCGCGAATAGGCGCATACTAACCTTGTCCATAAGCTGCCGGACTATTCCGTTCCACTCGCCGGTCTCGTAATCGTAAACGCCGTACTTGCCATCCGGCACGAGCTCGATCCTGTACGCGAAGCCCACCATGTGAGCTATCTCCTTGAGTAGGTCGATGCAGAAGCCCTCGTAACGTGCATTCCCGCTGAAATTCCCTCTGCTCTTCACCATTACGTACGGCTGCTCCTACGGGGACCATAAAAAGGAACTACTACCTCTCGTCTTCCTCATCCTCCTCCTCCTCTTCTTCGTCTTCTTTCCTCACTCTCTACCTTTTTCGACCTCTATATCCTTTTATTTCCGGTTAACACACGATGGCCCGGAGAGCGGCAGTGGCCAAAATCAAACCTCCGAATTTCCATTCGAAACCTGATCTTTCCCCACCCCACACGCAACCCTTGGAAACTTGTCAAAACCCTTCGGGATTTTTCCTGTCGCCTTTCCTTGGCTAGCACTTTCGGCTGTTGTCCTTTTGTCTTATAGAGGATCTTCCATTAAAGGGTGCCGGTTTAAATCTCGCGCCGTCTCTCATTTTAGAGTCGCCACGCTCCGACGTTTGTTTAGTAAAATTGTAGAAAATTGTAGAGTTATAAAATAAAGAAGAAATCTCAAAATTCTCAAATTGTAAAAATTGTGAGATTTTAAATTTGTAAAATTCTAAAATTGTAAATATTGTGAGATTTTAAATTTGTAAAATTCTAAAATTATAAAAATTGTGAGATTTTAAATTTGTAAAATTCTAAAATTGTAAAAATTGAGATTTTAAATTTGTAAAATTCTAAAATTGTAAAAATTGAGATTTTAAATTTGTAAAATTCTAAAATTGTAAAACTGCAAAATTGTAACACTGCAAAATTATAAAACTGTAAAACTGTAAAATTATAAAATTGTAAAAATTGTAAAACTGTAAAAATTATAAAATCGTAAAACTGAAAAATTATAAAATCGTAAAATTGTAAAAATTGTGAGATTGTAATATTGTAAAATTATAAAATCGTAAAAATGTAAAACTGTAAAAATTATAAAATCGTAAAAATATAAAACTGTAAAAATTGTAAAACTGTAAAATTGTAAAATAGTAAGAATTATAAACTCGTAAAATTGCAAAAATGTAAAATTTTAAAATAGTAAAAGTCCATTACATACTGATCAACTACGATAATTTACGAACGAGGTTGAAGGATAACAGATTTGAATTTTGGCCACACTTAAATGTCGCTTTCTAGACCACCTCCTCTAAGAATTACCCCCTCTTTCACGGTCCCCGTTCCTTACAATTTCTGTACTTTTCCCCTTCCTTTCCCCCCATTCACCTTCTCATTATCTTTTTTTACGTTACTCGAGATTATATTTATATTAGAAGGGAATACGTCCATCGTCTGCACCCTCTATTCCCTCTGGATCCTCCTCAATTTTTTGTTCCTCAAAATTTATCTTGCGCGTTTTATCGTACGCTGCTCTTTTCTTTCTAGATTTTCTTTTATCTAGAACTACTCCTTGGCTCCGCCACGCCCACACACCTACTAAATTAGATCCCCGATTGTTCTGTTCCTTCGGAATTATACTTGCTATAGTCACTAACCCCGGCAGAGAGTACAACAGTATAAAAACCGTTTTGATAAAACAGAAACGTGTTCGACAATCCTAATTAATTCCTTCGCACGGTCTCAGTGTTATTCGAACTGTTCTCGTTAAATGTTATATTAAAATCCGACAAGTAATTGTTAAGTGGCCCCGTGGGAATATTGTATGGAACAATCGCGAATAAAATATTTATCAAGAGAAAATGCGATTGTAATAATTTATTTGCACGACTCAATTGATTTAATTAATTATTTTTCTTTTTAAATTTATTTTTCCCATAAAATCCGATATAATGTTAATTAATTCGACAAATTGATACGCTCGAATCTGAATTTCTGTCGACGACACTGGAAAGCCGCGCGATTATTTTTCCGCGGAAACTCGAGAATTTTGGCCCCGATTTCCTTGGCTGTTGTTCGCCAGTGCAACTCACGGCAGACAAATGGATGCACCCCCTCGTGTATCGTCTCGCGATCATGCGAGTCGATCGTTCTCTCTCCCCAGTTGCATTGACCGTGCGCTGACGGATTGCAGAACAACGGAACGCGCTTTTGCTCTTAACCCCCGGCTGCCGAGCAAGATTTCCTGAGAGATCCTCGCGGCACGCTGCTGTTTCCTCCAAAATTCCGTGGCTCTCTCTTCTCCCCCATCCCTGCGAACCTCGCACGTGTGTATCGCGCTGCGTCTCAGCCATTGTTTGCATTGCAAATTTATTATCTCGACAAACCGCCGTGTCGCGCGGGTCAAGTAAACATTTTCCGAGGGATTCCCGGTGAGTGAGACACAATTGAAGTCCGTTTTGTAATAAATTCAACGAATCATTTTAATTACTACTGTTTGATAATTCCCACCGTTTAGATATTTTGTAATTCAATAATGAAACGCAATTTGCGAATCTAATTATTTGTCAACGTTGTGAAATCGTTGCCAATTTTTATTAAAAATCCGATAATATTTGTATGAAAAATTTAGTCTTTGCGTATTCGAGTATTGTTGAATATTTATTGGACGCACTTGGAATTAAAAATCCGATTAATATGACAGATTCAGAATTTTCTTATTTATCGAGTGTTATTGAATATTTATTGCATACACTTGGAATTAAAAATCCGATAATATTAATATGACAAATTTAGAATTTTCTTATTTTTCGAGTGTCATTGAATATTTGCTGATTAACAAAAATATTTATTCCACGCACTCGGAATTAAAAATCCGATAACATTAATGTGACAAATTCAGCATTTCCTTATTTTTCAAGTGTCATTGAATATTTGCTGATTAACAAAAATATTTATTGCACGCACTCGGAATTAAAATTTCGATGATACGACAAACTCAGTATTTTCATTGAGTATTTGCTGATTAACAAAAATATTTATTGCACGCACTCGGAATTAAAAATCCGATAACATTAATGTGACAAATTCAGCATTTCCTTATTTTTCAAGTGTCATTGAATATTTGCTGATTAACAAAAATGTTTATTGCACGCACTCAGAATTAAAATTTCGATAAAATGACAAACTCAGCATTTCCATTGAATATTTGCTAATTAACAAAAATATTTATTGCACACACTTGGAATTAAAAATCCGATTAATGTGACAAATTCAGCATTTCCTTATTTTTCGAATGTCATTGAATATTTGCTGATTAACAAAAATATTTATTGCACACAGTCGGAATTAAAATTCCTATAATATGACAAGCTCAGTATTTTCATTGAATATTTGCTGATTAACAATATTCATTGAACGCATTAGAAAAAAGCTTCACAAACTGCGTTTGTCGGTAACTTCGGGAACGAGGAGGTACAGCACGGTCCAAAAGCTCGGACGAGGTCGCAGAAACTCGGCAAGCTCAACAAGAAAAAAAAAAATAAAAACATTGTTATTTATCCACTCGCACCCGCAAAACCGTTTTTATCGCGCGACTTTGATAAACGTAGTCGTCCCAGCATCGATAAAAAAATAGCAGCGCGGCCCGATAAAGCGATTAAATTTATGGCGTCGTTGTTGCTGGCGCACAGCATTACAATGTCCGTGTGCCGGCAATTGTTGGATCAACCGAACATGATTCAATGGATCCGTATTTACGAGATAGTAACCTGTCACTAACCGGAGACAGGATTAAACATTTATACGACACGCGGATAATCATTTTCATTGTAAGGGGCCCGAGAATTTCCGTTTAATTTATTTACAAGAAAAAGATAAATAAATTCAGAATTCGCTCAAGCAACGGGGAGACAACAAAAAATGTGGGAATTTGCGAGGGACAATCTACGGTCGGAAATTTCAATCGACTTCCATCGATGATTACCGCGAGGTATGCGAGGCCACGAACGAGGGGGTGGGTGGTGAGGGGAAGGGAGGGGGGTGCGCGGAGTGTGCCTCGTACTCGATGGTGCTCGATGCAGATTACCGGTAAATGGATTACCGTTCGATAGACTATTACAAGCGAATACTCCCTCGGGTTATGGTAACCGGGAACTGTGTGTAACTCCGGCTACACAGGGACAACTGCAAGAATCCGGAGGGATGCGAAATTCCACGCGGTATCTACCTGTTAGAACCTCTTATTTTATTTCATTTTCCCATTAACAACTGCATTCTGCGGAGCTTCTATCGAGCCACGCGGCGGCGGCCATTATGCGCACGGTCTGTTACGTGAACACTTGTTACGTGGGCAATTGTTATCCGAACACTCTGTTACGCGGACATCCGATAAGCGAGCGTTCGGTTACGTGCACGCTCGATAAGTGACCGTTCGGTTTCGCGGACACCTGCCGTCTGTATCACGTGGACAATAAGGGATGCCCGATCGTGTGACTTATCTGGACGTTATATTATGGGAACGCTTGTCCAGCGAACGTTTTTATTACGTAAACAATGGTCTGGGTTAGGTGGACACCCGAGAAGTGAACGTTTTGTTATGTCAATACTCGATAAGTGAGCGTTCGTTAATGGGGAGTCCCGGTAAGTGAACGTTTTGTTATGTGAACGCTCCATAAGTCAGCGTTCGATAATGTAAACACTCGATAAGTGAGCGTTCGATAATGTAAACACCCGATAAGTGAACGTTTTGTTACGTGAACACTCGATAAGTCAGCGATCGACAATGTAAACACCCGATAAGTGAACGTTTCGTTACGTGAACACTCGATAAGTGTGCGTTTTGTTATGCGAACACTCGATAAGTGAGCGTTCGATAATGTAAACACTCGATAAGTGAACGTCCTGTTACGTGAACAGGTTTCTCATTGTTCTTGGATTTATTATAATTAATGTACCTCGTTGATGCTCGTAACATATACGCATAATATATCATTATTATCTTAATTTATGTATTTTAAAATGCTGTTTCTGCTTTTTTTGCAGGATTTTAACTATGCACAGAAAGAATAGGGGACCAAGCCGAGGAAGTCGTACGTACGCGAGAGCGTCAGCAGATTTTTAGCAAGCTGAGACTCGAAGGATTGCAAGCTGTTTTATTATTGGTACAATTATCGAACCGGACAAAATCCTTGAACTTGCGAATCTGGCAATTAAATTCCTCGAGAATACATGATTATCGGAACGCAATGGTTTATGTTATCTCTAGACTGCGGTAAATATATAAATTTAACGATATAATAAATTTTATAAAAACATATACATTTAATGTTATAATCAATTTTATGAAAACATATTCTATAAATTTAATGTCATAATCAATTTTATAAAATAGTAATATTATATAAATTTGATGTTATAATCAAGTTTATAAAAACATATACATTTAATGTTATAATAAATTTTATGAAAACAAATTCTATAAATTTAATGTCATAATCAATTTTATAAAATATATTATATAAATTTGATGTTATAATCAAGTTTATAAAAACATATTATATGAATTTAATATTATAGTCAATTTTATAAAAACATATATTTAAAAAAAAAATTCCCATTTCTATTTTCTCGCAGTGAAATTTTTCATAAAGATCCGCAGTCCATTTCTCCGAAGATCGAATACTCACAAAGAAAATAATTTTCCGTCAAGAATCCCCCCTCCCTCCGCGGACGTATTCCCCCACGCTGCCGGCCGGTCACGTGACGCGTTTCGACGTCGCGTCGCATTGTCACGTGACTGCCCCGTTACCGGCGGAGCCGGTTTAACTTATACGCTGCGGCACAGTGACAAATCGCGACGATTATGCTCGCGGGGGGGGGGGGGTGGTCCTGCGAGTCAGCGATGCGGAAAGTTTCATGGCTGGTAGAACATCCACCGCAGTCGTGCTTCCGGCAGATTGGTGGCTGAAACACCATTGTAGAATGAATGCGAAGGTGCTGTTAATTGGCGATTGTAGTTTCTCATTTGTAGTTTCTGAATAGCACTATAGCTAGGGAGCCCGGTCCTCTTTGCTCCCGGGGACTTCGTAAGATTGAGGGAGGAGAGTATCGTTCGATTGTACACGTTCGAGTGGAGCTCGATGCTCAAGTTGAACAGGTGGAGCGTGGACGAAACGAGACACGTTGCTCTCTCGGTGTCCTCGGTAGCATGATCGCGCTTTCGCTCTGGAACTATACTGGAAACTTGATCGTTTGATTGCGGACCGCGAATGTCCTAGCCGATTGTTCCGTCACAATGGCCGGCCACCTCGTCCGCCAATTTAATTTAATCGTCGTAATATTTTATCAAGACCTCTGCTGCACTCAAATAACCTGATTTTAATATTTCGGCCAGTTTCGTTGCTCACAATAATTTCATGGCGTTCGCAATCAAACGGTTCAAGCGTGTAAACCATCGTGCACGCAGGTGTGTTGAAAGACATCTATTCTATCTAGCCACCTCGATTAATCCTAAGTGCATCGTACATGTCTGTTAAGTGTCTAGCTTAACGTGTAAGGTGCGCTCGTGTGGAGAAAAAAAAAACACAGTTTCTGTACATAATACATACACATACATGTACACGGATCGTGGAATGAAGATTGGAGAGAGAAGAGTGTGTCTAGAGAAATTCGAGTGTCTAGCTTAACGTACAGGTGTGCGTTGGTGTGTAGACAACAACGTCCCAAAAAATATCGTTCGTCGACACACCGATTCCTGAGGCGATTCGAAGAAACTTTCTCCTTTGCGAGAATGCTCTACGTCGCTCCGTTCCCGAGTTATCGACGAAAAACGGACGGGGCCCGCGGGTAGGTCCCAGCGCGGCGCCGCCATTGGCCGAGCCGGGGCCCGGCCGGTCCGCACAGCTGCGATTGGCCCGCGTTCTCTCGCCGATAACTCGCGAACGAAGCGTCGTAGAACGTTCTCGCAAAGGAGCAATGTCGCTCGAAACGACCGGGGGAATCGCGTCGCGTCGAAGCAGAACGATGGCTGATCTAGAAAATGGCGTTTCCTTAGGGACGGTAAGTATGCTGTTACCTAGGTACAACCGTGATACGATGTTGTGTACTGTGGTGACAGCGGGAGGTTCGAGCGAAGAGAATTACGGATGAGAGAGAAATTAAACAAACCAAATCATACATGTCGCATGAGTTCTCTGACGATGCCGTTCCATTCACCGGTTTCCGGGTCTTTCGCGCCGTACTTCCTGTCCGGTACCAGCTCCAACCGGTACGAGAATCCGACTTCCCTCGCCACCGCTTCCAGCAGGTCCACGCAAAAACCGTAAAACCGCGCGTTCCCCGTGTAGTTTTTTTCGTAGTGCATCATCACGTACGGTATTTCCTGCGAACGGGGAGGAGGGGGGGTGTGTGTGGGTGGAGGGGGTTTTTTTCTTTTTATCCGCATGGACGGGGGCCCATGCAAAACACAACGGAACAGCGCTGTCAGATCGGGACGATACACGAGGCCGGCTGGTGAGCCCGCCGTGCGAACGCCGGGTCCTCGCTGACCCCCGCGAAACGCTTCCTTCCGACCCGAACGCGCGATCATTCTCAAAATTATTGCCGACGTTATACGAAACTCTTTTCTCCAAGTGTGCCTGGACAGCGTTATGGGAGCGACGAATGTGTGCATATCTCGGTCCCGAATCTTTTAACGAGGCATCACCGTGCTCGGACGAACGCGTAAAAAATTTGCCTCCGCAGCTTCTAACCCCGGACATTTCTGGGCCGGACGTTCGCCTCGCCGATGTCCGATCTGTCGCGGGGACCTTCGATCGCGGACCATCGTGACAGCGTTATCTCGTTAGGCCTCGCAGAACTGTGGACTCGATACGGCCCTCGAAACACGTTGCCGATCGTGCCCGCCGCCTGTTTCAAAGCTCGTTAAATTATTCCCCGCCGTTGCCTCGTCCTCGCGCGCTATCGTCAAAGGCGGCCGTGCGGGACGCTCGATCATGCGCGCGAATTTCGGGGAGAAATGTGCGAACGTTGTCGCTCAGGGAGCGCGTTCTTCAAAGCTGCGTCCACGCCGCTCGCCACGGTGTGGACGCAGCTTCACACGGTCGCTAGCAGCCATTTCTCGAATATTTGAACAGTAGGATCAACTTTGTTTCAGTGAAATTGGATTTATTTCATTTTGGCTGCTCTTTCGCTTGGGAAACCAGAGATTTTTCACTTTTTTATGTTTGAGCCTGTTCGTTTTGTTGAGACAACTCCAAATGTCGAAGTCCCAACCTGCGGAGTTCACTCGTTAAAAAGTTACGAGCGTGTAAAGTTCATGTTGACCGGTGAAGGCGCCGCCATATTGGTAAGCAGGGAGCTGCTATGTAGTTAACTGAGTGGCGACGCTAAGTGCATGTTGGAGAGGGAATTCGAATTTCTAGTTTTAGTTGTTTGAGTGGTTTACCGGTTAGATTGTGTATCGATTGTTTAATTGTAAGTATGAAACATTTCGATATCTTGTGTGTAAATGTACGTTATCGGCATTGCCGAGTTGTCCGATATGGTGGCGCGCTAGTGCTGCCGCCTAGCGTCGCCACTCAGTCAACTACACGCAACAGTTCCCTGATTACCAATATGGTGGCGCTCTCACCTGTCAAGAACAGTGAAAGTTAATGAACTTTAGACGCTCATAACTTTTTATTGACTGAACTCCGCAGGTTGGGACTTCAATATTTGCAGTTTTCTCGACAAAATGAACAGAATTAGACGTAACAAAGTGAAAAATCTCTGGGTTCCCAAGCGATAGTTCAACCATTATTTCGTTCAAATTAACTATGTGAGTAACCGGGTACCAACTTCCAATTTCTCTTTAAAACTTCCTTAACATTTTCGTTCGATAAATTGATTTTATTATTTACATTCGACGAATAAAAAATACGCGTTGATACTATGCAGCTGAACATCATCGAATATCGTAGAAATTTCGCATATCGACATAACTTTATTTAATTGTTCTAATCGAATTCAATTTTTTTTTGCCAGGTTTGTGACGGCACGCGTGACGATGGTAGCGAACGTGTTAAGAACGCTGCGTTCTCTTTCTTAATTAATTATATCTTTGCGGTTCCACTATGATTAAAAATGTCGAGAGACACTCACCAGTATAGTGATTACCAGAAGAGTGACGTTGGCGGTGCCCGGTTCGAAAAATGCAGCCGTGTCTGTGACGTTGACACCGACACCTGGACGCCATTCGCCCACCTGCCGCGATTGAAACATACATAATGTTATCGATACTGTACAGGGTGGTCCGTTTAAGCAAGCCCACCTAAAAATATTTCTTCAGGTTATTGTGGTGCAAAAACTATTTATTACGTAATGTCCACGATGTCGATGGATCAATATCTGGCGAAAACATTTTGTTCGGAGTCATCGAGGTCACCTGTGGTTTTTGATACTTAACAACTTTTGGCTGCTCTTTAATTTCGGTAACCAGAAATTGTTGCCTCTCGCCTATGTAATCCTGTAGATTTTTGCGAGAAAATGCCAAAAATCCAAGTTTCAACCCGCGGAGATGAGTAGTTCAAAAGTTATGAGTGCTCAAATTTCCCCAACATACTTCCTCTCAAAGATCGGCGCTCTACATTACCGACAATACCCTGTGGGAATACCCGTGCTCGTGCTGCCATCTAGCGGCTGTGATCGGTAACATGGCGGCACTCTTACCTGTCGAAGATACTGAAGATCGCTCAACTTTAAACGCTCATAACTTTTGAACCACTGATCTCTGCGGGTTGAAACTTGGATTTTTGGCATTTTCCCGCTAAAATCTACAGGATTGTGTAGGACAAAGGCAAAAATTTCTGGTTACCTAAAGTAAAGTTTATCGCATCGTGTAGCTGAGCGATAAATACAATCAGATATCTACAATAACATAACTTTGAAATGACCTTGATATTTGAAAATTAAAGTGCGGCAAAAATAAGCTTGAGAAAAAAATTACATTTGCGAAGAATTCACCTTGTGATACCGTTTACATTGCATTAAAAACATTTATTACGTTATCACAAATAGAGAAGACATTTAGGTGGACCACCCAGTATAGACAGACTGAAATTGTTGTGACACCGACGCCCGATCGCGTCGTCGGCTTCAATGGCGGGAGGGAAAAAATGGCAACCTGTCACGGAGGACACAGTATCATTCGTATCGCTGCAATGCCAATCGCTGGTCCACGGCGATCAAGATTTCCAGCGGAGTTCAGATGTCATTTTTTTTTACAGAGCTAACATTGCAGCAGCAAAAAATTAGCTCCGATTCGGAATATTTCATGATGAAAATTGAACGAAGCTCGAAGGCATCAGGGTGGAAATTTTAACGAGGTCTTTCGACTGTGAACGTACCTTGACGAGCGAATGTTGCTTTAGCTTCAACAGGTCGAGCTTGAACTGGATCCTACGTCCTTCCTTGAACGCGAGCGGACCGGAGATACCCTTCATTTCCACCTGGAAAGAGACAAGATGGCCACTGTGATTCCACTGTTACTGAAATATCTTCTGGAAATTCGAGGGTATTCCAAATCTCTCCTCGAGGTGCCATCTTTTGTTTAAAGGTTATTTTATTTTCCGTTTGCTAAACGAATTAAAAATTATTTTCCGTTTACTGAACATATTAAAATATTATTTTTCATTTACTAAACATATTAAAATATTATTTTTCATTTACTAAACATATTAAAATATTATTTTTCATTTACTAAACATATTAAAAATTTGGGTAAATTTTTATTTTGCATAAAGATTTCTCTCGGTTTCAAAAAAATTTTAGAAATTTGCAAAATGGGCAATCTAATGTGCAGAATATATTGAGGGGCCATATTTTATTGATAATTTGAAGGTTATGTTATGTTCCATCTACCAATCACATTAAAATAATTTCAGGCGTTTAATTTTTATTTTGCATAAAGATTCCTCACGCAAAAGGTTCCTGAAAAATTTAAGATGTCAACGTAATGTGCAGAACATACTGTGGGGCCATTTTTTTATTGGTAATTTTAAGGTTTTGTTATGTTCCATCTACCAATCACATTAAAATAAATTCGGGCGTTTAATTTTTATTTTGCATAAAGATTCCTCACGCAAAAGGTTTCTGAAAAATTCAAGATGTCAACGTAATGTGCAGAACATACTGTGGGGCCATTTTTTATTGGTAATTTTAAGGTTTTGTTATGTTCCATCTACCAATCACATTAAAATAATTTCGGGCGTTTAATTTTTATTTTGTATAAAGATTCCTCACGGAAAAAAAATTTCTGAAAAATACAAGATGGACAACCTAATCCGCGGAGCATATTGAGTCCACTGTAGCTACACGAAGGTCCCATAACTTCGGCGTCCGCCGAAGCTGTTCCGAAGATCTGGAAATCCGGTGGTCTGGAGCTTTCCCCGAGGCGATAACTCGGGAACAGCGATTCATCCGCGGCCGTATAAACGTAATGTGACGACGGGGCGGCTCCGGAGGGGGCGTTAAAAATTTCCCCACTTAGAAAGTCGTTATCGCGTGGTCCCCGGAAGTCGTTACGGCCGGTTGCCGGCTTTGCGGAGCTCGGAAGTCCGAGCGGAAGTCGGCCAGCGTTGATCCGCGCTTTCTTCGTGCTCCGCGAAAATATTTTGAAGACGTGCGCGCGGCCATGATGATGAAGAAGAAGAAGAAGAAGAAGAAGAAGCTCTGCGGCAGCGGTGTGTCGGGGAGGGAGCGTGGTAAGTTGCCTCGCACGGAGTTTCGTGGGGCGCATAAATTTGAGAAACAAGTCGGGCCGCGGAGGGACTTTCTAATCCCTTCGGCACCGCGTCCCGTGCCAAGTTCCGTCGCCGACCGAGGTCCACCGACCGGGATGCAAATCGTCCAATTATCATTCAACGATCGTTGAAAGATTTTTTCGAGGATCGGAGACCCTCCGCATTCTGCTCGCGGCGAGTAGAATTCCAGCGGAACTTCGTAGCAAGAACGCGGATTCTTGCGAACGAGAACGCTGATTTGCGCTTCAATTTAGTCTCCCGTCTGCGTACTAAATCGTTTATGTCCGCGGCGAAAACTTCAATTTGTTTTGCAGATATTTGTGTGAAAACAGATACTTCAATAAGCATTCCAGAATTTTTTTAGATTTTTTGAGAACCTGGAACAGCGAGAAAAATATGGTGGACATGAACGACCTTAAGGTTGACCTTACTGGTGTCTGAGACTTTGTACTGTTTGGTTTTGAGCAGGTCAAATGTAGTGTATTATGTGTTAAGTAGAAAAGTCAAGCATTAGTCAGACACACTAGCAATATGGTAAATAAGTGTAGCTATTATATAAAAAATATTTTGTTGCAGTCAGTAGGTACTGTAGTATGTGTTAAGTAGAAAAGTCAAGCATTGGTCAGACACTCTGGCAATAGGGTATAGAAGTGTAGAGATTATTTGTATAAAATATTTTGTTGCAGTCAGTAGGTACTGTATTATGTGTTAAGTAGAAAAGTCAAGCATTAGTCAGACACACTAGCAATATGGTAAATAAGTGTAGATATTATTTATATAAAAAAATATTTAGTTGCAGTCAGTAGGTATTGTAGTATGTGTTAAGTAGAAAAGTCAAGCAGTGGTCAGACACCCTGGCAATAGGGTATAGAAGTGTAGAGGTTTATATAAAAAAAATATTTTGTTGCAGTCAGTAGGTACTGTATTATGTGTTAAGTAGAAAAGTCATTAGTCAGACACACTAGCAATATGGTAAATAAGTGTAGATACTATTTATATAAAAAATATTTTGTTGCATTCAGTAGGTACTGTATTGTATGTCAAGTAGAAACGTCAAGCATTGGTCTGACACAATATCAAAATGCGAGTATAGATATAATTTAAATATTTTGTTGCAGTCTTACTGTATCATACTTTAAGTAAAGACGTCAAGCATTGGTCAGACACGTCAGCAAGTGTAGACATCCTTTAAATATCTAGTTGCAGTATATTATACATTAAGTAGAAACATCGAGCATTGGTCAGACACACTCGTAATATGCAAGAACAGTCCTCTAAGGTCCCAAACTTTCGTTGTTAAAAAAATAATAATCTTGTTCACACGACAGTTATAAACATGTCGAAGCGTGCAGATTCTCCATCGTTCAATCTGCCAAGTACCGAGGACACTGAAAAATTGACGATACCGTTCGCAATTCGCTTATGTTCGTTTCCGCTGGAGCATGTCAACGATGATTCACGGCGGCAATTAATCGGAGGTTCATCGGCGGCGCATTGTGCGAGGGACGCGCCTAGGAAGCGGCAATTAAGTGTTCGCGAGACACATAGTAGACACGCGTTCGTCGGAAGTTAGGCGAAACGTGGACGCATTCTCTCTCTCTCTCTCTATTTTACAACTGTAATAAAATCCAGAGACGGACGAACATCGCACGGGCGTAAAAATATTACGAGCCGTTTCCCCCCGGAGAGATGTTCCAGCTTCGATATAATACGAGGCGATGATGATCCACTTATGCCCGCGATTTCTTCTCCGTTGAACCCGGCCCCTCGTGCTTGTTGTCGTCCTGCCCTTTACGATTCCGGGAAATTGCATTTTTTCTTCTTTTTTTTTATCAGTTGTCCTCACGGCGAGATGAATAAAAAGAAAGGTACGAAATGAAAGAAATTTACTTTCTGATATTGTGACGTCGCGACGATAAAAAAGGGGACACGTCGATGTTCCAGGTGTCGTAATGTGGGATATGCGTGGTGGTGGGGGGATGGGAGGGGCGGAGGGGAGGGGAAGATGAAGAAGATTTAACTGCGACGATCGTTGCGGTAACAGGTTTCGCTGATTAAAAAGAATATTCTTTGATGTCTGTATCGCTCGTGATATTCCTTTCTTTAGAAACTTTGATCGTTAGAAAATGATCGCCGCCTGGATTTATTCCGCACGATCACGTTGTTCAGTGTGACACAATTTATCAACGAAATTCCACGGCCCTCGGTACTTTTTTATACGACACCCTATATATTTTCTTCGGTATTCTTGCAGAGCGTGAAAATACGAATCCAACGAGTACCATGAACGTACCATTGCGATCATTCGATCTCGAGATATTCCAGTTTGAAAAGTAACATGATGAATGGGCCACGATTTTGAGTTAGGCGTAACTCGAGAACGAATGATCGCAATGGTATGGTCATGGTAGTCGTAGGATTCGTATTTTCGTGCTCTACAAGAATATCGATGAAAATATACAGGGTGTCGTGCAAAAAAACTTACGACCTCGAGATCTCGATAAAATTCCCTTGAGGATGGATTTTCTCCGCTGTTGCAATTGCTGTGAATTTTTTTTGAATGTACGCAGTCAATTTCTCCGATAAAACCGGCACGAACTGCGACGAATCGAGTCTCGCCGACATTTTCTGCGGTTCGTTCGTCGACCAGCGTGTCAAAGGGTAAGTTCGCCCCCTTCCTACTGAAATTAAGATCGGGAATTAGGCTTGATCGTAGCCCTGGCTATCGAGAAAGTTTCGCCGCTCTGTCATCGGTCGGCAATTTCAAGGAACTTTCTTAATTAGTATCGAACAAAGAAGTCGCCAAGGCTGATTGAAATCGGTCGTCCATCGACATCGAAAGTACGGAGGCGAAGGATTTCAATTCCCTGTCTCGAGAGGTTTGCATATTTCGTACGAATCCCGAAAACATCTCGGAACCGTAAAATAATATTACACGATCACGATCGACCTGCGAGAAAACAGGAATTCGCATAAAAATCCATGGTCCGCCTGTTGTACGGGGTGTGGCCGGACGGGTGGCGCTGGGGGATGATTCTGTATGCGAAAATGCGTCGAAAAAGAGGAATAACATTTTTTTTGTCCGGCGTGTTGTTTTCGAGAAAATTTACTGTCCGACCACTGCCGACCTATTCTACTTGCTGCACTGTAGCGCGCGAACCCGGCGGGTCTTTAAGCTCGATTTTCTCGGAAACGAGCCGTCGGACGAAAAAATGTTGCTCCTTCGTTTCGACGCGTTTTTTAACGTAGAATCACCCCCCGGTGCCACCCTCTCCGTCACGCCCTCTATATGACCGTAAGAACGAAATTAAAACGACCAACACCATTCTAACAGGATAGCGATTGAAAAAACTTTACGATAATGACAGTATTTATTTAGAATGTTTAATAATATTTTATTGATTAGTAAATAAACTTATTTAATAAACAAATTTAATAAATAGATAAATATTTAATAAATAAATAAATATTTAATAAATAAATTTATTGAACCACCAAATAAAAAATTTGAAACACTGGTGGCTTTAGTGTCAACCAATCGTAGAGCCACATTATCGACATTCCCCAACGAAAATCGACTTTATGGGCGCGCAAACAAATTCCAAATTCTTGCCGACCCCCGACTGCGGGATAAACAGCGTCGCGGTGATTATTAAGTAGAAACAAATACACGGCGATGCATATTTATAGGAAGAAATGGCGCGGTATCGATTCGGTGTGTGCGCGGCCAAGATACATATCACGCTTGACAAACGAATCCATGAGAATCCGCGCAACTGTTCGGCCCTCGATCCGCCCCGCGCGTTAAACTTTTGATCGAGTGTGCAGAATTAATTGGCGTCGGATCACGTATAAATTCCGGGATCGAGCAATGCCGACGCGACTCGCAAGCACGCGATAACGCCGAGACATCCCGGCGCGCGATTTTATAAATTAACGGGACGGCTCTCCGAGCTAGTTGGAACGCGGAACGCGGATCTTATACCCGGGATAACTTCCCTGTTGTTTCGGGCAGCGCTCGTTAAGTTCTGACGGTATAAGCGTCGGATTAAAAGGACAATAACTGCTCCCGGGCACGACCGGATTACCCGAAGTACTCTGGCGTGGTCACTTAATTGCCATTAGTCCCCTTGTCCCTTACCGGAACCGAGAAAAACGCTCCGGGATCTTGCTGGTACCATCGGCAATCCATTCGTAAATCGCATTTATCTCAAATCGATTTTAGTCCTTCTGTGATCTCATTACGGGGGTGGTTCTCCGTTTATTCCGAATTTTTTCCCAGGACAACTATGGAACCTTCTGCATTGGGATTTTGCACGTGTATTTATTGGTGTTTGAAGTATGTGTGTGATTTTTTTCAAGTCAAAATGTTAAAAATTGCGTGAACTACATTTTTTTTTATAGAGCATGTTTCAAGAGGGTGGTCTGGTTTCGAGTGCCAAGTTAGGCAATCTTTAGGAATTTTTTCCAGAAAAACTATGGCACCTAATGTAATTAAATTTTGCACACATCTGTGTTGGTGTTTGAAGTACATGTGTGATTTTTTTCAAGTCAAAATGTTAAAAATTGCGTGAGCTACATTTTTTTTTATAGAGCATGTTTCGAGGGACTGTTTGGGTTTCGAGTGTCAAATTAGGCAATCTTTAGGAATTTTTTCCAGAAAAACTAGAGAACCTTTTTCATGGGGATTTTGCACACATCTGTGTTGGTGTTTGAAGTACATGTGTGATTTTTTGCAAGTCAAAATATTAAAAATTGCGTGAGCTACATTTTTTTTTATAGAGCATGCTTCAAGGGTTTGTGTGCCAACTTTTCCAAAGAAACTATTGCTCCTTCACCAGTGGGACTCTCACGAATACGAATAATTTTTATTTTGCAATATCCACAGTGATTTCAAAAATATCACGTTCGCTTTAAACATGTATTTCAACATATTTCGTCGAAACGTGTCCGCAACAGTAAATCCGCAGGAATTTCCTTTGGATTTAATTTTTCGTTCGGCTTCGCGAAGCTTCCCTGAGTTTATCCTTTCCCGCACGTACGAAAATATTTTCCGCGTCAAAAATTACTCGCGATTCGCCTGAATTTTCCCGTCGAAACAGCAGCAACGCGCTCTTATTATTATTATTATTTCTCTCTGGGCGGTCACGTGCCACGAACCTGGCACGATGCTGCAACACGATTCGAATTCGCAGGAAAAGTTTCCACGTACGAACGTAACCGGCAGTGCCTGATCAGCGTTCAGCAATGAAAAATAAAAAGTTTCTCAAATGGAAAAATTTTTCGCGTGACGATTAATTTCTCCTGATAATAATTACATCGTTTAATTGTGGCGGTAATTGATTGTGCTTCTTTTACGGTTGTGACGCGTGCGTTCTAATGAGACGATTTAAGACGCTGCCTAATGAGCAACGAACCAGTGGAAACTTTAATTACCTCTTAACGCGAACTTTGCCGCGGCTTAGGATTCTGATAGTTTTGTGATTAGGTTTCCGATTGTTATTAGCCCGGTATTATCGTGCGATTGCTTCGAAACTTAGTTGCCGAGTGTTCCGGGCAGTTATTAATTATTCGGAGCGATTAATTATTGAGCTTGGAATTTTTAGAACATTTTTTGGCACCCTGTATAACGTAGAAACGATTGATTTCAGTAATCAGTGTAATTAATCGATTAAATTTCATTCGCGAGATTTCACTGGAATTCTTCCCGACGGTCGTAATTGTTAATCAATCAATTAAATTCACATTTCCGAGCGTTCATTTATATCTCACGAATTAACAACATCGATCCGGTCAAATTAAAACGAGAAAGAGTACACTTGCAGCTTCCACTTTGCCGAGAGCTTGTTACAGTTAAAAGTCAAACTTGCGTGCTCCGAGCGGACGGCAGTTTTCAGAGTTCGAACATTTTTCAAAGTTAGTTCAGCCGTGGGTGGAGCGAGGAGTTTTCGTTGGTCTTGCGTTGATTATTAAAATTATTTGCGACTGCACTGATTACTGCAGGAACAATTTTCCACCCCTAACGATTTCTCAATTTGTGCTTGAAAGAATTATTCCCAGATTTTTTATAGAATATAACAAATGCTCTCTCTTTATTCTTTTCTTAACAATTTTAATTTTTCCGTTGGTGTTTCGTTGTTTTTAAAAATTATTTGCGGCTGCACTGATTACAGCAGGAACAATTTTCCACCCCCAACGATTTTTCAATTTGTGCTTGAAAGAATTATTCCCAGATTTTTATGGAAAATAAAAAAGGCTCTCTTTTCATTCGTTTTTTAACAATTTTAATTTTTCCGTTGGTCTTTCGTTGTTTATTAAAACTATTTGCGACTGCACTGATTACAGCAGGAACCATTTCCCACCCCTAAAACGAGTTTTCAATTTGTGCTTGAAAGAATTATTAGCAGATTTTTATGGAAAATAAAACAAGCTCCCTTTTTATTCTTTTTTTAACAATTTTAATTTTTTCGTTGTTTTTAAAAACTATTTACGAGTACTAGGAACAATTTTCCACCCCCAACGATTTTTCAATTTGTGCTTGAAAGATTTATTAGCAGGTTTTTATGGAAAATAAAAAAAGCTTTCTCTTTATTCTTTTTTTAACAGTTTTAATTTTTTTGTTGGTCCTTCATTGTTTATTACAACTATTTGCGACTGTATCGATTACTGCTGGAACCATTTTCCACCCCTAACGAGTTTGCAGATAACAATTTCTACATTGTTATCTTTGAGCTTGATAGAATTATTTCTGAATTTTTATGCAAAATTAAAAATTTCCTGTAACAAAGAGAAGCCCCGGAAAAACTTCCACCCCAATTTTCCACCCCTAACTCCTTACGATTTTTCAATTTGTACTTTAAAAAACTATCTTTAGCAGACTTTTATGCAAAATAAAAATTTTCTGCAACAAAAAGTAGCCCTCTGGGTACTTCAATTTTCAAAAAATAATTTCTCACTAACTTTTAATAATCATAATGTTCTACGGACGAGCTGTAACTGGAAAAGGATTGAAACAACCCTGCCAATGTCTCTCCAGTTATCTTTTTCCAATCCGTGGTGGTAGCAACATTGTAAAAACGTTGGGGTGGCTCCCCGGGAATTAACCCGACGCGAATATGCTCGTTTCAGCAGAGAAGGAAGCGGCGCACAGTTAGCGACAACGGTTCCGACCTATAATTCCCGAGCAATTTGAATTCAATCGCTGACTATGCGAGTTCAACAAGTGGCCCGATCGCGAGAGGAAATGGAATCCGGGATACTCATCGAAAAATCCAGCTCGATAACGTTTTTAAGCTTTTTCCACTCGCTGCGAGCGCACAGAAATATCAAAAATTCAGAACCGGCAGCATACAGATGCTAAAATATTCTCGGCGAATTGTACGCGCACAATGCCGTTCGAAAGCTGCCCCGTAGATTTCTCACTTTTCGCACTCTTTTCATATTCCAAATGTACCTGAGAGAGCCCCGATCGATACTTAGAATTTATTCATTTATCGTAAATGAAATATATCAAATTTATCGCCATTTATTCCACGCGAGAACGAACACTTTCTCGAGTAATTCTTTTGGATTTCGTTGAAATTTTAATAGGTCTTTAGCGACCTATGAAATTGCTGATTTTACAAACGTCAAAACTTTTCTTTTTTTTACGAACATTGTTACGCGATTTTACAAATGTTTTTGTTCGTTTTCCGTTAAACATGAAATTTAGTTTCTCGTCACTTATTATGCAATTGTTTGAAACAATTGCTCTGTTTTCTATATCATCGATAAACAGAACGCTTCGGGCTGTATCCTCGTTGTTTTGTTGAATTTTTTTGAAACAATTGATAAACAACTGAAAAAAATATTCTTCTCAGATGACATTTTTATATGCTCGCTCAAAAAAAAAAAAACTCTTTTTCATAGTTTCAATAATTCTGGACGATTTAACGAAAAAAGAGTGACACGTTTTAAACTAAAAAATTTTTTCTAAATTTTTCTTTTCAAATCAACAATTTCTTTCAATATCTATAAAATTCAATTTTTCTCATTTTTATTTCAAATCAACAATTTCTTTCAGTATCTATAAAATTCAATTTTTCTCATTTTTATTTCAAATCAACAATTTCTTTCAATATCTAAAAAAATTCAATTTTTTCTCATTTTTATTTTAAAATCAACAAATTTCCAAGATATCGAAAAATCCTTCGAGACTCGTTCGCTGAAGACCGCAACATACTCGAATTTCAAAAAGTTTTCCGCGTGTATCACCCAAAAATCATCAGCCGTCTCCGTGGAGATCGTTCAGCGAGAGATTTACGGAGTCGCCGATGTTTGGACGAAATGATTTACTAATTTCGCGGGAGGGGGGGGGAGGGAGGAACAGCAAAGCCGGCCGTTCATAGCGGGATTACGTAACGCCCGCGATCGTGGGCCGCAATCTCGCGTCGGAGATTCGTAACAATTTTAAACGTCGTTGGTGTTTACGGTTTAACCGGCGGTTAACGAGGCCGGTGTGCATAAACGGGGCCTTTTCCGTTCGAAAGCGCCGCGCGATAACGCGCTCCAAGCCGTAAAACTGCTTGGCGTACATCCAAACGCGCTTATCGCCGCGGATTAGCTATTCCGCGTTTGTTTGTCCGCTTTTGCCGAGCATCTTTCTGCGCGGAAATTTTGGCACGCGACCCTTTGTTTAGCCCGGTCTGGCAGCGAACCGCGTCCACTTCTTTTCCCCCATTTCGGAAACAACCGCACTAATTAACAAGGGACCGATTATCTTTCAGAAATGATGCTCCAAAATCGGATGTCATTATAATTTACTTATGGGACGATTCTGCTTAATATGGAACATCTGTTTGGTGCGAGAAACTGCGTTTCTTTTGAAAATTAAATAACAAATCGACAGCAGTGTTAATGACGAATGGCGGCAATCAGGTCTGAGCAACTCTTCTCACTCGTGACGGATGGGGAGACCAGTACAGTGGTAAGGGGGGAACTGGTATATTGGTAGTGGGAGTACATTGGTAGTGGGAGTACACTGGTATTGGGAGAACACTGGTAGTGGCAGTACACTGGTATTGGAAGAACACTGGTACTGGGAATACACTGGTAGTGGCAGTACACTGGTAGTGGGAGTACATTGATAATGGGGGTGTACTGGTATTGGAAGAACACTGGTGGTGGGAGTTCACTGATAGTGAGTGAACTGGTACTTTAATAGTCGAGGAAATGATTCCGTAATAGTGGGGATACCAGTACTGGTACTCGAAATACACTGGTATTGGTAATACACCGGTACTGGGAGTACACTGGTAGTGGGAGTACATTGGTATTGGAAGAACACTGGTGGTGGGAGTTCACTGATAGTTGGGGAACCAGTACTTTAATAGTCGAGGAAATGATTCCTAATAGTGGGTATACCAGTACTGGTAGTGGCAGTACACTGGTATTGGGAGAACACTGGTAGTGGCAGTACACTGGTATTGGAAGAACACTGGTACTGGGAATACTCTGGAAGTGGGATTACACTGGTTCTGAGAGTCTACTGGTACTAGGAGTACATCGGTACTGGGAGTACACTGGTAGTGGGAGTACATTGATAATGGGGGTGCACTGGTATTGGAAGAACACTGGTGGTGGGAGTTCACTGATAGTTGGGGAACCGGTACTTTAATAGTCGAGGAAATGATTCCCTAATAGTAGGGATACCAGTACTGGTAGTGGCAGTACACTGGTATTGGGAGAACACTGGTACTGGGAATACACTGGTAGTGGGATTACACTGGTTCTGGGAGTCTACTAGTACTAGGAGTACATCGGTACTGGGAGTACACTGGTAGTGGGAGTACATTGATAATGGAGGTGCACTGGTTTTGGGAGAACACTGGTGGTGGAAGTTCACTGGTATTGGGAGAACACTGGTACTGGGAATACCCTGGTAGTGGGTTTAGACTGGTTCTGGGAGTCTACTGGTACTAGGAGTACATCGGTACTGGGAGTACACTGGTATTGGTAGTACACCGGTACTGGGAGTGCACTGGTAGTGGGAGTACATTGGTATTGGAAGAACACTGGTGGTGGGAGTTCACTAATAGTTGGGAAAGCGGTACTTTAATAGTCGAGGAAATGATTCCCTAATAGTGGGGATACCAGTACTGGTAGTGGGAATACACTGGTATTGGTAGTACACCGGTACTGGGAGTACACTGGTAGTGGGAGTACACCGGTACTGGGAGTACACTGGTAGTGGGAGTATATTGGTATTGGGAGAATACTGATACTGGGAGTCTACTGTTACTGGAAGTACACTGTTAGTGGGAGCATATTGGTAGTTGAAGTACACTGCTAGTGGAAGTACACTGGCATTGGGAGTACACTGTTATTGCTAGTAGATTAGTAGTGGAAGTACACTGGCATTGGGAGCACACTGATAGGGACACGGTACATTAACAGTGGTAGAAGCGATTCACTGATAGTGGGTGAACCGGTACGATGATAGTGGGAGTCCGGGCCTGGGGTAAATGGCGCCCGCACAATGGCGGAATTGGTCAAAGTTTGAAGCACACCGTTCTGCGCCGATTGTGGCTCGAACGAGTCACCTAAAATTGATTTCAGCCCTCCATAATCCTGACAATGTACACTCAGATTCCCCCTGTGATCTTTCCCCGTATCCATATTTCACCGAGCGTCCCATCGAATTTCCTAAATGCCAAAAAATGCTTCGCGCCTCGGTCGGGATTGATCATTCCGTATTGTTCCGGTGGATCGTTACATGGTAAATCCATTGGAAAACCGTGTCGCGAATCAATTTCTGTTGGCCGCTCATTATTCCCGGCGTTCGAAATGGCGTTTCAACACGCAAATCGAATTCCGGTATCCGGCGACGGGCTAGAAGCATGCACTTTGTCATCGTGGAATCCGGCCGAGGCGAGGTACCGGGGACAAACGCAAATATCTAGAGACTATTAGGGGACCACCGATATTGGAATTTAGCCATTCCCCTATTAAATTAATGGTGGTCCATAAGTGTCCTCTCGGGGTTAGAGCCTCCGCGAAGATCTTCGGACGCCGGACCTACCGCAGGTGGAGGAGGAGGTGGGACCTGTTCGGATTACCAACCCCGGTGCTGGTTTACTAAGGAAATTGTCGGACGACGCTTTCACCGTAATTGCAAGAACTTCCTAATTCGCGATACAACGGGCGCGGTCTAATTAAATAACCGATGGATAATTCGCGACGCTCGAGTCTGACTCCGGCGCCCAAGATATTAAACCGTGCGCTTCACGCGATCGAAGGCGATCTGAAAGCACGAGATCGAATCACGATTATTTAGGAAATTTCCATTTCCATTTTTTTGTCCTCACTCGCAGCAACTTATCTTTGTTGCAAGTTCACGTCAAAATATTTGTTATTTTTTCTTTTTATAAATCTCAAGGTCACCTTCATCTTTTCTTTCAATTGTTTTCGTTAGGACCTCGGCGACTATAATTACTCAAGGTCGTTCGAGGTCACGAACATTTTTTTCAATTTCCATACGATTAAAGCAACAGCCCAGTGTACATTTGCACTTGCGATAATTATTTTTTTTACAAATCTCAAGGTCACCTTTATTTTTTTAAATGGGACCCCCGATTTTTAAACGGCTACGGTGCCAACCCCTTTCGTTAGGACCTCGGTGACTATAATTACTGAAGGTCGTTGAAGGTTACGATTTTCATGGTTTTTATTTAGAAATCTCAAGGTCACCAACCTCTTTTTGAACGGGAATCTCCCATTTTTACACGGCTACAACACCAACCGCTTTTATTAGGACCTTGCTGACTATAATTATTCAAGGTCGTTCCAGGTTGCGAAAATTTTTTCGACACTAAATGTACTCGCCCGCATCGATCACAGAAATCCGTGTGTGTGTAAGAAAGAAGGGGGTTAAACGTCGCCCGACGAACAGCGTAGTCGACTTTTAATTACCAACGTTAATTGCGATCGCTCGCGTTGCGATCGCGCGTATATGATTACACGGGAAAGCGCGTGCAAATGAGATTTCCACGGCCTTAGCTCGGATTGAAAAACACAGAAAGTGGACGGTGCCTGCAACACGGCGCAAGTGTTTCCCGCGGCGAGTCCGCTCTCGTTTAAAAGCGAGCCACCACAAAGACACTCTAGGGATGGAATTGCTCGACAAAGAGCCCTCGACGATTTCCACGTTAATTACGTGGCCGCGTATAAACCGCGGGATATTAACGTTGTTGCCGTGCCCGTTTTCGCCTCGCTAATCGCCGAAACACACGAGCCCTTTCGTTTCCAGTTATCCGACGCGGCCGCCGAACGGTGCCGCGAATATGCAGGAATCTCCCGAAAATATGCGACCGTTTTTGACAATGCGATCACGGCGAGCTATTTTATCGGTCCCGGACATGATTTTCAATTATTACTGGAAACGTTCGACGGAAATTTTTGCTGGACGCTTCTTTTTGGTACGCCATTTTGTTTTGTGAGTACAAAGAATGCTGAAAATAATTAGTGCACGCGCAGGATTAATTCGGTGGTGCGTTGCTAATTGAGTCACTGCCGAGTCTGACCATTGCTAGGATTTTCTACTTGCTCTAAAATCATCGCTGCGCCGAGCACTTAAATTATTGTTTAAAATTGTTCCTACTGTGCTTATCACTCAGCATTGAATCCGGAGACTGTAAATAAATCGCTGATAAAAAATTTTTTAAATAAATTATCTCCACAAAAATAAATTTTCGTCAATTTTTAATATATCTTATAATATAATTTTGTTGCTATTGGTCACTTTGCTTGCAAAATGTGAACAGTTCAGAACAGAAATGTCCAAGTCGAAAAATTTTTGAAATTCTTCGAACTGATTAAAAATTGTAATACCGAAAAGTCCGAAAGAAATTTTTTCATGACGCTTCGCTTTAGTACGCCATTTTGTTTTGTGAGTACAAAGAATGCTGAAAATAATTAGTGCACGCGCAGGATTAATTCGGTGGTGCGTTGCTAATTGAGTCACTGCTGAGTCTGACTGTTGCTAGGATTTTCTACTTGCTCTAAAATCATCGCTGCGTTGAGCATTAAAATTATTGTTTAAAGTTGTTCGTACTAATACTGTAAATAAATCGCGAGAGCTAACAGAAAATTTTTTTAATAAATTATCTCCACAAAAGTAAATTTTCGTTAATTTTTAATATACCTTATAATATAATTTGCTCAATTTTTAATACATCTCGTTGTTGTTGTTGGTCACTTTGCTTGAAAAATCTGAATAGTTCAGAACAGAAATGTCCCCGTCGATAAATTTTTCGGAATTCCTGGAATTAATTAAAAATTGAAACGATTCAACGATTGGATAACAATGTCAGTCGCCAGTGGGCCGTCTATAGTCGGTAAAGTGGTCGCATATTTTCGCGAGTGGCTCGCTATAGCATAGTTCGTGAAGAGAAGCAAGGGGTTGCTCCATAAATCATCGCGATTTCGTGGCAAATCGCGCATCGGGCTGTTTATACTGCGCTCCGATACGCTTCGAATGCTCCGCAATGTTGTTGAATGAAATGTTGGGGGATAAGGAACGCGTGTGTAACAGGATGACGAGTGACGGATTTTCCTGGGTTTCCTCGTCGTTGGTTCTCTTCAGCGCGTTGCTTTTTGACGGTAGAACACTCGTTTCTCTTGATCCCGTGCTCTCGCGATTTATCTCCTTCCGCGGGAGCAACTTTACGAGAGGTTACTTTGTAACTATTTATACCTGGCTTTCATGTTTCCGAAAAAAAAATGAGCGCGGAGCGTCTGAATAAGAAAGCGTTTCTACAGGGTTTTCTGCGTTTGCACGTAACTTTTATTTCAGTTTTTTCTCACACGAATAATAAACTAGACAGCGAATCGCGTTTCGCGAAGTTTCAGAAAATGCAAACCGTCAAATATGTCCACTTGAAACAATTTTATTTCGCGACTGAAAAAAAGACTTGCATCCAACTGATAAGTAGATTTCGTTCCACACATTGGTTCTAACGTACACGATGTAGCAGCATTATTTACAATTAAACCAGGCCTGGGAAACATTACCAGTACACCGATTCCTCCACTACCAGTGTACCAGTTCTCCTACTACAGGTTCTCCCAATTACCAGTGTACAGGTTCCCCCAAATATCAATGTATCGATTCTAACAACTACCAGGCTACCGGTTGGCCCAACTACCAGTGTAGCGGTTCTCCCCACTACCAGTGTACCGGTTCCCTCACTACAGGTTCTCCCAATTACCAGTGTACCAGTTCCCTCACTACAGGTTCTCCCAATTACCAGTGTACCGGTTCCCTCTATACAGGTTCTCCCAATTACCAGTGTACAGGTTCTCCCAACTACCAGTGTACCAGTTCCCTCATTACAGGTTCTCCCAATTATTAGTGTACAGGTTCTCCCAATTACCAATGTACCGGTTCTCCCAACTACCAGTGTAGCGGTTCTCCGAAGTACCTGTGTAGCGGTTCTCCCAACTACCAGTGTACCAGTTCCCTTATTACAGGTTCTCCCAATTATCGGTGTACAGGTTCTCCCAATTACCAATGTACCGGTTCTCCCAACTACCAGTCTAGCGGTTCTCCCAACTACCAGTGTAGCGGTTCTCCCAACTACCAGTGTACAGGTTCTCCCAACTACCAATGTACCGGTTCTCCCAACTACCAGTGTACCGGTTCTCCCAATTACCAGTGTACCGATTGTCCCAACTACCAGTGTACCAGTTCTCTCAACTACCAATGTACCGATTCTGCCAACTACCAGTGTATCGGTGGAGAAGACTGACAAAAAAAAATATAAATTGGATCCCTCCCACTAGGGACAACACAAGGTAAAAATTAGAAGAGGAAGAAATAAAGTTCGAAAAGCAAACAGAGAGTGTTCGCAAAAGCCGCGCGTTCAGGTGATCGGCCCACGAAGCGTGGAAATTGTCCGCGACGCCCTTTCATCAGAGGAAAACGTTATCTTCTGATCAAACCGTCGTCGTACCTGGCGGAACGTGCAATGTTTTGGATGAACGGTTACCAAAATTGCTGGTCTGTCGAGCTTTCCTCACGTTTTTTGTGAGCGTGCATATTTCCCAGTTCCACCGGTGTTCCCCTTTTTTAATCCACTGGGGACTCCGTTTTTTACCGTTCGTTTCTCCTACCGGCCACGCTTCCCAGCGCGCTTGGCTTCATTACCTTCGCATTCAGCCTTTAATCCGTATTTACAATTAAGCTGCGCCGAAATATCTGAATCGCGTCGAAATTGGAACGAGCGCGTTTTAATTTAACGTTACCGAATTGTCCGGTGATGATGGATTTATACAGATTGTCGAATTTAGGCCAATTGTGATTCCAAAATTAATTTCACTATTTTTTAAAAGGCTTTCTTGATTTAAGAAAATTTATATTATTATTGCAATTCGCCGGTTGTTGTAATTGATGCTCCGTGTTCTAGGATGACGTGAATTGGCCTAACACGTTAACGTCTTGATCTGAGAAAAATCCTAGGGTGCGTGCTGTTTTTCTTAGATCGTGTAGTTGCCAGTTTAGGGACTATTTTTTTGAAAATTTTCGGGGCAGCCTGTATACAAGAACAAGAATACACAGTTGCTTCCGATATCAGTTCTTCAAAATATTTTTTGATGACGACCTTGAACGACCTTGAGTCGTAGGAACGCCTCTTAAGACGCCTTACTAAAATAGTACATAAATGTAAAAAAATCCATCATCCTAATTAAAAAAAAATGGAGTTGACCTTCAAATGTCCTCTACTCGTCCACCTACAATAAACAAAAATTATCAACAATTTGATTCCCATCTGATCGAGCATCTCTCCCAGATGTGTCGTTAGCTAATCAATATCTAGCTGGCTGGAGTGGTGCGCGAGAAGTCGTGGCTGGATCTCCGACAGTCTAACTAAGTTTCAACCGCTCTAATGGGGCATTTCGACGCGATCCTAAATCTTGAATCGCGATATTACGGTTCCACCGAGCAGCTTAATTGAACCGAATCAGAAGTAATTGCCAACGAGCTAGAAGTAAGTAACGGTGGATAGGATTGCAGCAATCGCGTTTTAAGAAATTCAATGAAAACGCCACGGCGAAGAAGACTGGAAATTTCAGAGGGAGGCTACCAGGACTTATTATTATTTTCTTATAATCAGCAACTTTAACGTATTCAGAAGATGCCACTACCTACTCCTGGGTACTCTCCATCAAACTTCTAGAAGGAATTTAGTAGGGGGTTGGTCGGGTGGGGGAACCGGTATATTGGTAGTTGGGAGAACCGATAGATTAAAAGTGGGAGAACACTGGTAGTTGGGAGAACCGGTACATTGGTAGTTGGGGGAACCGATACTTTAATAGTGGGAGAACATTGGTATTTGGGAGAACTGGTACACTGGTAGTTGGGGGAACCGATACTTTAATAGTGGGAGAACATTGGTAGTTGGGAGAACCGGAACACTGGTAGTTGGGGGAATTGGTACATTGGTAGTTGGGGGAACCGATACATTAATAGTGGGAAAACCGGTACACTGGTAATTGGGGGAACCGATACTTTAATAGTGGGAGAACATTGGTATTTGGGAGAACCGTTGCATTGGTAGTGG
>CM052213.1:3810135-3874281 GCA_028454225.1 Lasioglossum leucozonium
ACAGTCTGCTTTAACTTAATAAATTGTTAACTAAATATTTTCTAAACTGTCTGCTTTAACTTAACAAATTGTTAAGTAAATATGTTCTATATTATTTGTAGAGAACTAACAGAACAGAAATTTACATAAATATGCATTTGTGTAAATTCTGAAGCAGTATCGATAGATTATAACAGGCTGTTCGTTTCTTTCGACATAATCCGGAGACTGTTGCCGTGCGATTGACTGTAATTTTCGCGACCGAGTATTCGTAACACGTGGACAGTCGTGTATCGATGCGGCAGGAGGTCGTCCAATTATCGATAATATTTCTGGCTACGGGATGGTAACACTCGGTTGGCTCACGAAATCGCATTTAATCAGATAACAATACGTACCTCGCGTTTTCGTATCCTATTTTTCCGTGGCGCATCCACACCGTGTTTACATAATTTTCAATGGTGACAACACCGTCAACGAGCCCGCTGTCAATACGATTCACAGACGAATACGCACGCTCGCAAATGTGTGCCGATATACAAATAATTTGACGGTGCAACCGGTTGTTCGTGTTCACACAATTCTTAAACATTTTTTTTCAAAAAACAAATATTAAAATTTGCGGTGAATGGGAATGACCTTGACACTCTCGATTTTTTTTTTAGCGGTAATTAATGAGTGAAAAATTTTGGTCTTTTGCAGCGAGAGTAACACAACTCTCAACTCTATTCTCAATTTTTTTCAGAAGGAAATATTAAAAAATGGCGGAACTGCACACTACTTTATTGGCATATTGATTTTTCCAGGGGGTCAATGCCTTTATAGTTTCGACTTTTTTTTAGAAACAATTAACGAGTGAAAAATTCAGATCTTTTGTAGCACTGTTCATACAACTCCCCACTACAACTTCAATTTTCTTTCAAAAGAAAATATTAAAAAATGGCGGACCTGCATACCGTTTTATGGGCACATCGATTTTTCCAGGGGGTGAATGACCATTACTGTTTCGAATTTTTTTAAAGACAATTAACGTGCTAAAAATTCTGGTCTTTTGCAGCGACATTAACACAACTCTTAGCTATATCCTCAATTTTGTTCGGAAGCAAATATTAAAAAATGGCGGAACTGCACACTGCTTTATTGGCACATTGATTTTTCCAGGGGATGAATCACCGTGACCGTATTCAATTTTTTTAAAGGATAATTAATGAGCGAAAAATTCTGGCCTTTCGCAGCGATATTAATACAACTCTGAACAACGTCCGCAATTTTTCGCAGAGGAACATGTTAAAAGATGGCGGAGTTATTCACCATTTTCGCCATCGCTGACAAAAACTGAGCCGCTGGAAATGGAAGGATAATTACTGAGTAAAAAATTCTGGTCTTTTGCAACAATATTGACATAATTCTTAACTATGTTCTCAATTTTTTTCAAAAGAAAGTATTAAAAAATGGCGGACCTGCACACAGATTTATAGGCAAATTAATAACTATCTGTATCTTTGCGAACTTCTGTCTTCTCGTGCACCTAAATTTCCCCGAGCACAGCATGTTCGTTCTCCCGTCCGCGTTTCCGAGTGTCTCGCACGCAGACGGTCCCGAGGCGCGTGTTTGTCCCGCGCAAACACACAAGAAATATCGAGGCGGTGCAGACGCTGCGCTGGTCCACGTCCTCGAAACCACGGGGACATCTTCGGAGCTCACCGCAGAGAGCCAGGACGCTCGTCTCCCGGAAATCTTAATCGACTTCGGGGGAGACGCGGAAGTTTTCTCCCGGGAAGAGCGTGTCTCATTATCGTTCCGGGCGCAAGGAGAGCGCCACGGTAATTAGCGGCGTCGTGCGAATTATGGGGCCGAGCTGTTTCATGAATAGCGGCGCCATCGGGCGCGCTGTTTCTGCCGAAATCCTCGCGAGAGATCCGATCGGACGTTTTAAAACGCCACGACGAAACGAAGAGCGGGCGTCTGTCGTGGTTAGGCATTTTTATGCAAAACGAAAATTTTTTCCACTAATAATTTCGCAAACTCGAAAATTCTTTCATTTATTTTTTTTAAATCAAATAAAATTTATGTTTTTAGTTATTAAATTAATGTCTGTCGTGGTTGGGCATTGTTATGCAAAACGGAAATTTTTTTCACTAATAATTTCGCAAACTCGAAAATTCTTTCATTTATTTTTTTTAAATTAAATCAATTTTATGTTTTTAGTTATTAAATTAGTCTGTCGTGGTTGGGCATTGTTATGCAAAACGGAAATTTTTTTCACTAATAATTTCGCAAACTCGAAAATTCTTTCATTTATTTTTTTTAAATTAAATAAATTTTATGTTTTTTGTTATTAAATTAATGTCTGTCGTGGTTGGGCATTGTTATGCAAAACGGAAATTTTTTCCACTAATAATTTCGCAAACTCGAAAATTCTTTCATTTATTTTTTTTTTAAATGAAATAAAATCTATATTTTTAGTTATAAAATTAATATCTAATTTTCGAAAGAAATTCATAGTGGAAATAACGTTTGAAATAATTATCGCGAGAGCGCGTTCAATTTAAGAAAATTTTTCCGTCCGAGCAATATTGCAATATCGAAATTGGAGAAGGCCTCTTGATTCGTAATTTTCGACATAATATCCAGTAGATTTGCTGGCTCGATGGAGGTTGATCTCCTGCGGAATGAATTTTGCCGAATCGTATCATCATTATTCTCGTTGCTTTATACGATGGATTATTTCGCGAGTATAAGTACCATACAATTTGATTTTTAGTGTGACATAAATCCGCGTAAATCGTATAGATCCGTCTGAAGGTGAATTTTCATTGATCGGGTTTCATAATAATAATAATAATAATAATCGTTTTATTTATCTAATTTTTATTTGTATTCGTTCGTTCAGCGGACACCTTTGTTTCGGCGACTAAAAGGCACCGGGTATATTTACACTTGTACGCAAGTCGGTGCAGGCATCTGCATGCAAATGGTAAACTAACAACCGCCAAATACAGTGGTATATTTTTTATTCATTTGTCGAAACTGCGATGGTTCGCTGAAAATGTAAAAAAAAAAAGAAGAATAACGAAAAAGCCATTAGAGTTTTGTATATCTTACACAGAATCTCGTTAAAAAATATTTAAAAAAACATTTTCGAGCGATTATGAATTTTTTCCTTATTTATGCAGCGGATGTTACGTACTGCGATTTTTTTAACAGCATATTCGAAGCAATAGGGTAGCTAAATGGGTTAAACCTACAATGGGCTTAAGCAGCTAGTTGTATTTGCGTTCGCTATAACCGTCGTTAGGACAGATTTCCTACAATACAAGATTAGTAACCTCAATTTCCCTATTCTCAGTTTGTTACTATTTTTTTCAGAGGTTTGGAGCAACATCAGTCAGAAATGCACGATACTTAATTAATCCTCGATCCCCGAGAGCTCAGAAAATCTCTGAGAACTATGACATCATGCACCTTTGAACGTAACGGTAAGACAATGTTAATTTATTGATAGAGTTTTTTTTACTTTTTAATTATTTTCTTCGCGAGGCATTTACCGATGTGCTCGTGACATTTTTCTGATTAAAATGAGCCCAAACACGATGCAGTTTGGACCGTGTTTACTCTTATAATCCACGAAACAGTGGAGCACCGACTATAGCAAAGGTTATCGCACTATAGCAAATGTTCCACTAAATTGCAAATATGCATCGAAGTACATCGTGTGAGGGCTCATTTTAATCGGGAGAACGTCAGGAATGTGTGAATAACAGTTTCCTAACAAAATAATTAAGCACAACGAAGCTCTCCCACTAAATAAATGTCGGCTGGCGTCGATTTTTACTTGCCAGCCCCGTTAAACTGAGCGCCGAGAAATGAATAGGCAATGTGTGTGGAATGTATAACAAACGTTTTGTACAAAAACTTTTACCAGAATATATTGTTTCCGGTTTTCCGGGGTGCGCGGCCCCTTAATGAAAATAACAAAGGCACTAACGACTATCCCCGTGGTTCCCCGTTCAGGTCAGAATCATAGTGAATGGGGGATCACCAGGAATTATCGTCGGTCTGCCAGGGAAATTCGATAGCGGTGAAAATAGGGCCGGTCGAAAAGTTGTTATCGTCGAAAATAATCAGCGCTAACAGCATTTTCGTGTGGCTCGCCAGCGGACGCATTATCGCACGGTTTTCACGGCTGGAGATAATGCTCCCGCGGAAAATTCCTGGGTGTTGGCTGGTCCGAAGGCGAGAGCCGGTAGAAAATTGCTGCCGCGGGTTCAGCGGCTCGATTAAATGATAAATGAAGTTTTTCGAAACGCGTCCCCCATCCGCGGCCAGCCCGGCAAACGGTTATCGATCGACGGAACGATGAAAGAACCGACGGAATCGGGTAATTTGTATTCAGCTGGCACTCGTGGTACAGCGATCCGAGGAATCCTGCGGTCGGTATCGTCGAAAATGTAAGATGATTTCACGTTGCATTAGGCCACTGTGGGACCATTAACGTTTACAAGGAACTTAGAGCTGTCTATTTGCCCGCTAACAAGCCCTCCGACCCGAGCACTTTCTAATTAGTTCACGCTTCACCGCGCGGCAGCCTGTCAATCGGCTTTTCAAGGGACGAAACGGCCTATTCGATTTTTTTCCAGGGTAACTAATCAGTGAAACGTTCTGGTCTTTTGCAACGATATTAATACAACTCGTAACTATATTCTCAATTTTTTTCAGAAGAAAGTATTGAAAAATGGCGGAACTGCACACTGCTCTATTGGCACAGCGATTTTTCCACGGAGTCAATCACCGTGACAGTTTTCAATTTTTTTAAAAGATAACTAATGAGTAAAAAATTCTGGTCTTTTGCAACGATATTAACACAACTCGTAACTATATCCTCAATTTTTTTCAGAAGAAAGTATTGAAAAATGGCGGAACTGCACAGTACTCTATTGGCACAGCGATTTTTCCGCGGAGTCAATCACCGTGACAGTTTTCAATTTTTTTAAAAGATTACTAATGAGTAAAAAATTCTGATCTTTTGCAGCGATATTAACACAACACCTAACTATATTCTCAATTTTTTTCAGAAGAAAGTATTGAAAGATGGCGAAACTGCACACTGCTTTATTGGCACATTGATTTTTCCAGGGGATGAATGACCGTGATCGTATTCAATTTTTTTAAAGGATAATTAATGAATAAAAAATTCTGGCCTTTCGCAGCGATATTAATACAACTTTTAACTATATTCTCAATTTTTTTCAGAAGAAAGTATTGAAAAATGGCGAAACTGCACACTGCTTTATTGGCACATTGATTTTTCCAGGGGATGAAACACCGTGACCGTATTCAATTTTTTTAAAGGATAATTAATGAGCGAAAAATTCTGGCCTTTCGCAGCGATATTAATACAACTCTGAACAACGTCCGCAATTTTTCGCAGAGGAAAATGTTAAAAGATGGCGGAGTTATTCACCATTTTCGAGGACGGCATTTCATCGGTACATCGGCGGATGGCCGCTATCGCTGACAAAAACTGAGCCGCTGGAAATGAAAGATTTTTTTTACCATTAAACTAGGAGCTAGCCCCGAAATTGTGACGTTGGATTTTTTCGGATATCTCAAATATTTCTAGAGTTGTAAATAGTTAAATTTGATCTTTCAACGTAGATAGCGAATTGTTAGAAGTACGAGGGTAAAGTAGCCCACGGGGCTCCGTGGAAATTGAAATACATTTTCCTTGTACGAGCCCCATTATCTAGGAACCTCCCTGTGAAACGGCTCGCGTTAAACACACGAGAATATTTTAAACGCGAATCATGCTCGTTCTTTCTGCTCGGTTTTACGGCGCGATGAAACTCTAGCATAAGAAGACCAGTGCAAACACACAGATCGCAAAATATTGCGATTTTGTTCGTTCGGTGTGTACAGCGCGGATTGGGTATTTTTAAATCTTCGTAATGTCTCTGGAATATATGTGACTCGCGCGTATACCCGCGCGAGAGTTTCGCGAATTGATGGTAATTATGTAAACAGGAGGTTCGTGTTGTTGAATGCACGCCTGAATGTAAATATCGCGCGCACAGCAAACCGAAAACGGTATTGAATTCGATCGCAGAACAGACCATCGAAACCGATATGTCTGTTGTAGTGATAAATTGTTAAATAACGCGGCAAAATTAATTAGAAAACACTTCTGAAAAAATCTCGTGAAAATATTTTCCATTCAGCGAGTTAATTACAGAGTTGAGCGATTAAAATTTTTTTCAGACAAAAATATAAAAGAGTGGGGTGACCTTGGGAATGACCTTGACACTCTTTAATTTTTTTAGCGACAATTGATGAATGAAAAATTCTGGTATTTTGCAGTGATATTAACACAACCCTTAGCTATATTCTCAATTTTTTCCAGATGAAAATTTTCCAAAATGGCGAAACTGCACGCTGTTTGATCGCAGAACAGACCATCGAAACCGATATGTCTGTTACAGTGATAAATTGTCAAATAACGCGGCAAAATTAATTAGAAAACAGTTCTGAAAAAATCTCGTGAAAATATTTTCCATTCAGCGAGTTAATTACAGAGTTGAGCGATTCAAATTTTTTTCAGACAAAAATATAAAAGAGTGGGGTGACCTTGGAAATGACCTTGACACTCTTTAATTTTTTTAGCGACAATTGATGAATGAAAAATTCTGGTATTTTGCAGTGATATTAACACAACCCTTAGCTATATTCTCAATTTTTTCCAGATGAAAATATTCCAAAATGGCGAAACTGCACGCTGTTTGATCGCAAACGGACTATCGAAACCGATGTATTTGTTGCAGTGATAAATTGTCAAATACCGCGGCGAAATTAATTAGAAAACACTTCTGAAAAAATCTTGTGAAAATATTTTCTTTTTAGCGAGTTAATTACCGAGTTGAGCGATTAAAATTTTTTTCAGACAAAAATATAAAAGAGTGGGGTGACCTTGGGAATGACCTTGACACTCTTTAATTTTTTTAGCGACAATTGATGAATGAAAAATTCTGGTATTTTGCAGTGATATTAACACAACCCTTAGCTATATTCTCAATTTTTTCCAGATGAAAATATTCCAAAATGGCGGAACTGCACGCTGTTCGATCGCAAAATTAATTAGAAAACACTTCTGAAAAAATCTCGTGAAAATATTTTCCATTCAGCGAGTTAATTACCGAGTTGAGCGCTTGATTACGTGAAATTAAACGGGTTTTTGAAGTCCATGACTGTAGAAACCGAGGCGAGATCGACGAACAGTAAAAGTACCAGGCGAGTTGAGTTATGGGGTAAACGATTACCGTAGAAAATTTCAAAAATGTTCGTAAACGTTGTACGAATAAAAATTTTTTCGAATCTTTTTTTCGGAACTTTGATTTTTCAATGGATATCTGCGTTGGTACATTTTCTTTTTTTAACACCGTTTAGTTTACAAATTTTATTTCTACTGAGAATTTTTAACGAATCATGAGTACGATTGTTGAACTAATTATTTATAGATCGAGATAAACAATTAGTAAACAAGCACTCAAGTCACGACGTTTCGAATAAAAAAGTTTAAATTTGACAATAAAATGCTGAACAAGAGGCAACAATAAAATTCCAAGGTGCTATAAACATTGCAGAAGTCATCGGTAATATTTATTGCACTATCGGCGCTGAATAAACAAATTTTCCCCCGTCGCCTGTCACATTATTTGCTAATCGAATTATAGCGGGACGACTATAGCAGATGAAAGATCTTTCGAATGCCGCGGTGGCTCGACGCCTCGGACTTTATTCCTATCGACAGTTTTCTTTCCTTTCGCCTTTTGCCGTCGCCGGGCGTTGATTGCGAGCGAGCTTTTTGCGGAGCTAACCTGATCGTTTAACAACGGGTAAAAGGAACGTCAAGGGTCGGCCGGACAAATCGAAACCCACGGAAGAATGGGGGATGGAGGTTGGATTTTCGTGGATGTGGATGTGGATGCGGATGCGACGTCGCTGCCCTTGGGGAGTTTCAAAGGAAAAGCTGTCCCGGGTAATTTCACCGTGACAACTCCTCCGTAGGAGCAACAAACAGGCCGCACAGACGGGAGCAGCGTCTTCCTAGGTAATCTGAATAGAATGAATAGATTATAGAAAGAGTAGAAGTTGTGAATAGAGTATAGGAGTTAATAGAAATTGTGAATGGAGCATAGAATGAGTAGAAATTAATTAATAGAGCATAAAATGAATATAGTACAGAGCGAGTAGAAATTAATGAATAGAGTATACATGAATAGAGTATAGAACGAGTAGAAATTAATGAATAGAGTATACAAGAATAGAGTATAGAATGAGTAGAAATTAATGAATAGAGTATACATGAATAGAGTATAGAACGAGTAGAAATTAATGAATAGAGTATACAAGAATAGAGTATAGAATGAGTAGAAATTAATGAATAGAGTATAAAATGAATAGAGTATAGAATGAGTAGAAATTAATGAATAGAGTATTGAATGAGTAGAAATTAATGAATAGAGTATTGAATGAGTAGAAATTAATGAATAGAGTATACATGAATAGAGTATAGAATGAGTAGAAATTAATGAATAGAGTATACATGAATAGGGTATAGAATGAGTAGAAATTAATTAATAGAGTATAGAATGAGTGGAAATTAATGAATAGAGTATAGAATGAGTAGAAATTAATGAATAGAGTATAGAATGAGTAGAAATTAATGAATAGAGTGTAGAATGAGTAGAAATTAATGAATAGAGTACAGTATGTGTAGAATTAACGAATAGAGTATAAAATGAATAGAGTTTAGAATGAGTAGAAATTAACGAATAGAGTATATAATGAGTAGAAATGAATGAATAGAGAGCACCGAATAAAGGGAAAAATGGCTCACGTATTCAGGAAAATGGAGTCCGAAAAAGCCGGACACCGTCGTCGGACCGTCTTGTCTCGCTTGATCTTCGAGTAATTCACGAGGGAAGCCGCGGCTCGCCGTTCGCTTTAAATGCTAATGAACAACCCGATCCGCGAAAACAGAATCCGCCATGCGGAAGCAGAACCCGCGAATATCAGCGCCGACACGGAGGAAAAATGACAGGCTGACCGAATTAATTTCAGGCGGCAATTATTCCGCCGGAGTGGATCGCGGATTAAGACGTCGAAGAAAGTTGCTCCAGGGTCCGGCCCGCCTCCAGGTAACTCGCAACTCGCAACTTGCGAAATTCGTGACGCACGACAAATGCCCGCTAACTAACCGACAATCCGTCTGATCTACGTCGAGTAAGGCTGCGTGATGGAATTACGAAATCTCGAGGAAACCGTGAGACCTCTTTGAAAAAAATCGTACGGCAATCTACCTAGGCTCATTTTAAAGCTTGGAGCGTCTACTTTCAAACTGTCCTGTGGATTTTTTTTCTACGATGCTTGTGGATCATGTGGCAGAGAGAAGAAGCAGCTGGGTGCATCTTTGCTGAAGATCGACGATGTTTAAACTATTGTAACTTCGTGGAAAAAAATCGTGCAACAATCTACCTAGGCTCATTTCAAAGAGCGAACTTTCTGCTTTCAAATTGTTCGTTTGACTTTTTTCCTAGGATGCTTGTGAGTCGCGTAGCGGGAGGGAGAAGCAGCATAGGTCTAGGTTAGGCATAGACCACCTTCAACGAAAGTTCTGCAGATTCAAACGTGTGTAGAAGTTTGGATAAATTTTTCTCACGGCCGAAACCACAACGGACTCGAAGATTGAAGCTTCCCCTTTAAAACGAATCCTGGAAAATCGCTCTAGGATTTTTTCCAGCCCGCCTGTTCAACTTTGAAGAATCTCAATATTGGGACACATCAGAGCCTGACCCAGAATAGTATAGAAAGTAGACGATTTTGTAACCTTTGTAACTCGGTGGAAAAAAATCGTACGGCAATCTACTTTGGCTCATTTCAAAGCTTGGAGCTTCTACTTTGAAATTGTCCTGTTGATCTTGCTTCTGTGATGCTTGTGTGTCGCGTAGCAGGAGGGGGGGAGCAGCATAGGTCTGGGTTGGGTCTAGGTCTAACACCCCTCTAGGAGGATGGAGAAATTTAGTAAAACGTTCTACCATAAATGACAATATTGAGTACAGTATAAACCATAGTGTTCAATGCACAGTTAATTCCTCTGTGGCCTATATTTGAAATAAAAGGACCGGGGGGAATCGCGTGGAATTTTTCTAAAATCTGGCGAAATTGTTGGTGGTTTATTGTCGGCCGGATCGAAGCGGAAATCGCGATCACGGGCGAGTCCACGGCCGAAAAAATCTCCGGCGAGGATTACCGGCAATTTAGTTAATCGGATCGTTTATAGTCGAGCGCGGCGAGATTGGAAAACACGCTATCAGAAATCTCGTGGTGGCGGACCCGTTGTCCGGAACTTGTCATAGTTGTTGCGTCGCGAACACACGCCTGTTATCTCGGGGCTAATTGGAGCATGCTTTTAATTAGCCGAAGTCCGAGGCCACGGACACAAAGTTGCGACGAAACCCCGGCCCTATTCCCCCCCCCCCCTTTTTTAACCGTTGGAAATTCTCCGGTTTCCACTCTCTTGCTCTCTCTCTCTCTCTCGTCCAGCGGCTGTGTAACTCGCGTTTTCAATTCCCCGAGTTTAAAGGGAAGAATAAGTCGACAACGTGGATAACTTAATTATACGAGATGCCTGTCTGTCCGAGAGGCATAGATGCGATTTCGCTGTAGCCTTCGGCGAGCGTTTTTCGCGAGAATGTGCTCAGCTGAACCTCATCGTTGCAAAGAAACCGGAAACTGCAATGCGCGAAAGGAAAATCGACCATGACAACGTCCTGCGTAATTAACGAGTCATTGTTACGCGGAACAAGACTTATACCTGTTCTCCCCTTTACTACGTCATGTACAGAAACGGTAGAAAAAAATAAACCACCGGACAGCTGGAAAGTAGAAGCTTCAAGCTTTAAAATGAGCCAAGGTAGATTCCCATACGATTTTTTTCCACCGAGTTACAAAGGTTACAAAAGCGTCTACTTTCTACACTATTCTGGGTCCGGCTCTGATGTGTCTCAATATTGAGATACTTCAAAGTTGAACAGGGCGGCTTGAAAAAATCGTAAAGCGATTTTCCAGAACTCGTTTTAAAGGGGAAGCTTCAATCTTCGAGTCCGTTGTGGTTTCAGTCGTGAGAAAAATTTTTCCAAACTTCTACACACGTTTGAATCTGCAGAATTTTCGTCGAAGGTGGTCTATGCCTAACCTAGACCTATGCTGCTTCTCCCTCCCGCTACTCGACTCACATGCATCCTAGAAAAAGAGTCGAAAGGACAATCTGAAAGCAGAAAGTTCGCTCTTTGAAATGATCCTAGGTAGATCGTTACACGATTTTTTTCCACAAAGTTACAATACTCTAAACATTCCCAAATCCTCGATCCCCTAAACTTCAGCAAAGGCGCAACTTCGTTACAAATGATCCGCAGTCTGCTTATGAGAAATTTTCCATGAATTTTTCGACGGGGCGTAATTCGAATGCAGCTGCCCGAGGAGCCTAAGGGCGACACGTTTTCGAGTAGTATAGCAAAGCAGGCTTGGGATGTAAGCCAGCTTCGGAATAACCTGTTAGACCGATCTCTGCGTTCCGGGAGAACGGGCTCTGGAAAAATAAACGCGCTCCAGGATGTGTCTGGCCCTCTCCTCTCGGCCTCTCTCTCTCTCTCCCTTTCCCTCGAAGAGAGCTTGTTACACCGCGAACGATACTTGCATACTGATTCGCGTTCGCGGTCCCGCTCTCTCCAACCTGGAGCGCTGATCAAGGGAACGAAGACGAGGTTCCCGGCCGATTGGAAGTATCGGATGAACGAATTGAATTTAAAGAGGGCCGACGATACGCGTTTCTTTCCTTACGAGATGGATCAAGTTTTTTGCACCACCATCGCCCCGCCTCCCGCAGACTCCCCGACGAAGAAATCCATTGCGAACTTCCGAGTCTGTTAACCAGAACCACAGGGCTGTGTTGCTTGCTGCCGAACAGTCGATTCGCAAGGTCGAAGATTTCAACGGGGCCACCTCGGCTCCCGAATTACTGATTTACAGCCGTTCCATTCTTTCGGCAAGACGATCCAAGAATTTTTCAAACCGAACTGCAGACACCGAGCACGAGATGTGCCTGTTACGTGTATTTTCTTTTGAACCTAGTAGCATACAGGTTCGAAACGTTACTAAACAATGAAAAAAATAATGTATCCATATTTTTATAACGTCAAAGAGATTCCCGAAGTGATTTCGAGAAACTTTTTCCTTCACGAAAATGTTCTCCGACGCCTCGTTCAGGAGTTATTCGCGAAAAACATGGACCAATCGCGGCGCGACTCTACAGACGGGCTCCGCCCCAGTGTCGTGATTGGTCCGTGTTTTTCGTTAATAACTCCACAACGAAGCCTCGGAGAAGAGTCTCGTAAAGGAAAAAGCTGTTTCAAATGACCTCGGGAATCTGTTCAAGGAAGCACAATATTTTTCGGACACTTCGCATATTTTCAATGATTTCAGTCCGTCTTTCGAATTGCAGTTACTCACGTTCATCTTAAACCGCACGAAGACCCTAATCGTTTACGACACTTCGCTACACACTCGGAGAAACATTTACCTAATTTCTCCCGGTAGCCAGCAGCTCGATTACGCTACCAGTCTAACAAATGTCAGCCATTCTTCAGCCGAGCTAAGTAGTCGTCGCTTCAGGAGCGCAGTTCCGTCTTTCCCGACACGAGCCATCGATCGCGCTCGAAACAGACACCAGGGTTTCTTGTTTGTTGAGCGAATTGCGAAACAACGTACCGTTCGAAAAATTTCGAAAATTCTTTTCTCTTTTTATTAACATGGTCGTTTGTAGAAAATCCGTATATTCTCGGTGGGACGACGAAAATCACGGAATGTGTGGTGTTACGCTACCCCGCGACGTCGGAAGTCCCGCGACGCGTATTTACAGTCGCGTGAAATTTAAAATCTAATAAGCAGCTTGCAGACGCGTCGACGCAACCCCGTGTCCGACCGTGGTGAGGGCGGCAAAGGGAAAAGGGTTGACGCCACCCCCGTTGAAATCCGTCGGTCGGACAACGCGGGGGGTGGGGGGAAGGGGAGGGGAGGGGGCCAGACGACTGCCAGATGCCGAGTAAAATAATAAAACCTTCCGGCCACGAGATAGTCTGATTTACGGTGACAAAGGCGAAGGTTATCCCTTGTAAACCGCGAAGGGCGTTCGGTGATTCATTGGTTCAACGTTCGGGGGTTCGCCGCGGAAAACCGTCTGCCCGGAAAATCCTCGCTTTCCGCGCCTCTGCGATCGATAGATTGGAATTTTAAAAAATTTATTTTGACGTTCCAAAATTGGGGAATTTATTATTCTCTTGATTTTGTACAGGGTGTTCCAAGAATGTCATACTCCCTCGAGAGCGGTTCCTTAGATCATTCGAAACAACTTTTTCCTTTACGAAAATGTTCTACGACGCTTCAGTCAGGAGTTATTAACGGAAAACGCGGACCAATCACGGCCCTGGGGCGGAGCCCGTCCGCCGAGCTGCGATTGGTCCGTGTTTTTCGCTAATAACTCCTGAACGAAGCCGCGGAGAATATTTCCGCAAAGGAAAGAGTTTCTTCAAATTACATCGGAAATACGTTCCAACGAAATGCAAAATTTTCCGAGACACCTTGAATTCGTAAGTTGCTATTTCTCGCAACAATTTTGCAGAAAGATCTACGATCTACAGACGGCTGTAGATCGTGTTATGAAAGAAAAATTGTGAAAATGCAATATCACGGGCAGCAACGATTAATTGCTTCGTCGTAGCGGCTCGTTAATTGAAGCACACTTCTTATCGGTACACTGTCTTCAGGATAATCTCGCTGAAAAGCGAAAGGCAGCCGTACAAGTTGAATCGCGTGACGTTCGATTGCTTGTGCTCATTTCACTAATTGGGTAAACTAATAACGGCGGCCGTTTCTCCGCTTTGTAGTATCGTTTGTAATCTCCGCCATCCTAGAAAAGCTGTCGATTAAATGAATTGCGAAGAGGGTGTTCCTCGTAAACGGTACAAATCATTCCACTTGACGAAACGAGCCGAAGGAAGACAATTTCGCTGCACCCTAGGGAAACTGGGGGACAATTTTTCATCACGGAATTAAAATCTTCACACCTGACTCAGATCTATGTTCCTTTTTCTCTGGATACTAAGCAAAAAATTTGTCACCTCCCACCACGCCAAATAGTGGAGCAATGTCACCGCCCACCGTGCCACATAGTGGGGGAACTATCCTCCCACAATGTCAACTAGTGGGCGAACTATCCTCCCACAATGTCAACTAGTGGGGGAACTATCCTCCCACAATGTCAACTTGTGGGGGAACGTTACCGCCCACCGTGCCTCGTAGTGGGGGGAACGTTCCTCCCATTACACCAAGTAGTGGGGAAATGACCCTCCCACCGTGCCAAGTAGTAGGGACACGTCCCGCCCACAATGTCAAGTGGTGGGGGATCCTCACCGCCTACCGTGCCAAAATAGTGGAGGAACGTCACCGCCCACCGTGCCACATAGTGGGGGAACGTCCCTCCCATTGCACGAAGTAGTGGTGGAACTATCCCCCCACAACGTCAACTAGTGGGAGAACTATCCTCCCACAATGTCAACTCGTGGGGGAACTATCCTCCCACAATGTCAACTCGTGGGGGAACTATCCTCCCACAATGTCAACTAGTGGGGGAACTATCCTCCCACAATGTCAACTTGTGGGGGAACGTTACCGCCCACCGTGCCTCGTAGTGGGGGAACGTCCCTCCCATTACACCAAGTAGTGGGGAAATGACCCTCCCACAATGTCCCTCCCACCGTGCCAAGTAGTAGGGACACGTCCCGCCCACAATGTCAAGTGGTGGGGGATCGTCACCGCCTACCGTGCCAAAATAGTGGGGGTAGGTGTCACCGCCCACCGTGACATGTGTTGGGGGAAGTCACCGCCCACCGTGCCGAAGAGTGGGTGAATGAAATTGCGATTTGTTCATGTAATATTTAATGAACAAATTGAACGAAAAGCGGTCGTTTTTCGGCTATCATTTTGACGTTCCTGAAAATTCATTTGGCCAACGAATCGAAAGACAATCTCGTCAGGGGAAGTGTGAAAATGGATTTCCGCAAGGTAAACAACCCGTCAAGGTTTCGAATTGTGCAGCGTTAGTGGGTGTCGCAAAAACAGAGAGCCGCACTTTTTGTTCCGCACGTGGAAAACTGTGTACCGGGGTATATACATACATATACGTATGGTTCGACATATTTCCGGCTTATCCGACCGCGTCAACAGTTGAAAGCGTTGCCGGGATATTTATTCTGGTATCTCTAACCCGTCACAGAATTTTTGTCAGTTAATAAACAGCCCAACGGTGTGCGTGTGCGTGTGGGCGAGTGGGCACCACCCTTTTCCATTTTGCAGACCGACGGGGCTGCGCGATTTATCCGCGAATTCGATCAATCAGCGTTAACGATAAAACGCGACGAATCTAGTTTCTGAATTAAACAAACTACCGAATGAAAAATGCCGATTGAAATCCGTTTTTCACAGATCTGGTTAGGTTGATCGAAACTGCGCTGAATTCTGCGATCCGGTGCTCGTGTAATTCGTTTATTTTATGCGATTGGAAATTTTTAATTTTCAAGATAATTATAAATTTCGCAATGTTCAAGATTATCAAATATCGCCAACTCAAAGTTGCGTTCGGGCGATTATCAATGGATCGTTCAAAAGCATAATTCGAAAAATTTTTATTCATTATTTTTTATATCTGTGTCGCATAAAAATCTGCGGTCTACTAACAAATTTTGCCGGGAGTCGGGCAATGTGCGCGCACAATTCATCGAGTAATAAATTTACACGATGAACCGAGAGCTGTCGCGACCGATACAGAATAATTATTCCGAGCGAACTGGGACGTTAATTTGCATCGTTCGGAGAGGAGCGGACGGGGGCGTAAAACGCGACGCAAGCTACAGGCCGGCTTGCAGCGGATATAATTAGGAGAAACTCTTTTCTCGACCGCCTGTGTATCCCGACAACTCGTAAATCTTCCCGGGTTCTTTAATCCCGGCGACTACCGGTTGAAAGTGTTCCCTCATTTTTCTGTTCAAAGCTGGTCCGCGGATTTTTTCTTCCCCAAGCCCCGGCAGCGGAATGATGTATTCGCCTCGCCGAGAGTGGCGAGTTGGAAAAAGACCGCGAAGCTGACGGCCGCTCGATTAAACCTCGAGCACCACTCCACCATGAATTTCTGCGAGGAAATTCAGTTGAGGGTGTCGTCTAAGTCTTCCGAGAAAGTAATTACAATTTCTAAATATTCGGCCGACATTAGTCTATTACGGAGCGTGGGTGGTTATCAGGGCTCCAGTTTAATTGTACAGTATGTCCTCCAGCTACAGCTGGAAGCATTTCGTCCTGGGCCCGCTGGAGTACTCTGTCGATAAGGCCCATTACAGGACGCCGTCGGTAAGTCCCACTAGCGGACCCTGCCAGAGTCGCCAGGTCCTGCCTTGTCTCCCCACTTCTACGTCTTCCCCTTCTACGTTGCTGTTCCCACTGGGCCCGGTCACGTGACGTGTTTCGTCCTGCCGGTACTGGCAAAGAGGGGATGACTTTTCCCGCTTAGTTCCCTTTATCCCGGTACAGCCTATTCGAAGGGACACACGTGGTATTCCACGGTGTACGGGCAGAGGAATGTGTAATATTGAAGAGGTAGCGCAATATCCCGCATGTTTGCATTTTCCAAAGCTCCCTCGGGCTAGTGCTATTTGATTCCCCCCCGGTTGACTCTTCCCTCCGGCACCATCTCCTTTCCCTCTAAAAAATGTATTTCCAATCCAAAAGAAGGTAGAAAACAGAAAAATAGAGGACTTCTATTAAGTCCACAGTTCCGGCATTTTTCGCCGGGATCTGGGGATTCTCAGCAGAGACGGAGAGCGCCTCGAGGGTGTTCTGGTATCTCATGAGAAAGGAACAGTTTCGAATAACCGTCGGGGAACTTGAATATGCCACATAACGCGGCGTGTTTATTCGATTTCGAGGAGCCGCGGAAGAGTCGTTGGGGTTCCGCCGATGTTATTCCCGGCGACGATCCCCCCCCGCCTCTCTGTCTTGCTCCCTTCCTATCGAGAATCCCTCGCGGTTATTATAATTTTTCACGGCGAGTTCACGGGCCTGTTTGCATGTATAATAACGGGCGCGGCGGGAACGTGCCGGAAAGAGTCGGGTGTTTCGGCCGGACGGCAACCGCCGCGCCGCGTTGCAACACATATACACATTTCCACCGGGGGGGAATCTGGTTATCTTGACGAACCCCGCTGCCTGGAATAATAAGGTGTCTGTGAGTAAACTCTCCGACGCAGGTTTGCATTTTCAACAGCCCTGGGACGTCGCGTTATTGGATGCAGGCGTTCCCGGTTTCAACGCCGCGAGTAATCAGAGATTCGGGACGAAGAAGATGGTCTTACGTCTCAACAAGTCCTGTTGGGGCTAGTGTCTCATTGTTTATTTTGGACACAGCGTGTTGATCCATCAGGAGATCGCAGTGAGACACATGTGGGTTTCACAACATGTCTCGTCTTCTGCTGGTGACGCTGAGCTCCCATTGCGACCGTCCCGTCAGACCCTAGGCGTATCAGTGGGGCCCACAGCCTGGAGTCTGTAACCTGGGGTCTGCAGCCTGGGGTCCACAATTTGGGGTCCGCAGTCTGACATCAAGAGTGGGATCCGCAGCCTGGGGTCTGCAGCTTGGGATCCGTAGCCTGGTGTGAAGACTGGGGTACACAGCCTGAGGTCCGCAGCCTAGCGTCAAGAGTGGGGTCTACAACCTAGGGTCAGGCTTGGGGATTCGCAGACGCCCCTCCCTCGCAATCACTGCTACCTCGTAACTGACAATCACTACTTCTGACGCAAATGGTTCAAAAATTGCTCAACAGTATATTTGACACCCACTGGAGGATCAATCGTGATTTTCCATATTTAAATCCAATAAAAATGGCCCCCAAGTCTTGCGAGTCAATGTATCGAACCAGTGGTCCGTCATATGTATAACAAGGAAGCTAGTCTGCTCGTGTGTTTGTTCAAACGAGTCCTATTATCAGATAGCTTCCTCTTGGGTCCACTTGGGATAGCTGTCTCTAACCGGCTCCGTACGGTTCGCTCATTGATTGCCGTTAAAAACGGCGAAGTTCCGCGCCCGTTTAAGCAATCGGTGCCGTCACAGCGCAGGATACAGCGCATTTAAACCAACCGTCTCGTTCCCGTGCCTCCTCATCGCCGGAACGAACTTGTTCGGGAGCGTTCGGGCCCATTGGCCACGGTTCCGGCCGCGTGCGCCCGGATGCTTTCAAATTATTTTATGGCTGTATGAAACGTTCGCTCGCTGTGTATATATATATGTATATCGAAGGGGCGCGCGCACGCAGACTCTAACGGTCCGTTTCCGAGCGTGCTTTTTTCCACGTCGCATTGTTTTACATCCACAGCTTGCGAGGGAGCCGACACGTGTTCCGCCGTTTTTCGTTGGCCTCGTTACCCGCCCGTGCTAGAGCTTTAACGATCAATAAAGTATCACGCCGAACGACCGTCTCGCTGTTAATCAGCGGAAACGGGCATAATTTTTCGATACCTCCGGATCGAGTTGGACCACACCGTAACTGAGAGCTTGGGGGGCCAGGATTGCGCCACTGGATTGCTTCACTGCTCGCAACTGTCTATAGTGAGATAGCTACCAGCGTAGAAAGTTGGAAGGCCCAGGGTTTTACTGATTGTCTATTGAGTTCGGGGTCTAGAGAGAAGGGGGTCTAGAAAGATGGGGGTCTAGAGAGATTTGGGGTGTAGAGAGATGGGGGTCTAGAGAGATGGGGGTCTAGAGAGATGGGAGCCTAGAAAGATGGGGGTCTAGAGAGATGGGAGCCTAGAAAGATGGGGGTCTAGAGAAATTTGGGGTGTAGAGAGATGGGGGTCCAGAGAGATGGGGGTCTAGAGAGATGGGGGTCTAGAGAGATGGGGGTGTAGAGAGTTGTGGGTCTAGAGAGATGGGGGTCTAGAGAGATGAGAGCCTAGAAAGATGGGGGTCTAGAGAGAGGGGAGCCTAGAAAGATGGGGGTCTAGAGAAATTTGGGGTGTAGAGAGATGGGGGTCCAGAGAGATGGGGGTGTAGAAAGATGGGGGTCTAGAGAGATTTGGGGTGTAGAGAGATGGGGGTCTACAGAGATGGGAGCCTAGAAAGATGGGGTCTAGCAAGCGGTCTAGTGAGATGGGGGGTCTAGAGATATGGGGATTTAGAGAGACAGGGATATAGGGAGATGGGGCCCCGGATTTAGCTGATAGCTATCTGATACTTTGCTACCCACTGCTTGCAACAAGATACACATCAGTCTGAGGAACTAGTGACGTCAGGATTTAGCTACCAGCTGATGCTTTGCTACCTATTGCTTGCAACTAGTTCGAGCAAGAGCCCCGTCAATCCGAGATACCAGTGTGGCCAGGATTTAGCTAGCAGCTGATCAAAAGGAGTACACCGTATCCATAGTCTCCGCGAGGATACGGTCCGAAGTCTGGTAATCAATAAATCGCTAAACCTATTTATCTGATCCCCCCATATCCGTTTCCCGGGTACATCTTCTCGTTCTGGCTCAGCGAGCAGAAGTAAACTCGTCACGTTTCAACGTCGGTCGGACGAGTGAACGGTCTCGACACGGCAGACAGCGTCGAATCGGGGCAAACATTCGATACGGGACGTTATTTGATCGCCGAAAGGTCTTGACTTCCACGTAAATCTTACCTGTATAACTCTCGATTTGTTGAGGATCGTATTCCCGGATGGCTGGTACCGCTCCATGTCCCTTAGTATACCGCGCACACCGACGTCCTCCGCGTCGACCAGACGGAAGGCAGTGATATTGACGAAATTGTACTTGAAGTCCTCGAGGTCGAAGGTCTCGATATCCTGGAAAAAGAAGCCGACTCACGTACCCTCCCCTCTCTCTCTCTCTCTCTCTCTCTCATTTTCGAGATGCCGGGCTCGCTTCTCTACCGTTCGAGGGTACTTACGAAAGTCGTGAAGAGATAATGGTACTTGTAGTCGTTCATTTGCAGCTGCAGGATCTGAAAGCAGCAGCAGCGCGCCGAGATTTATTATACGCTGTTAATGTTGCTCGTTTGTTGGCGGGCCGCGGGTTCGAACGCTAATTCAATCGCGGGAGCCGCGGTGCTTTGAAGTCGAGTGGCACTTTGGCGATTGCGGCTCTGTCTCGACGACGGGTTCGAAAGAGATTCATGCGAAATTCGTTACCGAAGCATTCCGGACGCTCTCCCGATTCGAAGGAGTACAAACACGACACCGTTAGGAGTACGTTTGCCTGTTCAATTTCAAGGTCGAACACGATCTCGATTAACCGAACCGACCTACACAAACCACCACACCAATACAGACAATACTCTTGGATACAATCTAATATTAATGGATATAAATCCAGTGAAGATTTCCAGCGCTTTAGATAATTCTGTCGTTCGTGAATGCTCCATCGAGGAGTTCGGATAAGAGAGGCTCGACTAGATCGTGATTTACACGGTGAAATACGAACCGAACCGGGTCGTGTTGGGTATCGTTTTACTCGGGAAAGAGTGAGGAATGCATCGATGGCGGTCTCCCGAAGGACCAATCAAAAACAAAATGGCGGCGTCGCTTTATCGAGGTCGAAGTTCGCGGAAAGCGACGACAAACAGCGTTCCCGACTGGAAATCGTGACGTTTCCGACTGGTTAGTGTTCCGCGAAGCTGAGTGGTGGTCGGGATCGATCGAATCGGTAAAAATAGCGTGTTATCGCCGGGTCCGTTAGCAATCCGCGCGGCTCGCTTGGGAATAAATACGGCGCGGGGCGGGGTGGGACACATCTTGGATCTATTTGCATTGTAGACGCGTGTCGGGGTTATCGAAACCCGTGGAAAGCAGCCACGCTGGAGGGGGTGGTTGTGTGGGATCGATAGGCGAATATGCAGTTACCATTCGCAGAAAATGATGCATGTGCTCCGGTCTGGTATCCACGATGAGATTCCGTATTTCCTTGCTTTTCATCTCGGAGAGAACCTGCCGGTAGGAATCCGGGTCGGCCTGCCTGAGGTTAACCTCGATCTCCCGAGACTTCGGCGACCTGACGAGCTCTCGTAGCTTCACCAAACCTGAAACGGTCGTCGTTGGCACGATTAACCCGTCGTCGTCGTCGTCGTCGACGCCGTCGCCGTCGATTAAAGTGGAACCAATCATCCGGTTTTGCACAGTAGCAGTTCGCCTTTTTATTTGTCCGCGTCGCCGGAGCATCGCGATACACGGGACCGCGGCGGCGTTACGTGACTCGTCGACTCGGCAAATTCGCAAAAATTAACACGCCGCCGGACGATTCAAAGGCGGCCCGAATTTGGTGATCGCTGATTACCCCGATTCAATTCCGGCCGGTCGTTGTGCAGAGCCACGCAGCAATATTGTCGAAATGTAAAATATTTCTCGAGAATATCTCATCGCTACGAGCTGTAGTGTAGACCCTCGCCAATTTCTACCATCACTCTAGAACGTACGATTTCACCTAGAAACGTTAGCTAAATAATTGTTTTATCATTTGGACGTTTTTCCGAAGAGTTCGGATAGCAGAGGTTCCACTAAATCGCGATTTACACGGTCAATTGCGAACCGAACCGGGTCGTGTTGGGTATCGTTTTACGCGGGAAAGAGTCGGGAATATGGTAATGCAAGTCCCGTAAAAAAATAATTGAAAACAAAATGGCTGCGTCCGTTTTTCTGTTCAACGTAAGGCGACGTGGTCGTTGGAATTGCTTTGTGTTCGCCTCGTTGGCGAAAATAACAGCAGGAATACGAAATGTAATCGGCGGCTAGTGGATCCGCGGACGTTCCACTGGTTTAATTCGCATAACATTTGCGGTAGAAACGAAATAGTTTCTTGGCGGATCTTCTTCGGCTGCTATTAGGCCGGTCGTTTAATGGGACGGAAACCCGTGAATCGCGCGTCGCCCGATGAAATCAATACTTCCCACCGCCTAAGTAATCAAGGTATCATCTCGACTTGCGGGTCTTCCGGGGTTCGGGTTCGTTCCCTTTCAAGTTTCCACAGGAACTTCGTTGTCTGGATTTCACGAACGTTTCCCCCGGTTCCTCGGCAGGCTTAAGTCAATCTAATCTTTTCCGACAAATCTCGCCCGGCGGGAATGGTTTTCAATGGATTTACCGGCGTTTAGCCGATAACATCGTTACGAATCGACACCCCCCGCGTCCCTCAAATTATTTCAACCCCCGCCCCTAATATTATCAGGTTCGATTTGGTTCAGATTAGGTCGGATCCGACATGTTTCCCGGGGGAAATAATTATTTGTTAGGATATTTATTTTCAGAACAATTAGCGGTTAATTAGTGCACTGTGAAACACGACCACACGAAACTGAATACAGATTCGCAATTAGCGTAGCATGCGTTGAATGGAAAAATCGTGTAATCTCGCGGATTTAAGATTGTTATTATGAACAATTAAGAAAATTGTTATAAATTTTGAAAAATGTCCACACTTGCGGGCAATTAGCAGAGTTTGACCTGATTGGAAAAATTCTAAATAAATTCTAGATTGTTAGTATAAATAATTAAGAAAATTGTTATTAAAAAATTCCTACACTCGCAGTTAATTAACGGAGTTTGAGCAGAATGGAAAAATCGTGTATTTATCTCACGGATTCAAGATTGCTGTTACAAACAACTAAGAAAATTGTTATAAATTTTTTGAAAACTGTCTACACTCGCAATTAATTAACAGAGCTCGACCACATTGGAAAAATCGTACACGAACTTAAGATTGTTATAAACAACTAAGAAAATTGTTATAAAATTTTTTGAAAACTGTCTACACTCGCAATTAATTAACAGAGCTCGACCACATTGGAAAAATCGTACACGAATTTAAGATTGTTATAAACAACTAAGAAAATTGTTATAAAATTTTTTGAAAAATGTCTACACTCCAGTTAATTAACAGAGGTTGACCTGGCCTCGGTATTTCAGTATAGGAAAATTATTATAAATGTTATTCCAGTGAAATATTGGACAAAACGTGTCGCGTCGCTGGAAGAAACATTGTGGAATAGTCAAAGGAACAATCGGGGCTCGATTAATTGCCGCTCGTCCGATTAATATTACATTTTGGTGGGTGTTGCACGATTAACGAGACGCGATTAATAATTCCGAACAATTGGAAATAAATTGTCGGGGCAAACAAATGGCCGCGCACGGTCCAGCAAATTCCCAGTAATTCGTAAAGCCGGTTCCTCCGGTCGGTGGTCTATTTTCTTGTCGCTGTGTGTAACGTTAATCGCGGCCGAAGGAGCCAGGAGTGGGACCGATCGATAAATACTTGAGTAATAAACGTAATTTACTCGTCGCTGATCGGGGATCATAAAAGCTATTTGGAAAGTTATAAACGCTCAGTTTCGTGTTTCGCGTCGCTGTCGGCTTGTTGATCGTTAAAGAAGATATATCGTCGACGAAACATTTACCTATTCGGAGCGAGACGCCGCGGAAACAAAAGACTCCCAATGCTATTCGCAGTGTCTTCAATGTTCTGCGGTTGTTCCTCTGAATTTTATCGGTTTCACTCTTCTAGAGAGAGCTTAATGCTGTTTTCTGGTTATATCGTAGGAAATTGGCACCACGAATTTCTATCGAATTATACACTGTTGGATTATATTATAGAGCAGCTCGAAAATTGTTAAGACACTTATTAAACTGTTTCCAGAAATTCAGCAACAATTGAGGATCAGCTCAGAATGCAAATTTTTAACACAGATTAAAAAACATTAATAAACCTTCCTACGAACTAACAATTCCTCACTAAATAATAATCCATAAAAAAATTTTGTCTTCTCTCCCCACTCCTGGGTCCACCCCACCACATTCCGGGGGTGGGGCTACGGAAGATTACGAGTCTACTGGAAGTGGGGGAACCGATGCACCAGGAGTGGGGGAACTGGTAACAATGGTACACTGGTAATGGGAGTACTCTCAGAGTGGGGGTATTGGTACATTGATAATAGGAGAACCGATGCACTAGTAGTGGGAGTACTCTCATAGTGGGGGTATTGGTACATTGATAGTAGCAGAACCGGTGCACTGGTAGTGGGAGTACTCTGATAGTGGAGGTACTGGTACATTGATAGTAGCAGAACCGGTGCACTGGTAGTGGGAGTACTCTGATAGTAAAGGTACTAGAACATTGATAGTGGGAGTACTCTGATAGTAAAGGTACTAGAACATTGATAGTGGGAGTACTCTGATAATGGGGGCACTAGTACATTGATAGTTGGAGTACTCTGATAATGGGGGTACTAGTACATTGATAGTGGGGGTACTCTGATAATGGGGGTACTAGTACATTGATAGTGGGGGTACTCTGATAATGGGGGTACTAGTACATTGATAGTGAGAGTACTCTGATAATAGGGGTATTGGTAGATTGATAGTGGGAGAACCAGTGCAGTGGTACTGGGAGTACTCTGATAGCGGGGGTACTCTGATAGTGGGCGTACTGGTGCATTAATGATAGTAGCAGAACCGGTGCACTGGTACTGGGAGTACTCTGATAATGGGGGTACTAGTAAATTGATAGCGGGAGTACTCTGATAATGGGGGTACTAGTACATTGATAGTTGGAGTACTCTGATAATGGGGGTACTAGTAAATTGATAGTGGGAGTACTCTGATAATGGGGGTACTAGTACATTGATAGTGGGAGTACTCTGATAATGGGGGTACTAGTACATTGATAGTGGGAGAACCGGTGCACTGGTAGTGGGAGTACTCTGATAATAGGGGTATTGGTAGATTGATAGTGGGAGAACCGGTGCACTGGTAGTGGGAGTACTCTGATAGTGGCGGTCTTGGTACATTGATAATGGTAGAACCAGTGCACTGGTACTGGGAGTACTCTGAAAGCGGGGGTACCCGTATACTGGTACTGGGAGTACTCTGATACTGGGGGGTACTGGTACATTAATAATGGGGGAATCAATGCCCCAGTAGTGGAGGAACCGGTAACGCTGGTAGTGAGGAAAGTCGGCCTTCCTGAGCCATTGCATAAAACGAAATGGGATCAAAGATTGAATACGGTTCGACTATAGATCACGGTAGGCTCATGTTCGATTTTCAACCGGAAGGTGTTGAATAGCGTTCCCACTAGCGGCTGCCGCTTGTATATCAATCTATCCACGCGAGTTCCCGAACTCGATAGCGCTCCCGATCCGCTATCAGTTCACCAAAGTTAAATGAACATCGTTCGCCCTACGGGGAATTGAATACGCCCTGTCCGAGGAACATCTGTCTTCGACGCGAAACTTGCACAAGCGAAATTTGCGACGGTTTCGCCGAACGTGGGAAAAATAAGAGCCGCGAGCATAAATCGTCAGGCTTTTTCACCGCGCCGGGGAAGGATCCTGTCTGATCCTTGAGGATTGTGTTTTTCCGAGACCGAGCCACGTCCGGGGAGTTGTAAATCGTCGGACGGGGACCTCGCGTGAAAATCCTGCTGGGAAAATAATTGACGTATTTTTTCGCGTCTCGCCAAATTTTTTTCTTTGTTTTACTGTTGTAAAATTGAACCTACAGCGAATTCATAAAATTTCCGCATCCTCGCAGTCACGTGACACAACGAACGGTGGGGTCAATGCAAAATAGGCGGTTGTGGGGGGACCGGTAGTGGGGGTATCGGTACATTAATAGTGCAGAGACCTGTAGTGGGGGAATTGGTACATTAGTAGTGGAGCGACCGGTAGTGGGGGATTGGTACATTAATAGTAGGTGGGGCAATTGGTATATTAATAGTTGGGGAATTGGTACATTACTAGTGGGGGGACTGGTACTGGGGGAATCGGTACATTAATAGTGAGGGAACCGGTAGTGGGAGAATCGGTACATTAATAGTGGGGGAATTAGTACATCACGAATGGGGGGACCGGTACATTAATAGTGAGGGGACTGGTGGTGGGGGAACTGGTACATTAATAGTGGGGGAACTGATGGTGGGGGAATTGGTATATTAATAGTGGGGGAACTGGTACATTCATAGTGTAGGGATCGGTATTGGGGAATTGGTACATTAATAGTGGGGGAACTGGTGGTGGGGGAATTGGTACATTAATAGTGGGGGAACTGGTAGCGTGGGAGTTGGTGTATTACCAGAGGGGGGGACCGGTAAATTAATCTTGAAAGAAGTGGTAGTGGGGGTCGGGACAGCGGGACAGTAGTAGCCCAGGCCTGCTGCAGAGCATATTATCAGGTTCCGGTGGATATAACTGAGTCTACTTGTTAATTCGTACGCCTACGCAAAGAATAAGTGAACTCGATAATCACACGGGCGGAAGTTCGTTCCGCGTTCGCGCGGGCTTTTCGACTGTTCCGAAACAAATGACCGCGCCGGTATTTACGTACTCTAATGACAACCACTTAGGTTCGTGCCCGGAATGCCGATAACCGCCCGGGGATGAAATATTGCGTCGTCTCGGGTACGGTGGTCGGAAGGAAGGAAGGAAGTCGTCTCTTTTTCTTCCCGTGGCTGGTTGCGGTGTGGCGCGGCAGTATCGGGACTCTCTTCGGTATCCAAGGAAATTGAATTGCTTGCGTCTATTCGGGGTACATATTTTATCGAAACAAGTGGATCGATAACGATGATAAATTGCCGGTGACAGCCCGTGCCGCTCAACTCTTTCGTATTACACACCGCGACGGCATCATGGTCATGGTTATTAGGCGATAGTCAAGATTGATGGGGGGTCCCATCGCGTCATACCGGTGAACGATGCGGACGTTTAACGACCGGGAGATTAGTGGACTGCGGGCTTGACGCGTTCACGACAAAAGTGAATAAAAAAGCCGCTTATTTTTTTTTTTTTTGGACAATCCATCATTTTTTACGATTTTCTAATTTTTTACATTTCACCAATCCTTCGCAATTTTAAAATTTTTTATAATTTACCATTTCTTTGTAATTGAAAGGTTTTTTAAAAATTTACCATTTTTTTGCGATTTAAAAATTACCATTTCTTTGCAATTTAAATATTTTTTTAGAAATCACCATTTTTTTAGGATTTTTAAATTTTTTACAATTCACCAATCCTTCGCAATTTTAAAATTTTTTATAATTTACCATTTCTTTGTAATTCAAAGGTTTTTTTAAAAATTTTCCATTTTTTTGCGATTTAAAAATTACCATTTCTTTGCAATTTAAACATTTTTTTTTAGAAATCACTATTTTTTTAGGATTTTTAAATTTTTTACAATTCACCAATCCTTCGCAATTTAAAAATTTTTTAGAATTTATCATTTCAATACAATTCAAATTTTTAAAACATTTACCATTCTTTTACGATCTAAAAATTTTTTAAAATTTACTATTTCCTTGCACTTTAAAAATTTTTTATAATTTTCTGACCACGTGTCCACTGCAATCTTCGAAAAATGAAAAATACCGCGAAATTTAAAATGACACCGCCTTAAATTAAAAAAAATTGTTTTTATCCCTCGAAATCACACCCTTCGATTATTACGATAGTGTTTATCAATTTATTTTTGCGCCACGACAATGCATACGGATTTATGCACGAAGCTCCGCAAGTCTACTGATTACGGTCTCTTTCGGACCTCTTTATGGGACCATTAAGGATCAAATCAGACGAACACCATGAACGTTTGACGAGCTCTCTCTCTTCGAGGCAAAGCGATAAACCAGGGACCTCTGACGTTTACAGCTTCGCTCCATGGAGCAATCCGTTGGCTCTTTACGATAACGTTGAAGATTCTCGCGCGCGCCTCCAGCCCCCTGCTTTAAGAGAGCGACGGGGCTTACGGCGATCTTTCATTATGGGGTGACGGGGATCATGCGAGAGTTCACTGAATCCCGATGTCTACGGCGATAACGCGAATAAACAAAGAGGATTTTGCTTTCAACTATAAATCCGGGGGGAGGCACGGATTTATCTTTCCCTCGGCTTCCAGGGATACTGCTTTCTTAAACGCTATTTTTATCTTCTTTCGCAGTATGACGCGAAGTCATGGCAGGTCTTAAGGAAATCTCAGCCGCGTTATCGATAGGCGAGTACAATAGAATTTGAATATTTAATTAAAACAGATATTCTCAATATTTTTCCTTGAGAAAAATCACACGCGTACCGCAGATACCACTAAATACGTGCAAAAAATTCCAGTGCAACAGGTGCAATAGTTCATCCACAAAAATTCCCGAAAATTGGTTTATATCAAAGTGGTATTCGAATCTGCACCGCCCCTCAAGACGTGCTCGATAAAAAAATTGTAACTCGTGTAAGTTTCAATATTTTTACTTCCGCAAAATCACACACGTACTTCACATACCAATAAAGAAGTATGCAAAATCTCAATTCAAAAAGTTTGATAGTTCTCCTGAGAAAAATGATTAAAAATGAGTTGCTGATCGCGTTCAAACCTAAAACACCCCTATAAACATACATTACAAAAATGTATATATAGCTCACTCAATTTTGCTTATTGTTACTTGAAAAAACATCACGCATTTCAGATATCAGTGAATATGTATGCAAAAAGCCCTGTTAAATTTTTATAAAAAAATGTAACAATGGAAATTTAACTAGAAAACAATTTCCCATCTCGGTCTCGAGCATGTAGTCAGCTAATTGTACGTAGTCAGATAATGGTTTTCGCCAAGTTACGATCATTTTCCATAGCAGCCTTTTATTGGAGTACAATAGCTGTAATTATACAGAATCATGAGTACCTGTCGTTCAATTAAATGAATATTTTTCTACACGGACATTTTCGTTCCCCAATTAATTCATATAACGAAAATTCTACTGCATTGTACCGCCAAACTCGCTTAACAGGATGTTAAAAACATTTTACAATTGAATCCCTCCTCCTTCCATTTAAAATATCCATTGAAATATTTCACATCATCTCTTTGTCCGCCATTAATTTATATGTGAAATTTAATACGGTTCCCAGCAAGAATAATTACCACTAACAAAGTAAAATAATTACCAACAGAGTCCATGGCAATGCTTTTATGGCTACGAATAGGTGCCCTGATCCGAAAAAGGGCGTAGGGCGGTCCCCAGGCATCGGCTTATATCGAACAACAACAGTGTCAGAAATTATCCATCTTCAAGATGCTGTAACTTCCAGGAAAAATATCGCAGAATCTTCTATTCGGTCTCGTTTTAAAGCTTGAACCTTCCGCTTTCAAGCCCCGTTGTTCTCATTCTCCGACGAATTTTTTTCCCATTATGCACCGGGTTACAAGTTTAACACACATCTCGGCCTCGGCGAGACGAGGAAATCCACGCGTTGCATGAGGTACAAAGCTTTGCGGGGAAAAACGAACAGCGAGGTTCGAAAGGAGAAGGTTCAAGCTTTCAAACGAGACTGGATGGAAGGTTCTGCGAGATTTTACCCGGAAGTTACGGCACCGCGAATAACGGCAATTTTCGATGAGAAACGATGCGTTTAATTTCATTTATTTCGTTTATCCTTTGGAAACACGCGTGGGCGACGGAGGGGGAGGAGGGGGGCCATGGAATATTCCCTCGGCACGCGTTGTATACGGTCTCCGAGCACGATCCGAGCCCATCTTTTAGCTCCCGCGAGCGAATCGTAAAGAAGAGACAGCGTCAGCTCTCCATCCCAGTGATTTAGCTGCCGTGCAGCGCGTACGTGGCAGACCGGATACATATTCCTGAGGTGGTGGCCGCCGCCGAATCCTTACCATCTCTCGCCGGCACGGGGATGGGGAACGTTACTTGCCACTTTCCCGACGATGTACGGCGAATCTTTATCGCCTGCCAATATCCCCGGCACCCGGAGACGCGAGTCTGCTTCTGACGGGAAGATTCCGCACGGTTTACAAGACTTTTTTACTTCCCCCACCCCCCACTCTCACCCTCAGCCCCTGCCCGCCGCACCTCAAAGCTCCGAATAAGCTCCGTCCGCGTCTGTATATCTCCTGCAAATCGAACGTTCCGCGAAGTTTCCTCGCGAACTCCCGGGGACGAATTGATCCCTCCGGAGCAGCCGCCAATCCTGTGAATGCCACTTAATCAATTTTTTTCGCGGAATATTATAATATTTTTTCTCGGTCCACTTGAATAAATACAGTGGTTGTCCCTGAGAAAATGATTTTAAGTAGTACGAGTCAGTTATTGGTCAGACGTAAGTAAAACGAATCAGTGATTGGTCAGGCACAAGTAGAACGAGTCAGTGATTGGTCAGACACAAGTAGAACGAGTCAGTGATTGGTCAGACACAAGTAGAACGAGTCAGTGATTGGCCAGACACAAGTAGAACGAGTCAGTGATTGGTCAGCCGTAAGTAAAACGAATCAGTGATTGGTCAGACACAAGTAAAATTGGTCAGTGATTGGTCAGACCCAAGTAGAACGAGTCAGTGATTGGTCAGACACACGTAGAACGAGTCAGTTATTGGTCAGACCCAAGTAGAACGAGTCAGTGATTGGTCAGACCCAAGTAGAACGGGTCACTGATTGGTCAGACGTACGTAGAACGAGTCAGTTATTGACTGTTTGAATGTTTGGTGAGATCTAAGTGGACTGAGTCGGTTGTCTGGACGTAAGCAAGTCTAATTTAATCCCATTGAAAACGATTTACACTGGAATTTAATTCAATTAACTTGATGATTTAATTCAATCTATTCAAGGATTTAATTGAACACTACCTAGGTCTAGATTGTCTCTAAGTTACACTGGACAGTGAAAGTCCCATGCAGAAATAGTTATAAACAAAATGGCCGCGTCCTTTTTTCCAGCCGGTGATCAAGAACTAGCGCCTTAGGTACATGATTTAAGCAATATTTCGGACCTGGGACCGCCGTGTTTCGGGACCGTTCTTGACAACAAAATAGCTTGATAAACAACGCAGAATGGTCCTCCTGTGGAGTTACAATTCGAGGCTGGATTCTCTACAGCCCATAATTGGATTTTCTACGTCCCAAGTGAACGATTGCATTTTTCGTGCCATGCAACGCACTTTCCATGGCGAATGCACATTCCGCCAATTGTGCGTCCTCGTATCCCTCCCCCCCGCGGCTGGTAAATTCAAGCAAATGCCAGTATAAGCGACAAGCCATCGCAGTTCTGAATGCACGGCGTGCAAAGACGTCCAGCTACAGGCGTCCCCATTGTCCGGAGTGTTTCGCGAGAAACGAATGTCGGGGAATATAAGAGGATCCCGAAGAAAGGGATCAGAGGGTAAGAGAGAACCAGTCGTGGAGGCTGTACAATGGTCGGTGATGGACCGCGTCGAGGGTTCATTCATGATTCCGATGGCGTAGAGGTGGCTGGATCCGGTTGCCAGAATCCTGGGAGAGGGTGGGATGGACCCGCGTCCCTTATTCCTACAACCCTCTTCATTTCTCTGTGTTCGCTTTCGATAAAGTAGAGATCTACATAGCTCCCGGAATCGTTCTTCAGGATTTCTCAAAATTCTCTGTTAATTACATATTATCGAGACTGTCGAGCCACAATCATCCCCCAAAAAGGTTCTCTGCTGCTCGCGTTAAGGGGGTGAGATCGTCCCTTGAAAACATTTTCTTTTCATTGAAATATCTCAGGAGCAACGAATGATGTTAAAAAAAAGTTCACACGAAAGTTGCAGGGTGTTGTCGCGTGTAGCAAAGTAAAAAAAATTTTTTTTTTGGAAAATTGTCGAACGAATTTTACCGATTACGAATTTACTCGTCGAGAGCCACCAATGAACGATTCGTTCCGCGGCGAATGAATTTTTACCGCGGGTCCGTCGAGGACAAAGAATTCGTTCGGGATCGAATCCCGTTCGAGTACGGCTGAATTTTAAGTTCATTGTACCGCGATTCCGGCGTTCCGCGTCTTTCTGTTTCTCGCTTTTGTTCGCGGTCGCCCCAGCGAAGTTGAAATTAGAACGTTAACAAGAAGTATCGGCTCCCGGCGGGGCCGGTCCTCCTCCGCCCCCTCCCCCGCCGCAGTTCCGAAGAATGGTCTCGCTGCCGCGAAGTGAAACGGCGAGGCAGACCCGTAAATTTTCTGGTAATCCGCGGGAGAGAACCGGTTCTCCGCCGCGCAGGAGTGTCGTCGGTGGAAAACTTTTAACGCGAACCTCCCTCTTTAATAAGGCGCGAACGATCGAGATCCGTGAAATTAAGACGCGTCGTGCAAGAGAGGCCGACACTACAGCCCGGCTTTCGTTCGCTGTAGTTCGCAGCAGAAAATTTTCCAAAGCGTGCCCCGGCCCAATAGCGAACGCTCGGCGCCGGCGTAACGATGCTTAACGCTGACAAGCGTAAAATAACGAACGCTATTAGGATTGTTGAAAATTCCCCACGGTGATTGGAGTTTGTTCGACGTTTTGTTGCGAACGAGACACCGTGTCGCCGGAAATCGTCTTCGAGCGAGCAATTTACGGGAACAGCTCAGTTCTCCGTCGAACGATTTCCAAGAAAATTTTCTGCCAGTTTCAGCCCGTGCTGCTGCAATGCCTGCCACTTGTGTGGTTAAATAGTGCGATCTTTTTGGGTCATCTAACAGTGATGAGAAAGTTGTTTCAATTTGTTGGACACGTTTTTTCATTCTGTTTGATTAGTGTCTACTGTCTGGCCAAGAGCTGACTTGATCCACCTGAATAAATACAGCGGATGCCTCTGAAAAGAGTATTTTAAGTAGAACGAGTCAGCGTTTAGTCAGACATAAGTGAAATTATTCAGTGATTGGTCAGGCACAAGTAGCCTGAGTCAGTTATTGGTCAGACGTAAGAGAAATTAGTCAGGGATTGGTCAGACGTAAGTGAAATTAGTCAGTGATTGGTCAGACATAAGTGGAATTACTCAGTGATTGGTCAGGCGTAAGTGAAATTAGTCAGTGATTGGTCAGACGTAAGTGAAATTAGTCAGTGACTAGTCAGACGTAAGTGAAATTAGTCAGTGATTGGTCAGACGTAAGTGAAATTAGTCACTCATTGGTCTGACGTACGTAGAACGAGTCAGTATTTGGTCATACACAGGTAGCTTGAGTCAGTTATTGGCCGAACATAAGTAGAATTAGTCAGTGATTGGTCAGACGTAAGTGAAATTATCCACAACCTATTGATTAAAAATAAATTTCATTTCGACCGAGAAAGGCAACAATATTCACAATTGTGTTCTACTGTAACGAAGAGGGTCGCAGGAAAGCACTATGAAAATTCCGAAACAGGCTCGGTCAAAACGGATTAAACTCGCTCGTAATTCGTCGGAAAATCGGTTTTTCCTGTTCCTTCTGAGTCAGTCGGTAGCCGGGTGGTTTCGAACACGGTTCGGAACGTGTTCCGTTCCGGAGGAGCCCCGCAATGTCCCGTGGCTACACCGCCCGACTGGAATTGAAAGTGGAGGAAACACGGGAATTCCGGAGCCCCGGTAAATCTCTGGGGGAAATCAGTTTGGCAAGCAACGGGCCGGGAGTCCCTGGGTTACTGGTGTTCTAATCGGCTTGTAGGTGTAACTTTCGCGAACCTCCGCACATAGATAAGCTAGTTGGTAAAGGCGGTTAAGCCCCGGGGATGTTTTCATCGGTGGACGGGTTTAAGTTACAGGGAGAATCGAGACTTTCAAATGGTAACGAGATTCTTCGGACCGGGACCCTCCGCTATTCACTCCTCCGACTTTGTGGCAGCGTGTCGATTGCTACCGTCTTCCCGTAGTTCCTGATCTTGGGTAATGGAGTTCCTTGGTCCATTTCCAAAAATTTCTGTGCCCGCAACCACCTGTGCTGTGTCACAGTGTGCTCTAGCACAATTTACAGTGTGCTATATCACAGTGTTGCACCCAATGGAAAAATGTGCCTCGAACCACCCGTGCTCTATCACAGTGTGCCCAGCTTTGAAGATTCTTCGACTGAGAGTTATTTGATCCTCCAACTCGGTTGGTCCTCTAACTTTGTGACCGTCTGCCAATTGCTGGCGGTTTCTAGAATCCCGGTTTCGGAGCCTAACATCTGGAATTCCTAGTTTCTGATCGACTTCCGACGTTTTCTGTGCCGGAACTACCGGCGCGATGTCGCGGTGGTTTAATCGCGGAATTTCACCGGTGCCGCTGCAGTTCACCACAGGAGCCCGCTAGTTTACGAGACACACCGCCGACGCATTTATAATTCGGAATTGGCAACGTTCGTGCCGTCTGACGACGAATACGCCATATCCCGTCGCGCCGCGCCGCGTCGCACCGGTGACAACGGAGTCCTCGAACCCGTCGGACGAAGAGTCACGTTCATTGCGCACGAAATGCAGCAACGACGCACGTGCTCCAACAATCTGTCACAAGAATATTCCGACGAGCCCACGTACCACGCAAGCTTATGGCGGATGATTTCTCTTGCACCTGCTGTAATCCCGGGGCGAATCTGCTCGATCAGTCGATCGGCGACATACGTCAAAGTCGACCGTGTACGTGACGTTTCGGGCGCATTTTAAAACAAGAGTCCTCGCGAAACCGCCGCGCCGGGGTCGCGGATTTAGGACCCCTTCGCGCCGGGTCCCTTCGGTCTTCGAAATCCTGAGCTATTCTCCGAAGAGTTTTCGGTTTCGAGACTGAATTGTTCGAAATTGTCGTCGTCGCGTTTGAAGAGGAATGTACTATTTTAGTCGTTGAAATATTCACCATTGCACTGAAGGAATTCAATAAGAACCGTCAGCGCGTTCCGCGCCAATGTAACGGACGACTGTATTATTCTTGACATGACAAAAGGATTGTTGAATTTTTCCACGAAATATTCACGATCTGCTGCACATAACTTCATGGTGAGCTAGTACAAGCATGATTTTACAGAGTATTGGTCAGTCCTAGACTCAAACTAAATTCTCTGTCTGATCAATGATCGCGTCAAACTACTTTAATAAATGTAACGAACACTCCTAAATTACTACAAGTGTCTGGCCAGGAGCTGACTCAATCTACTCGAATAAAAACTTTGAATATATTCGAATAAATTCTTTCTAGTGGTATGAACCAGCCTTTGGTCAGACACAGTGTTAAAGGCGTCTGTTTAATGATTTCTAGAGGTATTGTTTATGAAATTGTCTGACCAGGGGCTGACTCAATCTACTTGAATCAAAACCTTGAATATATTCGAATAAATTCTTTCTAGTGATACGAATTAGCCTTTGGTCAGACACAGTGTTAAACTCGTCTATTCAATGATTTCTATAGGTATTTGTGAAATTGTCTGACTTATTTCAAGTAGAATGCGTCGGTATTTGGTCAGACAGAATCGAGCTCGTGAATAAATACAACCTAGAACCAAATAGACAGAGTCGTCGCTGGGTCGGCCACAGATTCTGTTCCACCAACAATCCCTAGATCCCGCGACAAACAATTATATCGTTAATCGGCAAAAAATGAAGGGGTACCCGGTGTTGCCTCGGTAATTAGACAGCCCCGTAACGGAAGCTCGCGGAGCGTCTCGGATATCGTTCACGTGCACCTTACATAATTCCCATCGGTTCCCTACATTATTCATCAGCGACTGTTCGGCGAGAGGGCCAAAGAATGATGGCGCGGGAAACAGCGAGAGGAGCCGGCGGAAGGAATCTTCTCGAGTTTAAACCGCCATTTTGCGAATTAATTAGACGGAATTCCCTCCGCCGGAGGACGTTTTCTTCCCCGGTGCGCGACCGAATAGACGACGTTTCTCGTTATGAATGAATTTCATTATCTCAGTTTTGTGCCCCCGTTGTAGCCCCGCGCCCTCCCGCTCCTCCTGCCCGTAATTAATCGACGTTATTCCATTATTACGGCGCGTAATTGTTGCTAATAGGAGTGGTAATTGGGAGAGGACCTTCCGTCCGATGGCTTTAACACAAATTGATAACTTAACCGGCGCGAACCCCGGCGGACAATTAACGCGTCTGGGTCAATGTTGGGAACGTTTTCGATTTTTCGAGCCCTTTGCCCTCGAACAACCTCGCGCGCTCGACTACACACGCCCCTCGTCGAACAATTTCCATACCGTCGAAACGTGTCCCACTCGACGATTCGCGTCGGCCGACCAGATTATGAATATGGATCCCCCTTTAACCCCGGCGACAAAAAGCTCGCCTCCGCGCAAGGAAACTCCTCTCTCTCTCTCTCTCTCTCTCTCTCTCTCTCTCTCTGGGAAAATGCTTCTGTTAACGCGAAGCCTCTTCTCGTTATTCCGATAGCGACGACAAAGACGTGGAAGACTCTTTTTGCAATCGCGTATGTAAACAGTAAAGGGGGGAGGGATGAGGGCGAGCGGGAGTTTTCGAAACTCGGAAACTTTTCAAAAATATGTCGAACACCGCTCGTTTTGAAATTCAAAGTTCAATGGCTTGTTTGGCGGAACGCTGCGGAAGTAGAATGGTTACTGTGTAGTCAGAAGGGAAGTGGCTATTCCAGAAGTTTTCGCGAAGAACTTGTTACATTGTGATGCGAACTCTGTTTTACCTGCGCGGCAGCACTGTTGCGGAACTTCGCGAATTTATCAAGGATTATTAGTTGTTCGTGCTCGGCTGGCTGAGAGGCACCGGATTCAGCTGTTAATCTGGTGAATAAACATTTATTTCAGAAACACTCCGACGTGTTCAGAAATGCATACACTGGTGTTAGTTATCAAACGTCTGTTCCTAAGTTGGAAGATCGAAGTATAGTAACGCTTCTCGAGATGTGCAAATTGGAACGATTATTTATTTATATTTTAACGATTCTTTGTGAAACTGTTACCCACACATTCCTGACATCTTCCCGATTAGAATGAGCCCAAACACGACACAGTTTGGATCCCATTTGCCCGAGTAATCCACGATATAGTAAAATTTCGATTATGCGAATTAATCATGGCAGAACCAATCATCGCGGATTGAACAGGTAAATGTGATTTAAAGTATATCGTGTTTGGACTCGTTTCGATCGGAAAAATTCGAGGGATACAATGGTGTAGGTTTCATAAAAAAATAATATTATTTATATTTTAACGATTCTTTGTGAAACTGTTACCAACACATTCCTGGCATCTTCCCGATTAGAACGAGCCCAAACACGACACAGTTTGGATCCCATTTGACCGAGTAATCCACGATATAGTAAAATTTCGATTATGCGAATTAATCATGGCAGAACCAATCATCGTGGATTGAACAGGTAAATGTGATTTAAAGTATATCGTGTTTGGACTCGTTTTGATCGGAAAAATGCGAGGAATACAAAGGTGTAAGTTTCATTTAAAAAAAAAACAATAAATTTAAACAATCACTTTTATCGTTTAATTATCAGTTCTCGCCACTCACCGTAGTCATCCTCGTAGATGATGGCGACCTTGGTCCAATTGAGAAACTCCATGATGTCCTGATAAGCGGCGTTGAGCAAACTTTGTGCGGGATAGAGGTTAATGCTGAACTCTTTCGCCTCGGTGTCCAGGTCCAGCCTGGCTTCCAGGTGTGGAATGTCCAGTGCGTCGCAGATACTGTGAATGTGTTGTCCCAGGATCGGGTCCGACGGCCCGAAGACAGCCTGCACGCCGTATTTGACCTGCTGGCATGCTGCGAACAGAACCGGCGTTTCGCTCTTGAGGCTTGCGACAAATTCAGAACGAAATCTTTGAAAACCTACCCGCAAGAAAAAGTGACGGAAAATTAGAATTAGAAGAAAATTCGAATTCACTTCTACGGTAAGTTCGCTAACGAGGAATGAGGAACGATGACGTTAAGGATGACGTATCTTTGTAGATCTGGATCTCGCGTTTCGTTCAGGGTGTAACGGCACAAACGGATGAGGGAATTAAGCGATAATAAAATTAACCGAAGGTAGATGAGCCGGAAATATTTCCGACTCGCCAGACTGAATTGAAAGTTCGAGCTCGCGTCTTAGGGTGATTGATTAGGCTCTCCTCCGATCCCGGTGGCTGCGGTGAACAAACCGGATGAATCCAACGCTGTTTCCGGTTACGTTGCGTTCCCTATCAATTCGAGTTGTGCCGGTATAATTTTGTGGTTCGGTCCAGAAGTATCGATTATTCGAGTCCGATCGATTTATGCGAAGGTACGAATCCATCGGACAGCATAATTTCATTGAATGCCCGGCAAACCGTCACAAAGAGGTATCATCGTGATGACCGTACACCCCATTAAGATTATTCTCATGTAGAACGACGGCGGAGCGACGTTAATGCGGCATTAACCTCCGGCTCGGGCTGAACGTACAGCCATGGTTGTCGTTTAACGTCGTAAACTTCCTTTATGGCTTCTCAAAATTGTTGCGCCCACCGGGGAATCGTCGATCATTAACAATAACGGCGCAAGGGATTTCTCAGAGGAGGTAACGAGGCACTGGCAACTGAAATCTGACTGTGACGTCGCTCGCGAATAGAGGCGCTCGCAAAATTAAATGTTTGCAAAATTAAATGTTTGCAAAATCAAATATTTTCAAAATTATATATTTTCAAAATTAAATATTTGCAAAATCAAATATTTGCAAAATTAAATATTTCCAAAATTAAATATGTGAACAAATTAAATATTTGCAAAATCAAATATTTGCAAAATTAAATATTTTCGAAATTAAATATTTGCAAAATTAAGTATTTCCAAAATTAAATATGTGAACAAATTAAATATTTGCAAAATCAAATATTTGCAAAATTAAATATTTCCAAAATTAAATATGTGAACAAATTAAATATTTGCAAAATCAAATATTTCCAAAATTAAATATTTTCGAAATTAAATATTTGCAAAATTAAATATTTCCAAAATTAAATGTTCGCAATATTAAATATATCAGATTGGAAATCTACGTTCTTATGTGATTCCAGTGGATTACAAATTTTCATATTGAGCGCCATTTTTTATTTCAGCCCCTCTAATTTTTCCCCAGATTTTTTCTCCAGGATCTACGCGAACGTTTGACTTTTTAATAAAACGCACAAATTTTTAGACAAAAGGTAAAGTTCAAATTGAACTTGTTATAAGCGATCAAATAGTTCCCCGCGAAAGGAGGGGGTATCCAAATAGCTGCTATTGATTCCAGCAGTTGTGCTCGTCCGAGGTAAGGAAGGAATTTACTTTCTTATTAAATTTAAAACGGTGGCTATCGAGAACAGCTATATGGTGGAATATTAACAGAGACCAGCAGACCTCCTCGACAATTTCACATTTCTCGAACCTCCGTGATCTATAACTAATTTTTTACAGAGTAAAAGATCATTTTTGTGTCCCTCAATGTTTTCAAGGTCATCGATCTTCAAACAATTGCATGTCTTCGTGTTGCACTTGTAGCACATAAAAAAATACATTAAAATATCTATATACTTGACACGACCTTGAAATGACCTTGACACCTAAGATCAAGCACAAAATCAGGGGAAACCCTACTGGTCTATGATCGTTAAAAAGTATGTTCTCGTGATCTTCTCCCATTTAAAGGGTCCCCATGGAAAATCGATCGCGCGACGATCTAAAGATTGAAGGATCCAGGAGAGAAGCGTTAACGCCGAGGTGTAAGTGTCTGCCGAGACGTGACGGTGTTCGTTGCGGGCTCGAGTGTGGTAGAACGTGTAGAATGACCGACTAGTGTCCGGCGGGGTTATCTCGGTCGACTCGTAGGGATTGTTATGGTCGACATGGATCAGACAACTGGCCCTTATGCCGGCAAGTTAATACATTACACGGGACAAGAACTCGCTGGGACGTTCGACCGTTCCGCCGGGAACAGCAGTTTCCAGATAGCTGTTCCTACGGCCAAGTGTTTCGGAAGGCGGGGACACATGTTGGATAAAGCGATTACGCCCGGCTACGGAATTGAATCCCGCTCACGTGACCGTGAAATTCCGGAGAAACAGATCCTCCGACTATTGTTGTCGCTGTTATCTATTATTGTTCAAAATGATATAAATTTCGCCTGGTCCAGGAAATAAATTTATACAGGCTGTACCGAAAATGCCTTCATTTCGAGCAACTTTTTCCTTTGCGAAAATCTTCTACGACGCTTCGTTACCGAGTTATAAACGAAAAACACCGGCCAATCACGGCCCAGGCTGCAACAGTGGGCGGGGCCTGTACCATTCTCGTTAATAACTCCTGAACGAAGCCGCGTAGGACATTTTCGCAAAGGAAAAAGTTGCTTCAAACGACGTGGGGAATCGTCCTTTCGAAGCTCAACATTTTTGGAAATATTTTTTTCGGAAACTTTTGTTCTTCTTTGTTCATGTAAGTGGGGTACGATCGATACGAATTGGATCGACCGTTGCAAAAATGTCGTACGTGGTTTCGTTCAGCAGTTATTAAGAGGAAACACCGACCAATCACGGCCCGGCTACTACGAGTGGGCGTCGACCGCTCCGATTGGTTGGCGTTTTTTTGGCAATAACTCCTGAACGAAGCCACGTAGGACATTTTCGCAAAGGAGAAAGTTGCTTCGAATCACCTTGGGAACTACCCCAAACGAAGTAATTCTGCAATTAAATTATTTTGCATAAAAATCTTAAGATTTATGAACGTCAGTGTATCTTGATACAAGGGTTGAACCTTGAAGTGCACTAGACAGAAATGTTGAGGAGTAGACGTTACTGATAGCGAGGAATGTATTTTTTTTATTTCTGATTGAGAGCTTCTCGAGCAGCCATATTTATTCTGAATCCCCGGTCGGCATTCTTCTTATCGTAACCATTATTCTCCGTCTTTCATTTATCTTTATCCGGGATCTACGCTCTTTATTTCTCTCTCCCCCTCCCCCTCCACCACTCTCTTTTCTGTCTCTTTTATCGCCATCCTCCAGTCTCAGCCGGTGACGGACAGTGGAATCGTTAACTCAAAGGCGACGGATATTAAAAAGTAAACGGAATACAGGCGAAGTGGAAATGAAAATGGCCGCGGGGCTCTCGACTCGGTGGATCCTCGTCGAATAGTCGCTTCACTCGACCCCTAACCTCGCGCGGAATTGTTTTATTAAGTGGTCAAACAGTCTGTGTTGCGTTACACGCTCGTCCGGGGTTTGATCGCGGATTTAAACGGAGATTGTTAAAAGATTTGTTGAAGCATTTGTTAAAGCATTTGATAAAACATTTGTTACAACATTTGTTGAACTGCAGTCAATTTTTCAGAAAAATCTACAGTCCAATGATAATTTTAATGGCATTGGGGGTCATCGTACTTAACGTCCCAAGCTTGTCCTTGACCTTGAAAAGTCAAACTTTTTTTATGTATTTAGTTAATTTTTTCGTCATCTTTCAATTATCAGTTGTTAAAGCATTTGTTACAACATTTGTTGAAGTGCAGTCTATTTTTCAGAAAAATCTACAATCTAATGAGAATTTTAATGGCATTGGGGGTCATCGTACTTAACGTCCCAAGCTTGTCCTTGACCTTGAAAAGTCAAACTTTTTTTATGTATTTAGTTAATTTTTTCGTCATCTATCAATTATCAGTTGTTAAAGCATTTGTTACAACATTTGTTGAAGTGCAGTCACTTTTTCAGAAAAATCTACAGTCTAATGACAATTTTAATGGCATTGGGGGTCATTGAACTTACGACCTTTGTCTTCGACCTTGAAATCCAAGGTCAAACTTCTATTTCCATGTATTTAGCTAATTTTTGTCTATATTTGTCAATTCTCAGTAGTTAAAGCATTTGTTAAAACATTTGTTACAGCATTTGATGAAATGCAGTCAATTTTGCAAAAACATCTACAATGACAATTTTAATGGCATTGGGGATCATTGCACTTGAGGTCTAAGCTTGTCCTTGACCTGGAACTTCAAGGTCAAATTTTTTTCGTGTGTTCAGCCAATTTTCGTTGATATTCTTCAATTGTTAATCATCATATTTTATGTTACGATTTTTTGTTTTACTTAGGTGTTAGTAGAATTTTCAGTGTGCTACTGCTGAAGTAACAAAAAGATTATTTTAATTTTCTTCCTCGGACGATTTCTAGTCGGAATTCTACAAAATGTGGTGAACGGAAGTAGGATAATAAATGCCGGTCATTACCGTGCGGCGTTACATGAAATTTCTGCTCGTAAATTTCTACAAATCCGGCAGCTTAGTCCACTTTCTGTAATAATGTTCTTCGGTAATAAGCTGTTGCCCCCGTACTGTCGCAATTAGTCATACGTTAAATCGGATCGTCATTCGTTCGTGCAACCTAATTAGCAGATATTCAACGAAAATCTACTATTTAAAATGAACATGTAGAAACCATGATTAATTATACATGGTTGGGATCAACATTACAGAGAATTAATAATAATTATCGGTTCATTGGATTAGTTTGCAAATAGTATCAGTCGCTTTTGAATATATAACATCGAGCCAGCTGATGCATTTAATTAAACATAATTACGAAGACGTAATTAACAAGTTGCCTGATCATTTTTTCAAAAATGTCGAAGGTCTCATTTTTTAAAAAATCGTTCGTTTGCAAACTAACAAAATTAAACACTCAAAAATAATCTCCATCATTTTCTATGCATTTACTGCAATTGAGTCATGACGTCAGTAGCAAATTTGCAACTTCGTTGATTTTGCCCAGCATTTTTAACAATTCCACAAATAAAATCGGTTCAGAAAGGAAAATGGCGGCCGTCGCGTGACGTTTTCCGTGCAAACATTTGTCCCCGTGCCAAACACGCACACTGCCAACAAGAGAAAGAGAAACAACCGTCCGGACTAAGTGCAAAAATTTCCCGTTTCATTTGCTTGTTCGATGGAATCCGATTTGCCTCTATGTACGTGTACACCGGCCTGTGCCCAGCAGTGTCATCCTTTAAGAAGATTAACTCCTTTCTCGCCACTTTCGGCCACCGCGGAAACTTTTCCGACACCGTTCGTAAACAAAATTCAGATTTAGCTGGATGGCTTCTACAAGTCCTGTTTTCCTGGTGGTGGTCAGTCAGCTTTCGATCGTCGCGTGGCTGTCGCGCTTCTGAAAGAAATTTTTTAGCTTGACGGGACCCAGGTGCTTCTAAAGTAGAATCTTCCTGCTTCGAAATGAGCTAAGAATCACTATCATATGATTTTTTATACTCGAGTTACAGAGATTTAAAGTGGGTGATGTAGGAGAAGCTTCGAAAGTGGTACTTGATGCAGACATGCAAACCTCGGGAAGCGTACGATTTTTTTAGCTTGAGGAAACTTATGGGCTCTGAAAGTAGAATGTTTGCTCTTTAAAATGAGCTAAGGAGCACTGTAGCATGATTTTTTGTTATGGAGATACGAAGGTTTAAAGTCGGTCAAGCTGGAGAAGTTTCGAAAATGGTACTTGATGCAGATATGCGAACCTCGGGAAGCGTACGATTTTTTTAGCTTGAGGAAACTTATGGGCTCTGAAAGTAGAATGTTTTCTCTTCAAAACGAGCTAAGTAGCACTGTAGCATGATTTTTTGTTACGGAGATAGGAATGTTTAAAGTTGGTCAAGTTGGAGAATCTTCGAAAATGGTACTTTTCGATACATCATGCACAAAAATATACCTGAAAAAGTCTAAAAAATTTGTAGCTTGATGAAACTTGAGTGCTCTGAAAGTACAATATTTGCTCTTCAAAATGAGCCACGAATCATTATCATACGATTTTTTTTTACGAAGATACAAAGGTTTAAAGTTGGTCAAGTTGGAGAGTCTTCGAAAATGGTACGCAGAAAAGCAAACCTGAGAAAGCCTACGAATTTCTCAGCGTGATGAAACTTGAGGGACCTGAAAGTAGAATGTCCATACTTCGGAATCAGTCGAGAGTCGTTGTCGCACGATTTTTTTCCCCGGAGCTGCGAAGTGTCGAAGTCGGCGAGCGAAGTGTTTGCGAGGAAATTTTGTACTATCCAGCGCGAGAGCCGCGATATTTTTGTCGCGGGGGTGGCGTTCGGCGGGGACGATCGCCGGAACGGTAGCTGTCGCTGCCGAATTCATAATTATTTGCCGCTCGTAAAGTGGAACCGCCGGAACCTTGCCAAGAAGTCCCCTCGGGACACAAAGGATTCCAGATATGGCGGCGGAGAGAAGTACTCAGACGTTTGCCAAGGAAAAACAACCAGGAGGGCGCGTTCGTGAGACTTCTCTGTCTCTCTCTTTCTTGGAGATGGGTTTCAATAAAGCTGACGCAATTACAGCTTGCAATTTTCGAAAACCGAGGCATTTCGAGGCTCTCGATCGTATCAAATTTTCAACGCGCGCGTGCTCCTTCGCCCACTTCAACCCCGCGAATCTTTAAGGCGACTCATTCTCCTAAAAAAAAATCTCCTGAGGATTGTGAAATTCTTTCAAAACTCTTTTTTTTACCAATCAATTCCCCGTGCTTCTTTGATTTTTCATTTGAAGAATTAATCTTTACAGTTTCTCTAATGTTACAGTGTCTTATCGATAAATGTCCCAACTGTCTGGCCTACAATTGTCCCAACACTATCCCTGCTAGGCTTCGCTGGACTTTTCTATGTTTGGCAGAAGTCGAAGAATAGTGTACAGTGGATCCAAGAAGTATTAGAACACTAAATACCAGATTCTCAAAAAATGACCACACGATCATAAAATTTGATTCATTTTAAAGCTGAAAGCCTGTACTTTCTCCAATCCAGAAAAAATCCAGAAAAGACACGAAAATACTCGATTTTAACCCTCGCATTTTGTATTTTTTTTCAGAATTTTCAGCAAATTTTTAATATCACGGTAAACTACCCTTAACTTCATAATTGATAATTCTCGGTTGTTAACGAATATATCGAGATGAAAAAGACATGTGTAGCAGGAGGATGGGTTTACACAGGATGAATTCGGTTTTGGACTAAGGTATATCTGGGAACATAGGATTGTATATTCTTTAAAGGATGGGTTTTACATTTTTTGTATATAAAGGATAGCTTTGAGGAAACCATAACGGATAATTTTGCAAGGTATAATTATAAAGGATAGAGCGAAACGTTAACTAGAAGAAGGTTGGCAACGATAAATAAAATAACTTCTAAGTCTACAGGATTTCACCATCGGGCGTCCGGTTTATTTCAACCGTACTCTCCCGTTGGGAATCGGCGACGACTCGGAGTCACCAGGAGTCCTCTGCCCGTTCGGCGGCCGGCCTTCATGGCCGTCCTCTCCGAAACGTACAGAGTAACCAGGCGATCCTACTCTAACGACGACTCGGATTCACCAGGAGTCCTCTGTCCGTTCGGCGGCCGGCCTTCATGGCCGTCCTCTCCGAAACGTACAGAGTAACCAGGCGATCCTACTTTAACGACGACTCGGATCCACCAGGTCTCCTACCCGCTCGGCGGCCGGCCTTCATGGCCGTCCTCTCCGAGACGTGCAGAAGAACCAGGTGGTCCTACTTTCAGGCGGCCAGAAAGCTACCCTGTACTCTCCTCTCGGCGGGCGGCCGGCCTTCATGGCCGTCCTCTCCCATGWATCCAGAGAGGCGTCCAGGTGCAACCCCTGTCCTCTCCTGAGCTGCTGGGCGTCCGATAGCATAGCTTCGTACTCTCCCTTAACCTTAYGGGCGGCCGTGGTCTTACCTCGTCCTCTCCCAAAAGGCGCAGCAAAAAGTGCCCGCTCCGCGATAWTCTACCGATATTTATACTACATCGTTGCTAACCCTCTCAACAACGCGTTACTAGGGTTCGAGAAGCTTCTCGACCACGCGACCTTCTCGAAGCTTCGGCCACGGCGCGATTCTTCTATTGCCCAGGGTAGTGCCGAGGCGCCTTGGCGCCCCCCGATGTTGACTCGTACGTTACACATGGAAATACTCGATCTTAGCCCTCGCATTTTGTATATTTTTTCAGAATTTTCAGAAAATTTTTATTGTCAGGGTAAACTACCCTTAGCTTCGTCATTTATTTTCTCGGTTGTTAACGAATATATCGAGATGAAAAAGACATGGAAATACTCGATCTTAGCCCTCACATTTTGTATATTTTTTTCAGAATTTTCAGAAAATTTTTATTGTCAGGGTAAACTACCCTTAGCTTCGTCATTTATTTTCTCGGTTGTTAAGAAAGATATCGCGAAGAAACAAACACGAAAATACCTACATTTTCCTCTGCCACTTTATATATTTTTTCAGAATTTTCAGCAAATTTTTATTATCAGGGTAAACTACCCTTAGCTTCGTCATTTATTTTCTCGGTTGTTAACGAAGATATCGAGATGGGAAAAAAACACGAGAACACTCAAACATACTGCGTGCATTTCACACGTATTTCTCACAATTCCAACAAAATTATGAATATTAAAAAAAAATATATTTTCCATGGGGTTACAAGCTATACTCAAGAAATACTCAACAACAATGTTCCGTTGCCTCTCTACGATACCGTTCGCCTGGTCGACAAAAGTCAGGCATTCGCCAACGCGTCAAGGTTACGCGCCGATATTCACTGAAAATTCGGGAAAAGTCTCGCATGTGACGACTGTTCGGGAATCGAAAACGGGTCGGGCGGACATGGCTCGCGAATTTACATGTTTTATCCGGACGTGTTTTTTTCCGACAGAGGGAGATAGAGGGGGAGAGAGAAAACGCGCGCGAAAAGTTTTTCGTCGACGCGCGACGGCTGTGTAAAGAGCCTCGTTCACGTTACCCGGGCAATGTTGACGTGGCCCGCGAGATCGATACACGCGGATCGCCGTCTCGCGGGCCGGCTTCATAAATTGCGAGGCACTTCTGCCGGAAGTTGTGCGCGTCCGTCCTTTCCCAGGGACCCGACTCGTCGGCTCGCGCGGACCGTTACACGCGTAAACGCTACGCGCCGATAAATCCTCCGTTAAAACTCGTCGCGTCGGTGATTTATCGGGACTTTGCAGGGATCGAGCCGTGAATCCTGAGTGGCGAAGTTATTTGCGCGTAACAGGTGCCCGACGATGATCGATCCAGACGATCCATAACTGCGCAATTAGCTGCTGCAACGACTCCCAACAGAGCTTCGGACAAACGGCGAATAATCCCGAGACTTTTTTCACTTTCAACATTTTATTGTTAACTGATTCGAATAACCTGGGGCTGGAACAACTATTAAACCTGTGGGGAGCCGAACTTTTCTGGGTCTTTTAGAGTCTCGGAATACAAATTTTATCGATAATTGTCCGAAGCACGGGTCCGGCCGAGGACAATTATCCGCCAGGTACAGTGGATCCAAGATTTTCGAAAAATTGCCAATATCTAAACAGTAATAATTTCGTAAAAAATGACCACACGATCATAAAATTCGACTGATTTTAAAGCTGAAAGCCTCTACTTTCAAAATCCGTCGTTCATTTTATTCCAACATCTTTCTTCATGACGTTGCGAGCCAGAAACTGACGACGCGTTTCTTATTGAAAATGTTACACATTCAAACGTCTGTGAAGACTTTGAAAAATTTTTCTTGTGACTGAAATCAACGTGGATTGCAAGATTGAAGCTTCCTCTTTACAACGACACCATAAAAATTGATGTACGACTTTTTTTAGCCGTTCCATCGAGCTTTAAATGACAGCTCTGCCGTCAACTTTACAGTAGTATACACCGAGGGGGCCGACCGAACTTGTGCCTCATTTTTGTTGCATAATACAGAGAAAAAAAATCGTACATCAATTTTTAATGTGTCGTTGTAAAGAGGAAGCTTCAATCTTGAAATCCATGCTGGTTTCAGTCACAAGAAAAATTTTTCAAAGTCTTCACAGACGATACCTTGATTAACAGCCGAGAAAATAAATGATGAAGTGAAGGGTAGTTTACCCTGATATTAAAAATTTGCTGAAAATTCTGAAAAAAATATATGAAATGGGAGAGGCAAATGTAGGTATTTTTGTTTCATCGCGATATCTTTGTTAACAACCAAGAAAATAAATGACGAAGCTAAGGGTAGTTTACCCTGATATTAAAAATTTGCTGAAAATTCTGAAAAAAATATATGAACTGGGAGAGGCAAATGTAGGTATTTTCGTGTTTGTTTCATCGCGATATCTTTGTTAACAACCGAGAAAATAAATGACGAAGCTAAGGGTAGTTTACCTTGATATTAAAAATTTGCTGAAAATTCTGAAAAAATATATAAAATGGGAGAGGCAAATGTAGGTATTTTCGTGTTTGTTTCTTCGCGATATCTTTCTTAACAACCGAGAAAATAAATGACGAAGCTAAGGGTAGTTTACCCTGATATTAAAAATTTGCTGAAAATTCTGAAAAAAATATATAAAATGGGAGAGGCAAATGTAGATATTTTCGTGTTTGTTTCATCGCGATATCTTTGTTAACAACCGAGAAAATAAATGACGAAGCTAAGGGTAGTTTACCTTGATATTAAAAATTTGCTGAAAATTCTGAAAAAAATATATGAACTGGGAGAGGCAAATGTAGGTATTTTCGTGTTTGTTTCATCGCGATATCTTTGTTAACAACCGAGAAAATAAATGACGAAGCTAAGGGTAGTTTACCCTGATATTAAAAATTTGCTGAAAATTCTGAAAAAAAAATATAAAAAACGCAAGGCTCGAGTATTATCGTGTTTATCCATCTTGATATCATTATTAACCACCGAGAAAAAAAATGATAAAATTGAGGGTAGTAGAACGAGGCGAGTAGATGGTTCGGGGGATTATTTTTCAACGGAAAAGAGCGGATCTTCATGCAAAATAAAAAATTTTTCCCTGAAAATTCAGCATGGTAGTCTAATTGGAGTACGATGGCGACGTGCAGGGTGATCACCACCAAAATCCCATTATCTCGTTGCCTGAGAATTCGCTACTCGTTAGCCTCTGTCTGGCCGTTCTGCGGCCGGCATAATCGAAGGAGCCTTCATAAATTCTGGTGATCGTTGCCATAATTTTATTCCGTGTGGCGGTCCTCTCGCTCCCATTTTCAGCATGCGCCAAGCAAACGATGATACACCGCGATTTATTTTATCATCCACCTACACACCGGCAGAAAACGTGGCCCCCGTGAAAGTCACTTTTGCCTGTCGCTGTAAGCAGATAAGTCCTTTATACCCGGGCACTCTTCGAATAGTTCGAGAGGACACCAACCGGAAGATTAAGCGAGGAGTTTCACCGGCGACGGTGGATTATCTTTTGTACGAGATTCATCGTTCCTCCCCCTATTTTTTTTTCGGAGATCTACCACCGTGAATCTTGTCGTCGATCCTGAATACCGGTAAATTATAAATCAATTCTCCCGGCTTGTAGTACCCACTCGAATCCCATGTTAATCCAGGGATATATCTACTCGTTGCCTTTATCCCGGGACGGCTGAAGAGGACGTCGCTTTGAACGCTGATGACGATTTTAAGGAGATTCGGCAAGGCTTGCGCCGGACAATTTTTTTCAAATCCCGGAGACAATTTGTGAATCTGGGGGACACGGTCTTCGATTTCTGAAATGTTCAGTTCTTTTATGCAATTGTAAGCAAGATGGGGATTGTTTGAAAATTTTTAATTGTATATTGCAAAAGCATAGCACAGTGTTTGAAAATTGTTAATTGTAGGAAAAATACGGAAATGTAGAATTGCAATAAAGATAGCGACTTATGAAAAAGATTGTGAATTGGTTAAAAATGTTAATTGTAAAAAATATTGTAAATTGTTTACGAATTTCTAATTGTAGAAAAAATTGTAAATTTTTAGTCAGTGGTTGTGAATTCTAAAAAAATTGTGAACTGTAGAAAAAATTGTAAAGAGGAAATAGTAAATTATGAAAAAAATAGTAAATTGTTTACAAATTGCTAATTATAGTAAAACTTGTAAATTGTTTAAAAATTAGTAATTGTAAATTGTAAAGACATTGCAAATGTAGATGAAATTGTAAAAAAAATAGTGAACTGTTTAAAAATTGTTTACAAATTGCTAATTGCAGAAAAAATTGTAAAAAAAATAGTAAATTGTTTACAAATTGCTAATTGTAGAAAAAATTGTAAAAAAAATAGTAAATTGTTTAAAAATTGCTTACAAATTGCTAATTGTAGAAAAAATTCTAAATTGTTTAAAAATCAATAATTTTAAACTGTAAATTGTAGAAAAAATTGTAAAAAACAGTAGCAAATTTTGATAATAATTGTAGATTGACTAAAAATTGTTAAACAATAGTTTAAAAATTGCAGAAAAATCGTGAACAGTTCAAAACTGGGTAATAATAAATCGCAAAATTATAAAATAACATTATATTGTTTAAAAATAGTTATTAGATGAGACGAGCGTTTTAAAAATAATTTGAAGTGACACTTCCTCCGAGAACGATGGCGACATTGGAAAATAATGGAGCTCGTAAACAACAGAACCTGCCGGTAGGATCGCAGACGGAAAAAACCGTGTTAGGGAAGCAACGAAGTTAGGAGAGTGACGCTCGGTAGCTTGTAAAGAGCTTATTTACCAGTGGCAGTCTTCGGCGAAGTGTAGAGCAGAGAACTGGAGGATACTTCGACACGAAGCTAACTCGTATCGTTGCACTCGCCCTTTCCGCGAGGAGGAGGAGGAGGAAGAGGAGGAGGAGGGCGTATCTTCGCAAAGCATCGCGAGTCGAAATTACGCGCGCACAGGCGAAGGTAAAACGTTGCGCGCTCACGATCTAAAAGACGCTTCAAATATTAATGGCGTTTACGGTAACATGGCCGCGTTGTTCGCGTCTGTCGGGCTGAAATTTCGCGAAGAGTTCCTAATTACAGCCTTTCGTTAAACATCCGTACGAAACTTGCCGGAACCCTGCGAGCGAGCTGGATGGTTAGCTTTGCGAAAAACCAAATTTATTCGTTGCATTAGGAAAAAGGATCTATAGATCTCATTCCGTGGATCATCGAGCTACTTGAAGACCCCTGTTGTAAAATAAATTTGTCTTTTGATACTTTAAAAGAAAATATTGCAAAATTCCGCATTTTTTCAATTGTTTAAACTAATTCACCACTGTTCTGTTATAAAATAAATTTGACATTTTAAATAAAAAGTAAAACAAAAATATTTCAGAAGTCCACATTTTTAAAATTGTTTAAATTAATTCTGTGGTCGTTTATAGCACGTGGTCCACCGGAAAGGAAAAAAGATCTATAGATCTCATTCCGCGGATCATCGAGTTACTTGAAGACCACTGTTAAAAAATAAATTTGTTTTTTGTTTAATTGAAATTGTTTAAACTAATTCACCACTGTTCTGGTAGAAAATAAATTTGCCATTTTAAATAAAAAGTAAAACAACAATATTGCAAAAATCCACATTTTTAAATTGTTTAAACTAACTCTCTGATCATTTATGGCACTGGCCCACCGGAAAGAAAAAATGATCCATAGATCTCACTCCGTGGATCATCGAGCACCCTGAACACCACCGCTCTGTTACAAAATAAATTTGCCATCTCAAATAAAAAGTAAAAAAAAAATTACAAAAGTCCACACTTTAAAAATTGTTTAATAGAGATCTAAAGAAAATTGTTTAATCATAGATCTCACTCCGTGGATCGTCGAGCACCCTGAACACCACCGCTCTGTTACAAAACAAATTTGCCATTTCAAATAAAAAGTGAAAAAAAAATTACAAAAGTCCACACTTTAAAAATTGTTTAATAGAGATCTAAAGAAAATTGTTTAATCATAGATCTCACTCCGTGGATCATCGAGCACCCTGAACACCTCCGCTCTGTTACAAAACAAATTTGCCATTTCAAATAAAAAGTGAAAAAAAAATTACAAAAGTCCACACTTTAAAAATCGTTTAATAGAGATCTAAAGAAAATTGTTTAATCATAGATCTCACTCCGTGGATCGTCGAGCACCCTGAACACCACCGCTCTGTTACAAAATAAATTTGCCATCTCAAATAAAAAGTAAAAAAAAAATTACAAAAGTCCACACTTTAAAAATCGTTTAAACTAATTCACCGGGCGCTCGCCAAGCAAAAATCGCTTGACCCCACGATCGATAAGCGCGTATCAGTCGCGAAGATCTGTGGTCATTTATGGCACGCGGCTCGCCGGAAATGTATGTCTGTTCGGCGAGGGCGGACCGTTTCCGGGAGCTGTCACGGCGCCGAACAACAGAATCCGGGGAAGATCAGATCGAGCTTTAATTAAACTTTTTAATTGAACCGGGGATTTGCGCCTGATGTTACAGTTTCCAATTACGTCGGCGACGCACGCAATATTTCAGAAACAGAGCCGGCCCCCCTCTACCATCCCCATCCGCCCTTCGACCGCCGTCTGAAACAGCATCGATTTTCATCGACGCGGGGAATCGATTGTCCGTCAAATTTCTCCTTGGTTAATTAACCGGAATGGCCGAAGACCGTGCGGATAAGCTTTCGGTAAATTTACCGTTAAACGGCCGGCCGCCGGTAATTACATCATCGACGACAGGTTTGCGGAGGAGGCGGGGCTTGGGGCGGGGGGCGGGGCGACCAGAGGCCACATGGGACAGGTTAAGGGGAGCAATTAAGTGCCACCGGCATTGATCTCGCTAGTCGCCAAGGATTCGGGACCCTCCGCCGCCGTGGAGCTTCCGGTGTTCGACAGGAAAAATCCAATTTCTGCGGCCGGGCCAATAAATTCGTGATACCGCGCGCCGCGACTGCAACGCGACTGTGACGCGACGCTCCGTTCTCCGGAAAACGGTCCGACATGATCCCCGGAGCCTGTTCATTAATTTTCCCGGAGCGACATTTTGCTCCGTATGAGTGCAATTAAAATCGTCGATAACCGATCGCTGGCCATTCGGACCGGGATTAGAGCGGCCGAAATGCGAACGGAAATGTTTGTTACACGGTTCTCACGGTTCCGGCGTGTGCTGGCATTGATAGCTGCAGTCGCAGAGTTTTTGTCGTATACACGTTTGCGAAGAATTTTTGTTAAAAGCATTTTCTGATAATTCCGCAAATTGCGGAAGAGTTTAATTATTTTTATTTTGTTTCGAGGTTGAATCGTGACGCGAACATTGCTTTCCCACAAACGACAAAGCTGCAGAGAAACTGTTTCAGACGTCGCTGGATTTTTATTATGAAATGTTTTGAAAGCATTCTTATAATTTAAATAATTGTGGAAGAGGAGGAAAGGAATTTTAATCGTTTTAATGGTAATATGTCAATGGGGAAGTTCGTTTGAACAATTCCGATGAAGATTTATATTGTATTTGTTGTTACGTTCATAAGATAAGCGTGATAATAGTATTTGTAATAATTATAATTGTTAATGTTTATAATAGTTATAATAGTTGCAATATTTATAATATTTACAATATTCATAATATTCATAAAATTTATAACATTTATAAAATTTATAATATTTATGATAATTATAATATTTATAAAATTTATAATATTTATAATATTTAGGGTATTTATAATATTTATAAGATTTATAATATTTAGGATATTTATAATATTTAGAATATTTATAATAGTCATGATATTCATGATATTTATAATATTTATAGTATTTATAACAGTTATAATATTTATAATATTTGTGATATTTATAGTATTTGCAATATTTAAACGTAATAATATTTATTATTACATATATTATTACCACGTATAGAATAATATTTATTATTACATATGCTATCATCACGAATAGAGTAATATTTATCATTACGTACATAATAATAATTATTACTACGTATATTACGTCTACAATATTTGTTACTACGTTCATAAAACGTAACATGTTTGAGAAAATAATTTGTAATATTTAGAATATGTAGGATATTTATAATATTTATAGAATTTATAACAGTTATAATATCTATAATATTTAGGATATTTATAACATTTGTGATATTTATAGTATTTGCAATATTTAAACGTAATAATAATATTTATTATTGTATATATTATTACCACATATAGAATAATATTTATTATTACATATACTATCATCACGAATAGAGTAATATTTATCATTACGTACATAATAATAATTATTACTACGTATATTACGTGTAAAATAATTAACCATCAATACGGAGCAAGAGATCGCGAATTTCTCTATTTCGTGCAGTGTCACGTGTGTCGGGCCCGGACGTCTGGAAACAGCGCTTAAGAAACTTTTTTTTTAATCCATTTACTATAAAAAAACGGTTCCCAGACAGGAGCTTTATTCTCGAGCAAGCAAGCCAGCCGCCTCCGGAGCGTCTTGGAGCTTTCGCGACGCCGCTTTCGCGCAGGTTTCGGCTGATAGAGCCGAGTCTCCGCGCTCTTATTCTCGCTCGTGGCGCTGTTGAGGCCAACGTAGCGGAGGCAGCACCGAGTAGGAGAAGCACAGTGACCGTTGTTTCCCCGGCGTGTCAGTCGAGGCTGACAGAGGAAAACTTCCTCGAGTATGAACGACAGTCGATTCCACGCTGCCTCCAACCAGACCGTCGCTCTCCGGTTTTCTTTCGGGTGCGTTCGAGCGCGCGACGCCTCGCAACGCCTTGAAATGCCGGGGCCGAACGTCGACGTGGTGAACAGATACGACACCGGCGGTACACAACGGCTGTAATTAGCAACCGCGACGACTGCCAGACACTCGCTTCCGGCACGCTGGACTTGGAAAAAAGGGCACGTCGTTAGGATTTCACGAAGCATCAACCGTATCGGCGACGCAACGGACTGCTTGCGCCGTATGGATCCGGCTTCAGAATTGAGATTTTAATAGCCGGTGAACCGGGTTTAGCGGCTCGTTGACACGCGATCATTCTGTTCCGGCGGTTTCCATAACCTTTTTATATGTCGCAGAAGCTGTTGGTTTTTTAAATGAAATAGTAAATTGAAAATTAATTCGGCAAATAGCTGGCTAGTTAATTAACAAATTAGCACTGCTAGATAAATGGTTGTACGTTCTATATGTATAAATATAATTTTTGGAAGGTCATAGATCAAGGTAATTTTTTAAATAATTTGTCACGAATTCCAAATTTTGTACAGCAGGCTAGTTAATTAACAAAATAGCACTGCTAGATAAATGTTTATACGTTCTAATAGAATACAAATATATTTCCTGGAAGGTCACAATTCAAGGTCACTTTTCAAATAATATATCACGAATTGCAAATCCATGCAACAGGAAAGTTAATTAACAAATTAGCACTGCTAGATAAATGGTTGTACGTTCTATATAGATATATTTTTTGGAAGGTCATAGCTCAAGCTCATTTTTTAAATAATATGCCACGAATTGCAAATTTATACAGCAGGAAAGTTAATTAACAAAATAGCACTGCTGGATAAATGTTTATACGTTCTAATAGAATACAAATATATTTCCAGAAAGGTCACAGTTCAAGGTCACTTTGCAAATAATATGTCACGAATTGCAAATTTATACAGCAGGAAAGTTAATTAACAAATTAGCACTGCTAGATAAATGGTTGCACGTTCTATATAGATATATTTTTTGAAAGGTCATAGATCAAGGTCACTTTTCAAATAATATGTCACGAATTGCCAATTTATACAGCAGGAAAGTTAATTAACAAATTAGCACTGCTAGATAAATGTTTATACGTTCTAATAAAATACAAATATATTTCCTGAAAGGTCATAGTTCAAGGTCACTTTTCAAATAATATGTCACGAATTGCAAATCAATGCAGCAAGAAAGTTAATTAACAAAATAGCACTGCTAAGTAAATGTTTCTCCTTTCTAATAGAATACAATATATTTTTTCAAAGGTCATAGTTCAAGGTCATTGTTTAAATAAAACGTATTTCAAACTAATAAAGCAAACAGCTGGCTAGTTAATTAACAAATTGTCAGGTAAATGTTTACACGTTACACGAAATTATTAAAATAAAGTAGACAATTTGAATAAAATGTCACGAATTAATTGAATAAACAAGAATTAAATGTTAGATAAATGTTTAAACGGTTTGTCGCTGAGAATAACTGGAATTAGCCTGATCGATTAGGTTTCTGTCAGAGGGATCAGCGGGTTCAAAGGAAAAACCGCTGCCTCCTCCCCCCATCCCCCTCATCCAGCTCATTAAAGGCGTTGAAAGGACATAGCAACAAGACCTGGTCATCCTCACGGTCCGCCGAAGCCTGCGGACTATGTTATCTGCTTCTAGCGCACGTATTTCTCGTCGCTTTAGCTGTTTCTAACACGAGCGTCCCAACCCAGCGCCTGCGTTGCTTTTGTGAACAGGATAATTACCTTCGAACTGAAATCTAATAAATGGACACTGTTGCCTCTTCCGGAGTGTTCGGTAGTTGTAGGGGAACTTCGAATTATTCGGTCGACGGTCGGATTCTCTGTGGTGCTCTCGACCACCCCCACTATTCGCTAACAAATGCTCATCGAACACATTATGTAGCATGAAAATTAAAATCGAAATTACAATCAAATCGTTCAACAGAAGTGGGAGAATTGTATGTTTCTGCACGCATTTAGACAATTTACAAGTTTTTTTTTCAAATTTACTATTTTTCAAAAACCTACAAATTTTTTTTAAACTTCATAATTTAAAAAAAATTTACAATTGTTTTCAAATACATAATTTAAAAAAAATTCACAATTGTTTTCAAATACATAATTTTAAAAAAATTTATAATTGTTTTCAAATACATAATTTTTAAAAAATTTACAATTGTTATCAAATACATAATTTTTAAAAAATTTACAATTGTTTTCAAATACATCATTTTTAAAAAATTTACAATTGTTTTCAAATACATAAGTTTAAAAAAATTTACAAATTTTTTAGACTTCACAATTTTTAAACATTGTAGAAATTTACTTACACTCTACAATTTTGTAAACAATTCCCAATTTTCTTTACACTTTACAATTTTTAAACAATGTACAAATTTTTTTACACTTTACAATTTTTAAACAATGTACAAATTTTTTTACACTTTACAATTTTTAAACAATCCACAGTATTTGTTACAATTTCACCAACCATGTATGGAAGAGTGACAACTCTAATCGTCACAGATAAAGAATGGCGCGAAATTTAAAATGACACCTCCTAATGGAGACCCCCTATTAACAAATTAATATTGTAACATGGAAGAAATAATCCAACCAAATCCTAAAGTAAAATTTGTCCGGTCCACAGTTAAGCCTAAAAGCGTGAGTAATTTATCCTCGAATGTAATTTACACCAGAATATTCTGTAAGTGTCACTAAAACTCTGGGAATATTCCCCATCAAAAAGTTACAGCATAAATATTTCCCCATACACCTAATCCCCCGGCGAGTTATAAAGTGATCTATTAAATGTTTCGAGTTATAATACCCCATAGGTCATAAATATTTCATCGTAATCGCGCAGATCTTGAAAATTGCGAAAACAACAGAGCGGCTCGTTGAATGACTCGCGAGCCTGCGAGACAAACGACCGAAAGAACGAACGAACGCCGCGAAAGTTTGCCAATCCGAAAGTTTCGCGATACCTTCGGTATCAGCCGCGCGTAGGACGCGATTATACTTGCAAATGAAAAATGTTTCTGTTATGATACCTGCGCGGCGTTACGCATAATCTTTATTGAGGAAGCTTAATAGCGACGAGGGAGAGAGAGAGAGAGAGAGAGAGCTGGGGACAAAGAAACGCATCTAATAACGTTTCTTATGCCTCCGCGGATCCGCCTCTTTTTAATCCCGAAAATTGTTGGAGAGACGTCTAAGATTCTTCGAGGGGGAAATTGCGGACACTAAAGTGTTACAAATTCAAACCGCTGCAGAATCTTTGGAAAATTTTTTCCGGGAACAAAACCACGGTGGATTCGAAGATTGAAGCCTCCTCTTTGCAACGAGATCTTGAAAATTGTTGTCCGATTTTTTTAAACCGAGTTATGCAACAAAAATGGGGACCCAAATTGATCTACAAAGTTGACGATGGACCCTCCCATTCAAAGTATCATAATTCAGTGAAAAAAAATCGTAGAGCAGTTTTTTAAAGCTTGTTGTAAAGGGAAATCCACGTCGGTTTCATCCGCGAGAGAAAATTTTTATCTTCGAAAATTGTTGGAAAGACGTATTTCGGGGAACATTGTGGACACTAAAGTGTTACGAATTCAAATCGCTGCAGAATCTTTGGAAAATTTTTTCCGGGAACAAAACCACGGTGGATTCGAAGAATGATCCTCCTTCTTTCCATCCAGATCTCAAAAAGTGATCTAAGATTTTTTTAAACCGAGTTCTGCAACAAAAATGAGGACCCAGATTTATACGATGATTGTTCAAATGGTTGCCAGCAGGCCCATCATTCAAAATTGAATAACTCTGTAAAAAAAAATCGCAGATCAGTTTTCGAGGTCTCGTTGGAAAATGGAAGCTTCAGTCTTCGAATCCCCAGTGGTTTTATTCGCGGGAAAAATTTTCCGAAGATTCTACGGCGGTTCAAATTTGCGACACTCTCGCGTCTCGTAAGTTCGAGTGTTTTTCGAAGCAGATGATACAAAGGAGGGCATGTTACGTACGTGCGCGAGCCGGCGATTCTTCCCAAGATCAAGATGGCTGCTCGGACGCTTTAGGAGTCGTCTGACAGCCCCCCCTCTGCCTCTAAACTTCGTTTCTCCCTTCGGTTATTCTGTCCCCGTAATTCGATCTCACCGGTAAAAGGCGGAGGACGCCGAAGAAAGGCTTTTCATTTCCTCCTGGTGCTCCAAGTGTCGTCCTTTCATTGGGAACACGCGGACTTCCCGAAACAAGAGGACAATTGCACGGTGTACCGTTCGCTTTCCTTCGTAGTCGTTGGTTTCCTTTCCCCCGAACAGAAACCCCTTTCATTTTGCTTTCTATACCGTGGCAGACGGTGTTCACCGTGTCAAAAAATCCAACCCCCTTCGCAGACCGTCGCGGCGCACCGTTCTCCCGCGATTTCCAAGAAAATAGCAAACGCGAACGTCGCCCGCGCCCTCGGCATTATCATGAAAATACGCTATCGGAATAATATTTTCTGCGGAACGAGCACGCAGAAATATCGCGCGCGGCACACCGGCCCGTCACAAGTGAAACGCTGTAAACGTATTTTCTTCTCTCGTCAGCGGCAGACGGCGAACCGGTAGTAGCTGCGACGGACTAAAATCGAACACGTCGAAAGATTGTTACTGCACTTCTCACCCGTCTATCGCAATTTCGGATCGCATAATTCTCCGCCGTAGTTTCTTCGGGCTGCCACAGAAATCGAGAAATTGTTGCCAAAACTATGGTAGATTGAACCACCAGTAGCAACATCGAAAAATTTTCTACGTTAATGAAACCAACTCGAGCTCAAAGAGTGAACCTTCCGCTTTCCAACAAGCTGTAAAAAATTGTTCTACGATTTTTTTTTGGCCGAGTTATCGAACCTTGAATGGACGGTCTGCCGTCAACTTTGTAGATCAATTTAGGTCCCCATTTTTGTTGCATAACTCGGTCAAAAAAAATCGTAGATCAATTTTTTAGGTCTCGTTGCAAAGAGGCAGTACCAATCTTCGAATCCACGGTGGTTTTGTTCCCGGAAAAGTTTTCCAAAGATTCTGCAGCGGTTTGAATTCGTAACACTTTAGTGTCCGCAATGTTCCCCAAAATACGTCTTTCCAACAATTTTCAAAGATAAAAATTTTCTCTCGCGGATGAAACCGACGCGGATTTCCCTTTACAACAAGCTTTAAAAAATTGCTCTACGATTTTTCTTCACTGAATTATGATACTTTGAATGGGAGGGTCCATCGCCAACTTTGTAGATCAAGTTGGGTCCCTATTTTTGTTGCATAACTCGGTTAAAAAAAATCGGACAACAATTTTCAAGATCTCGTTGCAGAGAGGAGGCTTCAATCTTCGAATCCACGGTGGTTTTGTTCGCGGAAAAAATTTTCCAAACATTCTGCAGCGGTTTGAATTCGTAACACTTTAGTGTCCGCAATGTTCCCCGAAATACGTCTTTCCAACAATGTTCAAAGATAAAAATTTTCTCTCGCGGATGAAACCGACGCGGATTTCCCTTTACAACAAGCTTTAAAAAATTGCTCTACGATTTTTTTTCACTGAATTATGATACTTTGAATGGGAGGGTCCATCGCCAACTTTGTAGATCAATTTGGGTCTCTATTTTTGTTGCATAACTCGGTTAAAAAAAATCGGACAACAATTTTCAAGATCTCGTTGCAGAGAGGAGGCTTCAATCTTCGAATCCACGGTGGTTTTGTTCCCGGAAAAAATTTTCCAAAGATTCTTCAGCGGTTTGAATTCGTAACACTTTAGTGTCCGCGATGTCCCCCGGAAAAATATTCTCTGTGCGCGCTAGCCAATTAATCATTTCTGACGACGATACACGTTCATTCTATTCGCCGAAATTTAGACGAGTTCTCGAAAATGGCCCACGGTCTCTCGCGCATGCAGGTAGATGTTCACGGCCGAGCGAGCTCCGTGCGGAAGATCGAAGATCGAGAACCGTGGCAGCATGAAGGACCTCTATTCGTGCGAGGCATTCAGAATAGAACCCTCAAGAGCTGCTCTCGAACACGTGACATGCCGTGACGTTGTACGGCGTCCAGATTTCTTCTGTTAAAGCCGGAACTGTCGCGTTCAACACACGCGCGGTGTGGATCGTCCAAAGCACCGAATACTCCAGAAATCGTCGATATTTAAACTTTGACAATTTCGGCGGAAAAAATAGTACAATAACAAACCCGAGCTCGTTTCAAAGCTTGGAGCCTCTACTTTCACCTCCCGTTATTCATTTTTTCCCAAGATACTTTTACTCGATATGACGGGTGAAAAACTCGACGCATGTATTGTCTAGAAAATTGTACAAATTCGGCAATTTGTCAAAATTAAAAAAAAATCTTTTCGGGAACGAAACCAACTTTGCATTAAAGATCGAAGCTTCCGCTTTACAACGAGCTTTTAAAAATTTTTCTACGATTTTTTCAAGCCGAGATATGAAATTTTTAATGGCGAGTGTACAGACGACTCTCTGATGGATTATCGTATCGATCATGGTTGTCATTTTTGTTGCATAAATCACTCGGAAAAAATCGTAGATCACTTTTTGAGATCTGGATGGAAAGAGGGAGGATCATTCTTCGAACCCGCGGTGGTTTCATTCCAGGAACAAATTTTTCAAACGTTCCGCAGCGGCTTAAATATGTAACACTTTAGTGTCCGCAATGTTCCCCGAAATACGTCTTTCAAAAAATTTTCGAAAATAAAAATTTCCTCTCGTGTATGGAACCGACATGGATTCCCCTTTACAACAAGCTCTAAAAAATTGCTCTACGATTTTTTTTGTCCGAGTTATCAAACTTTGAATGGTTGATCTGCCGCCAACTAGATCAATTTGTGTCGCCATTTTTGTTGCATAACTCGGTTAAAAAAAATCGTAGGTCACTTTTTGAGATCTGGATGGAAAGAGGAAGATTCAATCTTCGAATCCACGGTGGATTCATTCCCGCCAAAAATTTTTCAAAGATTCTGTAAAGGTTTGAATTTGTAACACTTTAGTGCCGGCAATTTCCCCGGGAAATTCACGTTTCGACAACAATTTTACAATCATGCCTTTCCGCGAGAATGCGAACGATGCTTGCCGAAAGCAGAGAGGCTCCGAGCTCGAAAATGAGGGCAGGTTTATTATCGTACGTTCGTTCTTTATGAAATTATAGCAGTCGAAATCGCAACGGTGAATTCCGCCGCGATGGACTCGCGGAATTCAGACGATAGATTCGCACGAAACATTTCTCGCCGCGTCTGTTTCGTTTCCAACGTTATCGCCGTTTTCCACGTGTTCCGCAAGTTCGTCCAACCCCGCCCCCACCCCCATCATCCCCCGGTTACTTTTCTGCATGTTCCCGGCGCGAGCGGGATGGCCGCGGCTCTTGGAAAAAGATCGAAGGAAACGAAATTTGAAAAAGCGCCGATAAAAGGGCTTACCGGGGGGTGGAACTGGCTCGACTGCGGCGGAAGTACGTTTTGATAACGGGCGGAGCATCGTCCGTCGAAGTCACGACTCTCGAATCCACCGAATGGAGTTCGATTTCAAAGGATGAAGCTCGCTGGACTTTGCTCGTGAGCGCTGCCATGAAACGCGCGAGAACAACTTGCGCGATCATCTTAATCCTAGAGTGGTACACTAAAAATTGCTGTACCATTATTCAAAATATTGTTTACATTATTAAATAATCTGGTGTCTGATCAATTGCTAAACATTTAAGTATTTTATGAGGTATTGCGAATTTACAGATTCAAACCGCTACAGAATCTTTGAAAAATTTTTCCCCGGAACGAAACCACCGTGGATTCGAAGACTGAAGCTTTCTCTTTGCAACGAGACTTTGAAAATTTTTGAACGATTTTTTTTGACCGAGTTATGCACCAAAAATGGGGACCAAAACTGAGCTATAAAGTTGGCGATGGACCATACGAATCAAAATTCGATAATTCGGTAAAAAAAATCACAGATCACTTTGTAGCACTCGAAAAATTGCTGTACCAGTATTCAAAATATTGTTTACATTATTAAATAATCTGGTGTCCGATCAATTGCGAAATATTTAAGTATTTTGTGAGGTATTGTGAATTTACAGATTCAAACCGCTACAGAATCTTTTGAAAAATTTTTTCCCGGAACGAAACCACCGTGGATTCGAAGATTGAAGCTTCCTCTTTGCAACGAGACTTTGAAAATTTTTGAACGATTTTTTTTGACCGAGTTATGCAACAAAAATGGGGACCAAAACTGAGCTATAAAGTTGACGATGCACCATTCGACTCAAAATTCGATAATTCGGTTAAAAAAATCACAGATCACTTTGTAGCACTCGAAAAATTGCTGTACCATTATTCAAAATATTGTTTACATTATTAAATAAGCTGGTGTCTGATCAATTGCTAAACATTTAAATATTTTGTAATGTACAATATCAGTTTTGTATCCATAAAATGAAGAAAAAAAATATAGAATGGTATTACTCCAGGTTGGAAGAAATTTCCAAGTTAAAAAAGCTCCGAGCGTAAACGGTTAAGCTGCAGATCCCAGAAAAAATAGTCGCAATTTTTTAATCCCTGGTGCGAAGGAATTTTAAACAATTATAGGTCGCGAGAGAAATATATATCAAAAATTTTGTGCCTCAGTGCTCGATGTTATTGTGAACTATAAATTTTGGAAATTCGAAGAAGCTGGAGAATATTAATATTTGCGAAATAAAAAAATTCAAGAGGCTACCATTCCGACGGATTCCATAATTATAGCGAAAACATTGAGATTCCGTGAGAAAACTAACAAAATAACTATTACCCGATATCGTCCGCGAAGAATCTCGATTTCAATAGCAATATCAGACACGTGTTCTCCGCGCGCGCGCGCAAGATACATGCTCGCATTTGTTGCGAAGTTTTTACAGCTCCTCGGCGAATTTCGATTTTATATTTATGAAGAGAGCCGTTTTACGATACCGAGGTGAAGTTTCCCCGAGCGAATTTTACGAGCGACCGGCGGGGCGCGCAACTCGCGGCCAAATTAATTTCGAGTTAATTCCCAGAAGTCGAATTTTGTGAGTTTTACGGACAAGCAGTATTCAGCTGCCGACAAATTAGCTGGGGAGTTAATTCGCGGAAGTCGCCTTTCGAGGACACGCGTGCTTTCGCCGCGTCCCGACGACTTTGCCGCTTTAATGGACAACTTGCGCGAACGCAAAAGCGAGCTCGCAGGACGCGCGGAGAGGTTCGCGCAAAATTCATTCGTACCGTTTGATCGCGGCCGCGACGCTCGACCGACCCCGTGGAACGTTTAATCGCGTCTGTTTAATTGAATCGTCCTGCTGTACCAACTTCTTCTTGACGGAAAAAAAGATCCGGACCTGACTCAGGTTCCTTTCTCCATCAGTATATTACGCGGAGAAATTATTTTTAAATAAACTGAAGGCACAATCTGAAAGCAGAGGTCTCGCGCTTTGAAACGACCCTTGGTAGATGGTCGTGCGATTTTTTCTCGCGGGGCTACGATAATTTAAGTATCATCGACTTTCAGCAGATTTTCAAAGGTCTTCGAACAGTTCTTCGTCCCCACCATCAATCGGTCCGCTCCCCCCACTACTAGAACCTGGCCGTGCACTCCTGACGGGAAGATGAAATAGTGGGAGGAACGTCACCACCCACCGTGCCAAGTGGTGGGGGAACGGCACCTCCCACCGTGCCAAATACTAGGGAAAAGTCAACGCCCACCGTG
>CM052213.1:3874381-3923449 GCA_028454225.1 Lasioglossum leucozonium
TAAACAAATATTTTTATCATTAATTAATGCTAATATAAAGTTAGAATGAAGTAAAAAAAAATTTCTGAGGCTCCTGTTCTCCAATCAAAGGGTAGGAGTCGTAAATTGAATTTGGGGTTGTACTCTGAAGCAGTTTGGTGGCACAATAAATTCCTTAAAAAATTGTAACACGTGAACAAATATTTTTATCATTAATTAATGGTAATATAAAGTTAGAATGAAGTAAAAAAAATTTTTCTGGGGGCCCTGTTCTACAATCAAAGGCTAGGAGCAGTAAATTGGACTTTGAGGATGTACTCTGGGGCAGTTTGGTGGCACAATAAATTCCTTAGAAAATTGTAACAAGTGAACAAATATTTTTATCATTAATTAATGGTAATATAAAGTTAAAATGAAGTACAAAAAAATTTTCTGAGGACCCTCTGTTTTCCAGTGAAAGGGTAGAAGCCGTAAATAGAATTTGGGGTAGTACTCTGAAGCAGTTTGGTGGCGAAATAAATTCTTTAAAAAATTGTAACACACACAAAAAAAATTGTTTATCATTAATCGAAGCGATTACAACGCAGAAACGATGTAAAATAAATTTTCTGGGGGACTGTGGACTTCGGGCCGATACCGTGTAGTCGAGGGGTGGTCCTTGGGCTCCGAAGCGTGGGAAACAGCATTTCCCGTTGCCCTAATATTCTTCTCACGGACCGAGGGGTTCGAACGGAGGTATCGGCAGCAGAAGGGCCGATAGCCGGCCGCGCCGTTTATCCGACACGTATGCATATAACCGTAAAAACGGGAAAAAAGCGAGACGGTCGGGCGGAGATAACACTTTATGCGAAACAAACGATCCTGCAAGGTTCATCTCGGTCACGAGTACGCGCATTTGCATGCATACAACCGTAGACCGGTCCCCGCGTTTCCGGTTGTTCCGTTTCGTGCGAGAGAGAGAGAGTGAGAGAGAGAGAGTGAGAGAGAGAGAGGGGGAGAGAAAGAGGGTTTTCGTGAAAACGGTAACCCGAGGCTTACCATCGGCGCCGGCTGGCCTTCCCAAGCCAGAAAATGTCGTTTCAGAACCCGACGGGAAAACGACAGACACCCCCCCCAACCCACCCCCGTCGCTTAAACGAGGGGAGCACGCCCCCTGCGAAAATTGACAATCGGCGGATCTCCGTACAATAACTTCGGGCCAACGAGACGCACGGATTTTTCGGGACTCGACCCGGTACAACCGAAGTTTCATTTGTTGCTGGCGCAAACGATGCATTTTCCTTTTTGCAGGACGAATTTGTTCGTGTCTCGTACAATCTGGTCGAATATCTGTTCGAAAAGATGTATATGTTTTGCATGTATAAAATATTGCAATTTTAATTGCATTTTTTGATTCCCGACGTAATTGGAAGCAACTTTTTCCTTCGCGAAAATCGTCTCCGATGCGGCGTTCGGGAGTTATCGGCGAAAAAACACCGGCCAATCGTAGCGCCGCTACGGTGCAGAGGCGTGGCCCGCCGAGCGGGGAACCGCCCACTGCTCCGCGCCGACGTTTCTCGCTGATAACTCGGTAACGAAGCCTCGGAGAACGTTCTCGCAAAGGAGAAAGTCGCTCGAAACGATCTCAGGAATCTCATCAGCGAAGGAGAATAAATATTTTATTTATTATTTATTTAAAATCGCACCGTTTCCGCCGTGAATTTTGGGACAGCCTGTATACGTTCTCTCTGAGAGGAGGGGGAAAAAACGCATACATCAGCGGTTCTAATCCGTAGGAGCTGTTTCGCCCGTCGTCCAGCAGTGCGAAAAGCCCAATCAAAGGATTTTAGGAAATCGAAGCATCGAAGCCGGGGGACGCGTCGATTCGAAATACGATCCAGGCCGAACAAAACTCGCGCGCTCATGCTGAAATCCGCTGATGCGAATTCTCACGAAAGGCTGCTACAGTGACGCGTAAGTAACCCGTACACGTGTCGAGCGATCAAATCAGCACCTGCAACGGATTACTCGGCGGATAGTGAATTTTTTTTCGCGCAGAACCAAGTTCGAATCGAACGCGATCCACCGAATAAAATAACGCGCGATTGCTGTTTGTTTAAACGAGACGCGACGGCGAATACCGATGCCGCGGAACAGTTCATTTCGCGGCCGAGTTGCGCCACTGTTCAATAAATAAAATCACGGTCCGCTGACAATTACGACAATTAGTTTCATGTGGCAAGGATTCTCCGGGGGACATCGCGGACACTAAAGTATTACAAATTCGAACCGCTGCAGAATCTCAGGAAAATTTTTGCCGGGAATGAAACAAACGTGAGTTCGAAGAATGAGGCTTCCTCTTTGCAACGAGATCTTGAAAGTTGTTGTACGATTTTTTTTTGTCCGAGTTATGCAACAAAAATGGGGACCCAGATTTATTTGATGATAGATATGGTTGGCAGCACACCCTTCACTCAAAATTGTATAACTCTACCAAAAAAAATCGTAGATCACTTTTTTGAGATCTGGTTGGAAAGAGGAAGGATCATTCTTCGAAACCACGTTTGTTTCATTCCCGGAAAAAATTTTCCGAAGATTCTACAGCGTGTTGAATTTGTAACACTTTAGTGTCGGCAATTTCCCCCCGGAAGAAATCGTTGTGTGCGTGAGGGACGGTTTATAGCTACCTTTTTTCGACGCGTGAAAGGAGTCATCTTTCGGCACGTACTGTATGTCGTACTCGAGCGTCGTTTTCGGCAGGATCCGCCTCTCCTTGTTGATCTTGTAGACGGCATACTTGAAGGCCAGCTCCGTACTGCTATCCTTTTGGTCATGAGTGAATATAGCACCTGGAAGCAGCATAAAACGACAGCACCGATCAGAAAGAGTGAGAGCGATAGTATAGTGAAGAGAGTGGTTCATTAAATTTGATTTTCGCGTCGGTTGCGGAAAGCCCCGATCAAAATGCACCCTTTCATGCCGATATACTTAGAAACGTGCTGACCCCGCTATTCTTTTCGGACGAAGGACAAGTGCACTTCCGATGCATTCTGTCCTTTATTAATTCCCATGGTTGTGCGCGCGCGGAACAATCGAAAAACTCGGATTCTCTGATGAACGGAAGCGCGCGTTCGAACGGTTATGGTTCGAGCAGCGACCGGTATCCGCCGGACGATGGAAAAATTCGAAACTGTGGTGGCGCACACTCGATAACGGTTCGCTACCGACGCGGATTTGCATCTCGAGTGCAGCCTCTGTCCACACGCTTCATGCCAGATTGTTCGAGTCGTATCGCTCGGCTCGAGTGCCACGTGGCGAACTCGTTTACTAATTGCTGATCGATGCTACGAAACTCGCCGAGGCCACCACCGTGTCAAGGACCAGCTCTCTCTGTACGTATACAAAGGAATAATACAGGCGACGACGACGGTCGCTCGCTTCTCGGTGTGCCCGGTCGCGCGGAAAATGGCCGACATTTTCACTTCGGCCCGTTGACCGCGCCAAGTCCGACAAAAGAGTCCCGAAACTGAAGTCAGGACCTCGGAGCTCTTCAGCAGGAAACGTCGGCGGAACGTCTACGCGATCGTCTCTGAGGCCTGGTAGAGGTTCAGTATTAATGTCGAGCATTCATCGAATTAACTTCGCGTTTCAATTAGCCCGTAAGTCGAATTTACTGAGAGTTTTACCGGCAACCAGTATCCAGCTGCCGACTGATTAGCTTGGGGAGTTGACTCGCGGAAGTCGCCTTTCGACGACACGCGTGCTTTCGCCCCGTTCCGAGACGACTTTGCCGCTTTAACGGACAACTTGCGCGAACGCAAAAGCGAGTTCGCGGGACGCGCGCGCAAAATTCATTCGTACCGTTTGATCGCGGCCTACGACGCTCGGCTGATCCCGCGGAACGTTTAATTGAATCGTCCTGCTGTCCCAACTTCTTCTTGACGGAAACAAGATCCGGACTTGACTCAGGCTCCTTTCCCCATCCGTATATTACGCGGGGAAATTATTTTTAAATAAACTGAACGCCCAGTCGGAAAGTAGATGTCTCGCGCTTTGAAATGAGCCTAGGTAGATGGTCGTGCGATTTTTTTTCGCTGGGCTGCGATAATTTAAGTATCATCGAGTTTCAGCAGATTTTCAAGTGTCTTCCAAAGTGGTGGGGGAACGGCACCTCCCACCGTGCCAAATAGTAGGGAAAAGTTAACGCCCACCGTGCCAAACAGAGGAGAAACGTCACCGCCCACCTCAGTTGAATAAAGAAGTGGGGGAACATCACCGCCCACCATGCCAAATAGTGAGGGGTACGTCACCGCCTACCTTAACCGAATGAAGAAGTGGGGGAACATTACCTCCCACCGTGCCAAATAGAGGAGAAACGTCACCGCCCACCACAGTTGAATAAAGAAGTGGGGGAACATCACCGCCCACCATACCAAATAGTGGGGGAACGTCGCCACCCACCTTAACCGAATGAAGAAGTGGGGAAACACCACCTCCCACCGTGCCAAATAGAGGAGAAACGTCACCGCCTACCATGCGAAATAGTGGGGGGTACGTCACCGCCCACCTTAACCGAATGAAGAAGTGGGGGAACATTACCTCCCACCGTGCCAAATAGAGGAGAAACGTCACCGCCCACCACAGTTGAATAAAGAAGTGGGGGAACATCACCGCCCACCATGCCAAATAGTGGGGGGTACGTCACCGCCCACCTTAACCGAATGAAGAAGTGGGGGAACATTACCTCCCACCGTGCCAAATAGAGGAGAAACGTCACCGGCCACCACAGTTGAATAAAAAAGTGGGCGAACATCACCGCCCACCATGCCAAATAGTGGGGGTACGTCACCGCCCACCTTAACCGAATGAAGAAGTGGGGGAACATCACCGCCCACCGTGCCAAATAGAGGAGAAAAGTCACCGCCCACCTCAGCCGAATGAAGAAGTGGGGGAACGTCTCCGCCCACCATGCCAAATAGTATAGGAAGGACCCGCCTCAATCTTCAGTGTTTTGTATCCCGGAATGTGGCGATTGCGAAGCATAGGACCGTAGAAATTCTGTTAGATAGATAGCTCTGGAAGCTGGAGATGGGAAGAAGGTGGACGCCGAAAAAAAAGAACCGGGTCGAAGCTGTATTATTCAAGCACGCTTCTTGCGCGACGACGATGAGTCCTCTATTTTCGTCACCCTGCATCGACGAGCGCCGATAGCATGGCTCCCGGGGCTGGCCTAGGAAGGCGATCTATACCCAAGGTAAAGTGTATAGGAACCAAAGGAAGCTGGTCCAGCCGTTGAAAAAGCGTCGTCACGGTCCAATCAGCCGGATGGCCTCGATTTTGATAGGGGTTGGACGTGGCTCGGATGAAGGTATCCCAGAAATAGGAATCCTTTCCGCAAGAAAATTGCGGGGACAGGTCTCTTTGGAGGATGTTCGCCAGCCTGTTTGGATATTTTCGTTTGCACGAAAATCGCCCCGGGGGTGTGCGTAGTTTAAGAACCTTCTAAGTTTAGGTCGGAGAGGGTTTCGCTTAACAGCCGCGACCCAGTGCCGCCGGCTGTTTGCGAGCCCCGTGGAAGCCCGACGCGAATTAGCCGATGAATAGGACACCCGATGAAAGCGACCACGTTCCGATTACCGGTTCGTCGTATGTCACTGTCGCGGCCGCGGGCCGCCGGATTCTTGATAGCCACCAAGGAAATTGATAACGCCACGCTCCTCTGGACAACCGGCCATTTTTCAGCGACAAAAGGACCATCCCTCAGCCGTCCACGCTCGATTAATGCTCGCCCGGGCCGTTAATTAATTCTGCGGGCGAGGGGATGGACTCACGTAGTCACACCATGGGCTCATGAAGATATTTATAACGCAGACAATTATCACTATTCTTACTTGAAATAAATCGTACATGTGCCTCGAATACTGGCACACACGTGTGTAAAATTTCATTGGAAGAGGTTGCATAGTTTTCGCGGAAAAAATTCCTGAATACTGGCAAATTTAGCAGTCAAAACTGGACTACTCCCTCGGATAGGATCTACAAAAGAATTTGTACCTCGTGCAATTTTTATTATTTTTACTTGAAATAAATCGGACATGTTCTTCAAATGCCGGTGAATACGTGTGTAAAATTTCATTGGAAAAAGTTGCACAGTTTCCCCGGAAAAAATTCCAAAAAATTGGCAAACTTAGCAGTCCAAGCCAGACTATCCCCTAAACCCTACGACCACACTAATGCAAATCATTATTTAAGAGTCAATCGATACTGTTTCTCACGCATTGAGCCACACAGTTTCAATTTAAAACCACCCTCGACCGCCAGGAAAAAACCGGTAGCTGAAAAAGTAGAATTGTGGTAATATCGAGCACCCCGCGCAACAAGAATCCATAAATCGCTTAACAAGCAGAAAAATCTCGAAAAAAGACCGCACCACGGTGTCGCGGCGCGGCGCCTCTCGTGCAATTTTTCTCGTCGAACCTTTAACCTCTACCGGTCTCCAGTTCTTTTGCGGTTGTTTTATCCCCCGCCGGCGAATCCTGCTAATCCATTTATCGGTGTATAAACCGGTTCCTTTCGGGTGGCATTCCTCTAGTCTGTAGCACAGCGGCGCGCACAACTGTTTCTACCGGTTCTTCTGCGCAAAGCGGCGATAAGTACCGGACTCGACAGAAACGCGGTCGACTTCTTGCGTCGACGGTTTCTTTCCGAGCACCCACCTTAACAGCTTCGCTTTATCATTCGTCGTTTAAATGCCAGGGGAGAAGGGTTCGGGCGAAAAAGTAGCACGGTGGTTGGCTGGGGGGTCCGTGGTTTTTCCGTGGGTTTGTTTGCCAAGAATTATCACCTGCAGCGTCGAAGGAAACGAATCTCGTGGCTAATGTCCGGCGAAGAAATACATAAATCTTCCTACGGAATTGTAATGACCACGGAAGAAACTGGTCTACAACGTTTGCTAGGCGTCTCTCTTTGCTAGGTAATCGCTGGATAAACGAGGGGACGCTTCTAGGGATTTTTCTGCTGGGAATCGCTGAATCATCTAAGCTCCTCGCCCATTCAATTGCTAATTGCTTCCCTGGGTCTGGGTAACGAGCCTTAGCTGACTTTGGGGCTGCTAACACCTCAATAGAGCAGACCCAAAAGTTGAGGTTCTGCTGAATCGTCAAAGCTCCAGTGCTCATTCAATTACTAATTGCTTACCTAGGACTAGAAGTTGAGGATCGGCTGGTTGTGAGGCTGTTAATGCCCTGTGGATCAGACTGAGGAGTTGAGATTCTGCTGAATCATCCGGGCTCCTGTGCCCATTCAATTTCTTCCATGGGTCTGGAAGAGGATGCCAGGCTTTGGGGATGCTACATTTCAGTGGAGCAGACCCAAAAGTTGAGACTCTGTTGAATCACCTAAGCTCCCAATTGCTAATTACTTCCTGGATTTGGGCGATGAGACTTAGTAGACTTTCGGGCTACTAAAAGCTCAGTGGAGCAGTCCCAGAAGTTGAGACTCTGCTGAATGATCCAAGCTCCCAATTGCTAATTACTTCCCTGGGTCTGAGCGATGAGACTTAGCAGACTTTGGGACTACTTAACACTATTCCTACCGACACTTCACGTATACCTATTCCTACCGCGGCTGGTCAAATGACCGGTCTTTCACAACTTATATTTTTCAATATTGAATGCAGACCAATGGCCAGCTTACCAGTATAAAAATATATTTTCTTTTATTCAAGAGTACATAATCTACATTTTATTCGTTTTCGTCGCATTTTTTACAAATGGGCTTCTCAACTGTACATTTTCCACATACGTACTTTTTACATTTTAGACAGATTTTGTTCGTCTTATTATCTTTACAATACCTTATCTGACATGTTTTCCGTTCACGAGAACCTGTACTTGTACTTGCGATGGGTATTGGTTGATTTTTTTTGCCGAGCTCTTGTTGGTATTCGATGGCAAGTTCTTCTGCCAATTGAAATAGAAATTCCTCAAACGTCTTGCCATTTTGGGGACAAATATTCTACAAAAATAAAAAACTAAAATATGAAAATGTAAATCAAAATAGATAAAAAAAAGAATAAAAGATAAAATGTGAAACTTACTGCGACGTATTGTTAGTCTTGTTCACTATTTTGAAAATGGAACTTATAACACGTAATACGATATAAAATATTACAAAATAATAATAAAAGACTGCCAAGTATGCTCTTTGTGACTTTCACAATCGATGCACTCTGTTCGTGTCGCAAGACTATACTGATTTGAATTCGTGAGAAGACGTCTATACATTTCCTTCAGTTACAAGTTTATTTATTTTACGTCATAGTAGATGAGATGGCGTAGAACATTCGAGGATCTTGACCGTATCGGATATCAATCAAGCAAATAAACACCGCTAGCCCGATAGTCGAGCGAGAACTGTAAACACTTGGAAGTGCCGTAAACCATTTTCTGGAAGGCACTTATCGGATAAAATCGTGTCATAACTACATTACCTTTCGTTTGTAACGACTTTATAGTTTTGGCATTGAGTCTTAGAGAGAAACTCTTACAAAAAATGTATAAATCGTACTACCGGTCAAATGACCGGTCGTGGTAGGTAAGACAGACTACAAATTTTTCTCGGAAGATAAACAATTGAAAAATAAGTGAATATTGAAAAATATATCATACATATATATGAGGAAAAGTGGTAAAGTTTAAAGGCGATTCACATACGTTGAATGTAGGAAATTTCAAATAAAAATTTAAAAACGGTCATTTGACCGGTCCTGGTAGGAATAGTGTTAAAGCTCAATGGAGCAGACTCTGAATTTGAGATTCTGCTGAATGCAAGCACCCTATTCCTAATTACTTCGCTGGGCCTCGGAGAGGTTTCGTGGATCTGGGAGAATAAATTGGTCAGATTTTGTTGTTGAAGTCCCAGTGGAGTGGACCCAGAAGCAGTTAAGTTTTTTCACTTGGAATGGATCGATTTGGTAATCACTAATTGAAGTGGCGGTGCCGAATTGAAAAACAGAGCTTGTATCCCAGAAATCAACGTCGTTATCCCACATCCATTTTCAACGTAATCTTCGCGAATCCCATGGGCTTAGGATAAGGTGGCCCGGGGTTTCTGCAGGTTAATCTCCATTTCTGTGGGATTACGTCCACGAACGAGCTCGGGTATAGTGCGCGGGCAACGGGAGATACATAAATCTGAAATATCTCAAGGAAGCTGCACGGTTTAATATCGCTGTATCGTTCTAGCCGGAGCATCGGTTAATCGGGTTTCGCTGTTTACTGGCTTCGTTCTTGGACGTTCCCGGTTGCTCCCCGGCAACACAATTTAAAAATCGAAATTACAATTCCACGAATTCCGTGCAGCTGACCATGCCACGTTCAAACAACCGCCACCTGTTTACCGTGAAAAGAGCCTAGCCGCGCGTAGACAACCATAAAATTCGGTCTCTTTGGATCCTGTGATTCGGAGGGGGCGTCGCAGCATTCCATTTTTCGCGCGGCGCAATTTCGCAACACAGTGCGAATTCATTTTCCGTTCGTCGCCGCTGCGATGCGGAAAAATAATTGCATTCCAGGGAACAACGGTGTATGCGTGTATCTGCAATATCGTAGATAACGCCGCGAAGAAAATCATTTTCGCAGGACAGTTCCTCCGGCGCTCGTCTCGACGACGGTGCTAACCCGCAGCGCGGGCCCTCTCCATTACTTTTATCAGTCGGTAGCTCCGCGAGAGTTTGTTATTTTCTCCGGGCACAACGCGATCAATTCAATCTCCGCGACTGCTTGCCACTTCCTGGCTGATCGAAGTTCCTGATTCGGGGAGCTGTTGCGATAAAGAGTCCTCGCAGTTACGCGAGTTTCACGGGGGATTTTATACAACTCGCCCGTGATTTGTACAACTTTCCTCTTTATCCGACGGTACAATTGATCGGCGGATGTCTCGTCGGAGATGTACGGATGTTACGTGTGGAAGAGGTTCACAGTTGGGTGAAACTTCGCCTCGGGGAACTAAAAAATTTTACTCTTTTTTCATCGAATCCCGTAGACTTCGAGGAGGAAATACCGAAAATCCAAGTTTCAACGTTAGGAGTCAACTGGCTCGAAAGTTACGCGTGTTTGAAGTTCAGCGATTTCAAGCGTTCTTGACCGGCATGGGCGCCGCCATGTTGATACTCAGCGCCGCTACGTGGCAGCATGCGGTGATGTCGGTAACGCAGATTTCTTTCAACCTCCTTGCGTCATTGGACTTGAAATCACCGAACTTCGCATAACTTTTGAACCAGTGGATTCCTAACATCGAAACTTGGATTTTTGGAATTCCCTCCTAAAAATCTACAGGATCAGATAAAAAAAAAGGTTAAAATTTTTGGTTTCCTCAGGTGAAGTTCAGCCCAATTTAGCTACCGTTTGCTCAGATGTTTTTAATTTTTGCACGGAGATCATAACGAAAGGGTTCCCGGGAACAAACAGAACAAACAGGTGCGAAGCATGATCTCGCCAGGTATCGAAATAAAAATATGATACACGGGATGAGAATCGGATTACGGCGACGGGACGACGCGTGACGGCTTAAACGCGCAATAATTCTCAGGATTACAACTGATCTCGATGCACCGACCAGGTCTAGACCCGGCTCGAGAGCGCGACGAATGGACCAGTTTTCCAGTGGACCGTGAGACATTACGAACTTTACATCGTTTTGCCAGTCGTACGGCGCGGCGTGCACCGCTGACGACACAGTTTGCTACCGTTGTTCTCGGAACTCTGTGCACCAGCCACGTTGGCTCCGATGAATTATTACGCAGCCACCGCCGTCGCCGCCGCCGCCTCCGTCGCCTGGCCTGGCGGTCGCTTCTTCTGGCAAACAACTGGGTTTTTACTTTCACGTCGCCACCACCACGTAAACACGGGGCTTCGTTCGCGGCTCCTCTGGATATTTGCGTTGTCGATTGTGCGAGTACAGCGACGGCAATCGCTTCTTTTTATCCATTGATACGCGTCCCACTGCGCCAATGCATAATTAAAAATAATTACAATCTTCAATTTCTTTTGTTGCCGTTCAGTAAAAAGACCCATGTTTCATGAAACGTATACAAAAATATCTGACTCGTGCAATTTTCATTATTCTTACTTGAAAAAATCACAGACGTACTTCAAACACCAGTAAATACGTGTGTAAAATCTCATTGAAAAAGGTTGCATAGTTTTTACGGAAAAAATTCCTGAATATTGCCAAATTTATCAGTCAAAGCTAGACAACCCTCTAAACACGATCTACAAAAAAATTTATAACTAGAGCAATTTTTATTATTTTTACTTGAAATAAATCGAACATGTTCTTCAAATGCTGGTGAATACGTGTGTAAAATTTCATTGGAAAAGGTTGGACAGTTTTCCAGAAAAAAATTCCCGAAAATTGGGAAATCTAGCAGTGAAAGCCAGATCATACCCTAAAGTATGCTGTATAAAAAATATCATAACTCATGTAATTTTTATTATTTTTACTTGAAAAAAATCACAGGTCTACCTCACGTACCAGTGAATACGTGTGCAAAATCCGAATTCTGAAAGTTCAATAGTTCAACGGGAAAAAATTCGAAAAAGACTGGTACAAAAATAACCTGGAGAATTAGACCACCCTCTTGAGAAACAAATGAATTTCTGAGGCGACCAGTTGTGGCCGCGTCGGGATAAGGAACCGATAGGAAAAGTGGGAGACAATGCACGGCAATTAATAGTTGACGGAGGCCCGTTTCGTCGCATAATCCCTGTCACGCGATAAACGCAGCCCATCGGCATGAATTGATCGTTCTATTACCGGCGCTATCCGTGCCGAGGCTTCGACGGCAGGGATACAGTCGGTCGCTATCAAAAATCACGGCAACAACGATGATTAATGGAGCGGGATAGGCGACACGCGGCGCGACGTTAATGGCCCGAAATTATCGTCCGCGAGAGCCCGATTGCCGGGCCGCAGCAAGACGTATCGACTTCGTCGGATAACAGAGCTCTGTGATCGGAAATCCGTCCCAGAAACCGCCTGGCAGTAACTCACACCGCTACGGTTTCGATCAGCTCGAATTAGGGTTACGGGAATCGCGCGAAAGCGTCTCTGACGGAACAAGCACGCCTCTGTCATCGATCGCCGCCGGATTCTGTCCTCCCCATTTTTCACGCTCGCGAACCAAGGCAGAGCCAACAGAAAAACGATCGTCCCGATCGAATCCGCGCGAATCACTGTCCCTGGTCCGTTCTTTTGCAATTCACAGTCTAATGTACAGAGTGTCCTAGAAAATGTTGTACCTCCAACGGGTGATTCCTGACGTCATTCCAAGCAACTTTCTCCTTTGCGAAAATGTTCTCCGAGGCTCCGTCGCCGAGTTATTAACGAAAAACATCGGCCAATCGCAGCATCGTTGCAGCAGTGGGCGGGGCCTATACTATTTTCGTTAATAACTCCTGAACGAAGCCTCGGAGAACATTTCTGCAAAGGGAAAAGTTACTTGAAATTACCCCAGGAATCGTTGTGTCGAAGCATAACATTTTTTGGAAATTTTTGTTTGTTTTTGGAAAATTTTTGTACTACTTTTTGCTGAAGTAAACGGAGTTCGATTTAATCGAATGTGAAACTATAAGGAAGCCAAATGATAGCTATCGGGGGGAACGAGAATTGGATCGACAATTAGAAAGCTCGACTTGTCAAGCGAACCATCGTCGTTCGCCGCGGAACCAGCGCAACTTCTCAAACAGAAGAGGGATTCCTACACTCGGTATAATGTCTTGGCCGAATGGAAAAGTTTCGCAAAAACTTTTACTCCACTTTCTGGGGGATCTGTCCCCTCATCTCTCGCACTCTTATCTCCCGGTGTCCCTTCCTCGCTCCTTCCTTTTTCTTTGTCCGTGGCTGACTTTCGTGCCGATTCTTTTTTTCGACTGTCCATCTCTTGGAGGGAGAGAGGCTCCCGGAAAGAGTGATTTTCAAAATACCTCAGAGACTGCGCGACAGCCCTTCGTTTCTTTTTGAATTCTTTGTTTCAGTTCACTGTTCTACGCTCTCTCTCTCCCTCTCCCGCTCTCTCTTGGACTTATCCTCGTTTCGTTTCATTCAACGGAACCCGAGACTCGGTCGTGACGGAACGCTAGCACGGAAAACGATGTCGGAAAGGGAAGAGGACCAGTAAGAATTTAAAGAGCTTGCAACCTCGTGGGCTTCGAAAAATCGAATCTCTTTAAAGCCTTGTATGCGTAGAGTATCGTGGTGGAAGGTCCCTTTGAGATTCAAAATAATGGCGCAGTTTTAACATCGAAGGCGACTGCAGACAGAATACTGTATCGACGTGGACCTAGATAAAGCTGTTGCAGCTCCATCATTTTGTAACTTTCAGCGATCAAAAAAATATGAGGGTAGAGCTCAGATGTTGCCTGATATACCCCCCCAGAAATCCCTGGCCCCTGCCAAATATTTCCAGGTAAGAAAAATGTTTAAAAATGCATACTTTACCGATGACTCCTCTAGTAGACCCCGAAATGAGTGGTCGCTTTTGTTGCATAACTCTACCTTTTTTGTAACATTGGCCAACGAAAAAATATGAGGGTAGAGCTCAGATGTTGCCTGATAAACCCCCAGAAATCCCTAGCCCCTGCCAAATATTTCCAGGTAATAAAAATGTTTAAAAATTCATACTTTTCCGATGAGTCCTCTACTAGACCCCGAAATGAGTGGTCGCTTTTGTTGCATAACTCCGCCATTTTGTAACATTGGCCAACGAAAAAATATTAGGGTAGAGCTCAGATGTTGCCTAATAAACCCCCCAGAAATCCCTGGCCCGTGCCAAATATTTTGAGGCAAGATAACTGTTTGAAGATGCACACGTAGCCTCGGTGATGAGTGATGACGCGAGTAGCCAGGGCTATCTTTATCGAGAAGATTAAGAGTGGCCAGGCTAATGGCGAGCTGTAGCTAAGCATCAAATTCGTCCGGGTGAAGCGTTGAATATAAGTCCCCCCGAATTTGCGGCGAGAAGAACGAATTTCGGACCGGCGTAATTAATGGCCGGGGACCAAGTGATTAATAGTTTGCGTGCACCGTGCAGCGCCGCGACGCGACGCGACGGGGTTCGAGTTTATCGTGCCGGGATAGCGGACTCGTCTCTCCTGCCAGACGCCGCCGCCGCCGCCGTCGAGCGTAGGCTACCGAGTTATTAAACTAATGCGACTCGTTAGTAGTTCGCGGCCCCCCTCTGGCCATCGAGGAGTTTCGCACGAATGAAAATCCGCCGAACGCCCGAGAACGAGGGTGTTTCCGTTTCCTGCGTCCATACATCGAAATTGGCCTCATTAACCAGCCGTATCGTTTACACCTAAACTGATCACCCGAACGATGTTACGTCCCTGCGAAATTCTCGGAACGCTCGAGACAGACCACTATGCAGACCTGGCGATTAGGGGATAGGGGTCAGTTACAAAATCACGTGTAATTTTTACTAGTGTTTTCTCAGATCCTACAGTTCACATTTTCTTAGATCGTACAGTTCACATTTTCTTTTCTTTCCCAAGCGGTCAGTACCCCCCCAGGGGTGGTTTTTCTTCGTAGTTTTCAAGCTCGCCGATGTTTTCTCATGAAAAACTACCTGTTCCGTGACCTTCAAACGATCTTGACTCCGAATACGAAGGTCAAACTTGAATTTCGATTGCAAGATGAATGCGGTCCTCGCGAGGAGACACTTAAGCGAGACACCCTGTATGTCTGGTCCGGGGACGTGCGTTTCCGTTAATGTTATTAACGAATGTGGCGGCTGATCGTTAGCCGGTTATCCCGTCCCGTGAAAATTTCCATCCGGAACTGTTCGACCGTGTCGCAATGTCGATTTCCCGCGCGTAAACCGGCTTAACGGGAGATTCCCCATATATTTTTAATCAGGTTAAAATCTGGGGTACAACCTCGCCATCTCATTACACGGTTCGGATTGGATTTCAACTAATCTCCATGGCGTGTGCGCGCGTGTCGGCCAGGCCCGGCCCGTATTTTCCATCGACTTGCCTCGGAGAGCGGATCTCTCACCATCTTACCGTCGCGGGCACAGTGAAAACGGAACATCCGTTGGCAAAACATTCACAATTCGCGTTCACGCGATTCAATTTCTTCAGGGTGTAACGAGAATTGTTATCGGTGGCGCTGGGGACTCCGGGAGGTGAATTCGCTGCACGACCATTGCGGCATCGAACTGTTTCGACTTTCACCCGGAAAATTGGCTCGGGTAATGAGCTCGCGGCGGATGAAACTCGACGTCGACGCTGTCGCGAGCAGAGCCGGGTCCGGACGCGGGCGGTGCCGCTGGAATTCGTCAACCGGCGGTGTCATTAAGTGGCCGATTGAATTTGATCGGTTTCACCCCGGTCCATGCAACCATATATCCGACCGTTTGAAAAATCCAACCAACCCCTCGCAACAACACTGTCACTTCAAACATTCCATCAACAAAAGCTTAAAGATCGACGAGCGAATCTCTTGGCTATATTGATAAATGGATCTATCCCGGGCAAAACAGAACAACAACGAAAACAAGTCCGTGCTCTCATCCGTCTGCCAGTCAAGGTTGCAGGGGAAAAAAATTCCTCAAATTTCTCGTGGCGGAGAAACAAAGCCGTATAAAATCAACGACTGACACCACGAGCCGTCCAGGCGTGCCAGCCGCGATCAATGGGTTAAAAACCTGTCTCCGCTCTATAGCGTGCGAGTGTATGAAAATCCATGCGAATACGCGTGGAGGTATAAGGTTGTGAAAAGAGTAATAGCGTCCCTAATCGCCTTCCGATAGCCTAGGGCCACGGTGTGGTCAGAGGAAGCGTGGGAGCACGAATTGAGGGGCGAAACGTTACCCTCTAACTGGCTGAACGTGACTGGGCCGCGACGGCAGCGTGGGGGATAGCGCCGTGCAAGGGGAAGATCGAGTGCAGGGACACAAGTCTTGATCTGGCGACACTGGGCCCACCAGGCAGTCTACTGACGAATCCTCTGGTGGGCCTAGGAGGAGTCCTCTAGTGGGCCTAGGAGGAGTCTTCTGGTGGTCCTAGGAGGAGACCTCTGGTGGCCCTAGGAGGAGTCGTCTAGTGGACTTAGAAGGAGTCTTCTAGTGGTCCTAGGAGGAGTCGTCTAGTGGACCTAGGAGGAGACCTCTAGTAGGCCTAGGAGGAGTCCTCTAACGGGTTTAGGACGAAGCCTCTAGCGAGTCCTACTGAGGACTTCTCTACGAATCTGACTGCTGTTTGCTCTAGAGGGCCTAGGAAGAGCCCTCTGGCGGGCCTCCTGATGAGTCCACTAGCGAGCCCTACTGTGGAGTCCTTTGCAGATGCGCCTGATGAGTCCTCTAGCAGGCCTAGTGACGAATCCTCTAACGAGTCATACTGAGGAGCCCTCTACGGATTTGACTGGTGAGTCTTCTAACAGGTTTACTGAGGAGTCCTCTAACGGGTCCTAGTGATGAATCCACCAGTGGGCCTAGGATGAGTCCTCTAGCGGGCCTAGTGACGAGTCCTCTAGGGATCTGGCTGATGAGTCCTCTAGCGAGTTTACTGACGAGTCCTCTAACTAGTCCTACTGACGAGTCCTCCAGCCGATCCTGAACGAACACCGCTCCCGAAAATCTGTCCGGCCAGTGACTGCGGATCATCATGCAAAATAGAAATCTACTGGGGGGCAGGAGTGAAATAAAACTTGATTCCATCGACGAGCAGTTCTTCCACGATGGGAAACGATATTCTTAGATATTTTCGATCATCCGTTTTCACATTTCACCCGACCAATCTTCTCGGTAAATGCATAAAAATCCACAGTGATTCATCGTGGTGACATGTAGTTGTTTCGATGCTCAATCCCGGGGAATGGTTCGAGGACGACGTTGTAGAAAGAAATCGTAGACATCGGAGTCCTAGTGACACTCTCGGGGCGGATACGGGGGATTCGATTGGGCCGCGGCGCGAACTCAATTTCCACGGTTACTTCAGGTACTCTTACGCAACCGTCTTCGGAAATACCTGTACGTCGCTAGCTCAGATGCACAGGCGTCTCCAGCGGACTGGAACTTTGCTATAGAGGGAGGGTTGGCGAAGGGAGGGTGGCGACTGATTCTGTATTCATGGAAAGCATCATGAGTATTTGCTGAAACTCAACACAGCTTGTGGGCCCGAGAACACGTTGTGTTGTCACGACGACGACGACGACGACGACGGGCGTCGGGCGTCGGGAAGCTCGTCGTCCAGACGAGCAAACGAGAAAGGACCGCGAGAGATACATCCTCCCGGTTATTGGATCCCTATTGGATTGTCTATCCGCGACGGTTCTATCTTAATATTATCGCCGCGACGACGGCCCGGAATCCGGCGAATCAATTTCACTGTTGCTCCTCTCGCGCAAAATCCCCCGCCCGACGATATCACGACTTTCCCCGTGACACCTACGGGGTGTTCTTGCAAATAGTGAACGTTAGATGAAAAATGAAAGAGAAAAAATTATTGTCTTTTTTTGTATCTGCATTATATTTTTGAAGGTGACCTCCAATTTCGTGAAATGTTCACGTAACGTTTTATAGCATATGAAAGCGTTCGCCACAACGAATTCATTTGTCACACAATTATATTCAAGGTCACTGAAGGTCAGAAATGCAGAGAATTCTGCAGTCTAGTGAGCTTGAACAAAAATAAAAGAATTGTTAAAAGTGAAACAATGTTATATGGACGGATATTGGAACTCCAGGCCATTACACAGCGCGCAATTTGGTACACCGGAGATAATACTACGGGGGGAACCACTATAATACTGCAGCAGAGATTCAATGTATTTTCATGGTGCAATTTTCCGAGGCTCAACAACCCCATCGCCGTTTCACCATGTCACAGCGTTATCAACGGAGTATTGAATAGCGTTTGTTACGATGGCAATCGAAACCTAAACAAGCCTTAAAATTGAGCCGCTTTTTCCTCTGCAGTATAAAAGAGGAGATCACTATTTCGCGTCAATTCATATTTAAAAACACAATTGTTCTCGATTGGCAGAATGAAACAGTCCCACAAATTGCCAATTGATTACCAATATAGAAATTTTTACACTGGTGCGGCGTGTCGGTTAGCTACAAAAATTCTTGCGGCGTGTCGGTTAGCTACACAAATTCTTGCGGCGTGTCGGTTAGCTACAAAAATTCTTGCGGCGTGTCGGTTAGCTACAAAAATTCGTGCGGTGTGTTAGTTAGCTACACAAATCCGTGCGGTGTGTCGGTTAGCTACAAAAATTCTTGCGGCGTGTCGGTTAGCTACAAAAATTCTTGCGGTGTGGGTAGCTACAAAAATTCGTGCGGTGTGTCCTATATAAAAATTGTCTGTTTGTCGACAGTGTGCTTGTTCAATATGAAAATTTCATAGTTTCTTCGGGCACATTGTTCGATGTAAAAATCGTGAAAATCACGGGGTGTCTCGAGCACCGTTCTTTTCCGATGAGAGAAGAGAGTTCTCGGGAAAAACGACTAAAAATAGTATACTCATTAATCAGTATCGATCACGGTGATCAAGATCCGAGGAACGAAGTGGAAGATTTCTTCTTCGAGCGATGCGCGCCGCTGGCCTATAAATTCACGGAATCTACCTATAATCAGTCATCGATTGAGGTCACCGACGTCGCGTTCGTTGGCAATATTTAACTTAACCTTTCGTCTCCGCTGCTTCCATTCTTTTCTGCTTTCTTGCGAATTGATCGACGGATTCCCGCTGGTTTAAAAAATCTGTATTTTTCTATTTGATTTTTTAACCCCACTTTTTCAGTTTGATTATATCAATTATTTTTTCTTTTTATTGAAAATAAAAAACCTGAGACCAAATTTAAAACAAAATGACGAGGGGGGGGGGGGTACGATCCTCAATCAATGAAGTCAAATAGGTCAAAAATTAAAGTGACTAGAGTAATCGATTCGGCCAACCAGAGAATTAATATTTCATCGAGAGAACCGAGATGAAGACACAAGAAGATTCATGGGGAAGTTAGCCAACCAGAGTGAGCACCTTTGCTTTTTATTCGCCGTCGGACGATAAATTAGAGGCAGAGGAGGAAGTCGATTTCGCAGAAGGAGCCAACGAAGCGTTCGAATTAATGGCTGACAATCGACGTTTCCGTTAAGGCATTCGCAGTAGCGGTCCCGTTGTCGTAATTCATTTATAGGGACCGTTGATCCGCCGTTCGGAACCTTGAAACCTCCCTTTCCGCGGGAATCGATCCCTTCATCCCTTAATAATTCTCGAAGACCCGTGATGTCCGACACGTGTCCAAAAATTTTCGACAAATTTAAACAAACAAATCTGCAAAATTCTTATCGTACAAACCGAGAAAATTTATTTGAATTAATCGTCTTGCTCGTTCACCATTTCTTACAATCAGCAGTAGAGCAAATATTCGATCTGGGAAAGTTTGAACTGTACAATGTAAGAAAATGTGAACTGTAGGATCTAAGAAAATGTGAACTGTACGATCTAAGAAAATGTGAACTGCAGCATCTGAGAAAATGTGAACTGTAGGATCTGAGAAAATGTGATCTCTACGATCTAAGAAAATGTGAACTGTAGCATCTGAGAAAATGTGAACTGTACGATCTAAGAAAATGTGAACTGTACGATCTAAGAAAGTGTGAACTGTACGATCTAAGAAAGTGTGAACTGTAGGATGTAAGAAAATGTGAACTGTACGATCTGAGAAAATGTGATCTCTACGATCTAAGAAAATGTGAACTGTACGATCTAAGAAAGTGTGAACTGTACGATCTAAGAAAGTGTGAACTGTAGGATGTAAGAAAATGTGAACTGTACGATCTGAGAAAATGTGATCTCTACGATCTAAGAAAATGTGAACTGTAGCATCTGAGAAAATGTGAACTGTACGATCTAAGAAAACGTGAACTCTACGATCTAAGATACTGGGGGTACGTCGGTGTGAACTAATCCAATTACAACTTCCTTGTTCTCCATTATTTTTTCACGGGACTTTCGCAAACTAATCTGTGAAATTGTTCTTATTAAAATAACACTGACCACGACACAATTTGAACGGTATTCAGTCCCGTCCAAATTAGTCGCCTACAATTGTTCCGGTGTTACATTGAATTCGCAATCAATTTGTCTAATCATTTTCCGTGGAAATGCAGTAAGGCGAGGGCGGAAACAATTGCACGCGAAGTTTACATCAATCGCAACGAAACAGTGCTCCGCGGCGTCTACAGGCGAAAATCAAGCTGCGTACACACGTCGGGATCCATTAAGACCCTTTTCATCTGCAGCGGCTGGCACACGTCATGCGCGTTAACTTGTTCATTTAGCGGGAACACGCTCGGCCCTACAGTTGCATCCGACGAACATAATCGCGGATCGCCGCGAGGTTCGAACGCAATTCCGTGCGCTCGGGTGTCTCAACTTCGAAGAAAAAAAAAGTTAATTTTGTCTCTCATCGTTGAAGCGGCGTGCAAAAGAGCCGGCAATGACAAAAAAAGAAAAATAAATGGAACTTTCGGTTCGCAGAATCGCGATCGCCCGTTCGTCCCTTCCGCGAAATTAATTATCAGGCACAGTTCCAGAGGGACCGTCCCCGGCCGCGATAATTGTAATTTACGAGTGGCGGGGACACGGTGTATTAGCAGGACGAGTCGAGAAAACGTTAAAAAGGGGAAAGAGAGGAAAGTCAGCACCCCTCCCCCCACTCCTGAAACCATAAAGCCAACCCAGGGGGGAGGGTCAACGTTCTCGATTCGCGACTGGCACAGATCCAATCTTATCCAGCGAGGACGATGCATCTTCCCTGGGAAATATTTACCGTTTCCTGTTGGCCTTTCAGACCCGGCTAGAAGGAAGGACACTGATCGAGCGTCAAACTGCAACGTGTCTTTCGATACGCGCGGCAGTTTTTACCGGAGCGCTGACTATGCTGCGGCGGTCCTGGTTGCGCAATCGACATCGGACACTCCCGAGACGGTTCGATCGATTCGTTTTTGCTTATTTATTTATATTGTTATTAATTTATGAAGTTCGAACGTGTTCAACGAAAAATATTCGCCGCGAGATTTAAACTCACGGTGACAAACCTATTGAAATTTGTTAATGTTTAAATTGTTGTAACTTCGAAACTACCGACGCTATTTTCACGAACCTTAGACGGTCGGATAGCGCGAACCATCCGCTTTACAATGCCGTTTGTTTCGTCGCGATACGACCGTTCGTTCCCGAGATACAGTCGTGTGAATACTATCATAATTTTTTGGTGACCACCTCGCACCGGTCACTGACCGATGACCGATGATCACTGACCACCGCGAGTTCAAGGTCGATTTTAACAACGGACTTCGATCGCTAGTATCTCGGGAAAGGATCGAGATATCGGGACGGGACAAAGTGCGTTGGAAAGAGCGCGGACTTCGGTCTGTGGGCCTCGCGTCACCATTTTTGCTTGAAAATTCAAATGTCTTCTCCCGAATCGCGATCGAGCCGACCAATTCAATCGAACGGTGCGTTTCAATTCACACCAGCGAGACGATTCGATTTTTTTGGACGACGTGGAACACTGTGTCCCGATCAGAAATCAGGATCGACACCGTTACCCAGGCATCGTCGTGCCGTGTACGGCGAGTGAAGCGGGACCGTCTCCATTAGGAAATAGCTGGTGTATAATTCACGCGTTTGAGGTGTAGGCATCTGTTACACGATGTCCTACAATCGCGGTAACGTGCCGGCTGGACCCCGTAACAACATGGCCGATGGAATTTTCATTAACAGCCGCAAATGTACAGCAGATAGTCGCATTAATTGATGAATAGTTTCCCGGCCGTACGAGCCGCGCCGCGCCGGGGACATTTCTCTGACGCTCCTATCGATTCTTGCGGACCGCAACAGTTAAACATGAATCCAATTAGCTCGCTCGTCAATAAACAACAACCGATCGTACTATGCCGTTAATTTTTCTCGCGTTTCCAAGCCTCCCAGGCTCGCTATGGTCGAGATGGGCTGATTTTGACTTGATTTTTTCGAAATAGGCTGCCCTTTCCCCGAGTCAATAACAATTACAAAGTTTCAAAAATCTATTTAAATAATTGGCAAAATAAGAAAAAATTGTTTAATCAAACGCTCATAACGTTTGAACCCCTGATCTCCGCAGGGTTGAAACTTGGATTTTTGGCATTTTCTCCGTTAAAATCTACAGGATTATACAGGAGAACGGCGAAAATCTCTGATTACCTAACGCAAAATTTCATCTAATTCGGAGTGCGAAGGGTTAGATAGCAAGTTCAGTCCACTCGGTGACCTTGGGCCACCTGGTACAGCGACGGAGGCTCGAAAATTCCGAAAAATTCCAGCTCGTGCCGAGGGTTAAGGGGAGTCAACGGTGCCCGGAAACGCGGGTCGTCAACTTCTGCCAGGCCAATCGCGGGGATCTTTAGCTGGAACCGAGCAATAGGCAGAAATCCGAGGAGTTCAGGGATAGTTGGCTGAAGCCCTCGAGGGTAATCGCATTAAAGCTCTCGTGTATGGCTCTCATTACGTCCCCGCCGACACTCCATCATCCCTTTTGTCATGCCGGGCGAAGGGGCTGAGACCTAGCTACCTCGGTTTGCTCATCGACTCTTCACTGTCGTCCTTGGTCTATGGTGTTTTTACTACGGCCGTTGTTCTCCGCGAGATGCACGACACTACGGAAACTAACCGAACAGAAGTTGAACAGGATGAACCGTACCGTCTCTTCTCGCTGTCCTGAGCTGCGAGGGAACAATGCTCACGCGGTGACCCATTATCCAGTTATGGCTTTGGTCACTGACCCACATATCGTGACCCCTTAGTCACTGATCGTCCATATAATTACCCCGGTCATTGACCATCGCGTCGAGTAGGAAAGTCCACAAAAAGAATCGCCTTTGGTCCCAAAGTCCTGCTTCCTTCCAACCCAATTCGAGTTTTTCATGATCCCTTGGTCACTGACCGTCTATAGCATGTGTCCGTGTTCGCTTGTCCACGTAAAGTGGCCCATTGGTCACTGACCACCCATATCATGTACCCAAATTGGTCACTGACCACCCATCTTGTGTATCCCATTTGGTCGCTAACCACCAATCCTATGTATCCCATTTGGTCACTGACCTCTCATCCTGAGGGGTCCCATTGGTCACTGACCGTCTACAGCATGTGTCCGTGTTCGCTTGTCCACATAACGTGGCCCATTAGTCACTGACCACTCATATCATGTACCCAAATTGGTCACTGCCCACCCATATCATGTACCCAAATTGGTCACTGACCACCCATCTTGTGTATCCCATGTGGTCGCTGACCACCAATCCTATGTATCCCATTTGGTCACTGACCACCAATCCTATGTATCACATTTGGTTACCTATCCTCCATCCCATGTGCCCCTTGGTAACTGACCCACATGCAGTGTCCGATTGGCCACTGACCGTCCATATAGCGCTCCTTGGGCACTGATCGGCCATATAGTGACTCCTTGGTCACTGACCATCACTTCAAGCAAGAAATTCTACAAAAATGAATCCCGATTCGGATTTTTACGTGACCGTTCCTCACCATTAACTTCGAACATTAAATTGCTTCCTTCGTCCGAATGAATTCAGCTAGCGATGGAAGTTCTAATGGTGGAAACTTTTATAATTTCTCTCTATATATTTTAACCACCTCGTAAATTGAACTCTTTCGAGCCATACCTCTCGCAGAATTCATCGAGTCGTTTGCTAAACGCCAAACGATCAAAGGCGACGTCTCTCGAAATTGTCTTCTTTATTCGCGAAATCCTGCGACATCATCGCCGCGCCCCCGTAATATTATACAAAGAATAAGACAGTATGAATCGCTAAGAACTGTCTGTCGCGTCTCGCGTCGCTTATTCAAGGGGCTTATGCTGTCTGTACCTAACAAGAGACTTGGTCTACGGTAATTCAATGGGCCAGCACAGCGCCGCCGGGAAAAGAGCGTACCGAGAAACTGGCGGGATGGACGGGCGCGGGATGGAGGGAAAGGATAGAGAAAACTCGAGAAAAGAGAGGGACGCTAAGGGCCGGGAAGAGAGAGAGAGTTGTTACGGCGCGCCGTGGCGCCCGGAACATCGGATTCTATTGGGATCTCTTCTTCGAATCCCCTACCATAATCCGCAGACGATGGATATATTATTTCTTGCTCAGCGGCGAATCTATCTGTTTGCACGTCCTCAAGACGTGTGCTCTCCCTGTTTAACGAGCTTTCATGCCGTTGCTTCCCTGATGCACTTAGGACGAAAATCATTGACATTTGAAACCGTTCACGGATTGAAATATTTGAACTTGGTAAAATTGGTAAAAAAAAATTATTATTGTTAGCATTTCTAACCAAATTTTAAATCACCACCATAAGTTAATATTATAGTTGTTTTTCTGCCTGTCGCCAGCTTTGAAATTATTAAAAAAATTACTTTAAAAATTACTTTAAAAATTACTAAAAAAATTACTTTAAAAATTACTTAAAAATTTACTAATAAAATTACTTAAAAATTTACTAATAAAATTACTTAGAAAATTACTTAAAATATTACGAAACAAATTACTTTAAAAATTACGAAACAAATTACTTTAAAAATTACTTAAAATATTACTTTAAAAATTACTTAAAATATTACTTTAAAAATTACTTAAAATATTACTTTAAAAATTTCTTAAAATATTACTTAAAAAATTACTTAAAATATTACTGAAAAAATTACTAAAAATATTACCAAAATCAATATCACTTATCGTTAAGAACAATTTTACTTCGACCGAGTCCGAGTTCGGCTCCCAGCCGGAGCAAAGGGGCTCCGGAATTGAGTGGGCGCGACTCCCTCGCAACTCCGGCAGCTACTAGCTCATATATTCCGCGAAGAGAATCCCCGAAGTACGTATAATGTCCGTGGAAACTTCGATTGCTTTTATAAAATTATTCAAGCGATTCTCTCTTACCCCCGAGCAGTTTCTCCCCCTCCCCTACCCGCCCCTCTCCTTCAGAAACATACCAGAGATCTACGACTGGACAAGATACGACGACGGTAACGGTGCTTCTGAAAAAGTTACTCGATTGCGAAACGGTCGTAGCGGCTCCTACAAAGCGGTTCACACGGTGTCCGGAGCGCAGGAATGCTTTTAATAATTTCGCGTCGACGACAGTTCGACGTGTTCAGGGCGTGTATGCAGGCGGCCCGGAAATTCTTATCTCCCAACTCGCATTCGTCTACCGGGTTTCCAGGTCCGTAAACTTCGGGATTGGTCGAGCGCCGCGAGTGGTTATGGAACTTCCCTTAAATACTCCGGTTTTCCCTCTGCTCCTCGATATTATTTTCAGCCCAAGGAGTTATGGCAGCCGGTGTCACCGGTTAAGGGGAAGTGAAGAACCCTTTGCCGGTCACGTGACCGTGGCGCAGCGTGGAGGAACAAAGTCATGTGACCGGAACGTGGGTGAATAGAGTCACGTGACCGTAGAGTGAGAGCACAGAGTCACGTGACCTGAGCGTTGGGGAATAGAGTCACGTGACCGGAGCGTTGGGGAATAGAGTCACGTGACCGGAGCGTTGGGGAATAGAGTCACGTGACCGTAGAGTGAGAGAGCAGAGTCACGTGAGCCAGCTGTGGGGGGAACAGCGTCGTGAAATGGGAAAAAGGTGAAATTCTTTGGGAAATTGTCCGCGTTCCATCGACGCGGTATCGAGTATCATCTCTCTCTCAATAAACAGGCTTCCTCCGACCGGTACTGTTCGCGAATAACAGCAAATGACTCGCGGGCTTGATAACTATCGAGAGGGAGAGAGATCGATGCGAGGCTCCTCTGCTTGGCTTCCTCTTTCTCCTCTTCTTGTTCTTTCACGGAGAAACTCGAACCTCCGACGATGGGTTCGCAAACATTACGGCGTCCCGTGCAAATACTTGCACAAGCTCCCTGGAACCTTTGCCGGGCGGACGGGCGGGCGCGTTGATTCCGATCAAATCTTGCGAATAACGCCAACATACACGGTCCGTCCGAATGGATCCGCGATTAGACTCGGAGGATTAAATTTGTAATATCCCGGCCGGCAAACCGGCCAATCGCTGCGGTTCAATATAGTCTTATTAGGCGATTAGGTTCGTTCGCGGCCTCGCGCTTTTGGGGCTCTCTGCTAAATTATTCTGAAAGGTCTGGGTTAGGTGAATTCAAAGTCGAAATAAATTCTCCGAATTCTTCGATCGTTTGAACGCGGTATAATTATATTAAAAAAAAAAAAAAGAAGAAAAATTTGGTACAGTCTCTTTGCCGACTTCCGAGCGACAATTCGGTCAAGCAGGTATAATTAGAGGCGTGTTAAGCTGATTACACAGCTCCTGGCGAAAAACTTCATTACAGCGCGAAGAATCGGGCCGAAGACGACGGGAATTAGAATAAGAACGAAAGAATGTCTCTCTATGGTTTCAATTAGTCCTAAATACATTTGCATTCTTATTTAAAAGAGATCTCTAGCCGGTCTCAACGGTATAACTGGTTCAGCCATCGATCCGACTTTCGAACGCCAACTTTAGAGAAGCGAGTGTTCAGACTGCTTCAAAAAATATTAGATTCCATTCAAGAAACACAAGGTTGACCTTCGAATGACCTCTAAGCATGTGCAAAGCGTTAACTAATGATTGTTTTACGATAGGGAATATAAGGAGTAGCACCGATTAGTGCATTAAATAAATACACGATTTGATTAAAAAAACAAGGTTGACCTGCGAATGACCTCTAAGCATGTGCAAAGCGTTAACTAATGATTGTTTTACGATAGGGAATAAGGAGTAGCACCGATTAGTGCATTAAATAAATACACGACTTGATTAAAAAAACAAGGTTGACCTTCGAATGACCTCTACGCATGTGCAAAGCGTTAACTAATGATTGTTTTACGGGTAGGGAATAACGAGTAGCACCGATTAGTCCGTGAAAAAATACACGATTCCATTAAAAAGACAAAGTTGACCTTCAAATGACCTCTACCTATTCCGCGAAGCGTTAAATATTTTTCTGCGTTGCACTCGATGGAATCCGCTGTCTGGCAACAAACGAGCGGACCCGGCACGCTCGCAGAATGCGAAACGTATGGAGACCGCAGACTCCCCCGGGACCCGTCCGCGCCGAAGGGTTCGATTCGAAGGGTTGGCAGACATTTTCACGGGATCGAGTCGCCTCAACTTTTTCGCAAGTTTCTCTTTTTTTTTCTCTCCTCGCTCCGAGTCCCCCCGGTGGACGACAACACATAGTGTTTTCTTGTCCCCCAGGACCGTTCCCCTCCTACCGTCGCGAGGGAGTTAGGGGGAGAGGGTGAGGTTGAACAGGACACACACAATGCGAGTCGCTCGGTCGATTGCGTCCCACTTCCTGTGCTGTGGTCGATCGCGGCTCGCAAATCGCTGAGGGGGCATCGCAGAGGAGCCGCGGCTAAAGCCCAGGGCCAGGAAAGAATACCGGGAGACCAGGGAGCAGAGAACGAACGACAGGCTAAACCGAGCGGAACGAGGACGGTTTTGCATGTAAGTGGGTTACCGGGCTCGGTGGAAGAATTTTGAAATTGTTCGAGTCGCCTGTCTCCGGCATAAAAGGGGAGCCCGAGCACCACACCGTGGGAGACGGGATTTCGCGAATTTCGACCAGGAGAATCAATCTTTTTTTTCTCTCCACGGACGTTCTGCGAGACAAGCGACCCTACAAGCAGTAACCGCGGCTGGGGTTGTCCGAGCGGTAAAAGTAGCGGTAAAAAAATTTTATGTTTCTTTATGCGGGCAACCGGAGAACGTTCGCTGAGGTTTAGCCGTTTTTAGATATTGTTGGCTGTTTTTAGATATTTTTAGATAATTTGAGCTATTTTCAAGACTTTTTAGCAATCATTAGGAATTATTATGAATTTTTTGAAATTTATAGCTATTTCTATCAATTTTTAACCATTTTTAGCAATTTCTACCAAGTTTTAGACATATCTAGCTGTTTTCGATCATTTTTAGCAATTGTTAGGAATTTTTAGAAATTTCTAGCTATTTCTATCAATTTTTAGCAATTTCTAGAATGTTCTAGCTATTTTTAACAAATTTTTGCAAATCTCTATATGTGCTTAGCTATTTTTAGCAATTTCTAGATATTTTTAGCAATTGTTAGAAATTTTTAGAAATTTATAGCTATTTCTATCAATTTTTAGCAATTTCTAGAATTTTCTAGCTATTTTTAACAAATTTTTGCAAATCCCTATATGTGCTTAGCTATTTTTAGAAATGACTAACTATTTTTAGCAATTATTAAAAATTTGCAAAATATGATAAACTAAAAAATGCACAGATAGACCTGGGGATAAATTAATTTTGTCCGAAAGCGTCCCTCTATCCTTCGTTTCTTCTTGTTTAAGCGAATCGATCGCAATATTTCTGCAGTGGAGTATAGAAATTAATTTGACAGTAATTCGTATCGCATAGGCTGTCTCGCAAAGTTGAATGTCAATTGACGCATAGCCCGATGAACCTTCCCCGACTCGAGCGAAGGGGATGAAAGAATTATGTCCTCGGAGGGTGGGTTCCTCGGCCGCGGTATCAGATTACCGAAGATCACTGCGCGACCAAAGGAGAGAATCGAGTAGGAATCATTGACCCCCTGTCATCATCCGTCGGTCTGATGATGGATTAATGCCATTAGCTTCGTAAATCACCGGCGGAGATGCCAGATAATGATTGTAATGGGCTGTCAGACACCTCCCCGATTCCGCACGTCAATTCTTTCCCCTCCGGTGAAGACGTCGTTATAGCAACACGTAAAAGTGATCTAGCGTGGCTGATAAAACTGCGAGTGCACTCATCCGAATTAATAAATCGTTTATTTAAACAGAGTGCAATAATCATGACTCAAACATATCAGAATATATCCGATCGGCTGTTGCGAAATAGAATAATAAAGGAATACAAGCTTTCCTGATAAAAAGTATCGATGACCTTGAAAATAGAACCGGTGAAAAAATTGTTTTTCTTGTGCAATAAATATTTTTTGTGTCATTAAAAACAAAGGAGATATTCTGGTGACCTTCTTTAGTGACACCCTGTATGATAGGGATTATTTTCCAGACCCCATAGCATGATTGCTTGTAAATAAACAAGAACAAATAATAAAACTTAGTCCCTCAAAGTCACTTGAAGGTCACGACTCGAATGTATATTTTCGGCTATTACAAATTGGAATAAAATATAATCTTTCTGGATTAAAAATATCGATGACCTTGAAAAAATGACCGAGGGAGAAAAATTCTTCTTTTCTTGTGTAATAAATATTTTTTGTGTCACTGAAAATAAATATTTCACTGGCCTGCATCCTGTATGATTATTTTTCACACTATAGCTACATTGTTTAAGTAAACTAAAAGTTTATTTAGGATTTTTCATCTTCCGTTCTGGAGCTAATTAGCTCTCAGACTTGGATTGAAGACGTGAAACTTTGACAATCCCTCAATACCGTCTGACAGCGCAAGGAATTCTGGACGGCCGTTCGCTCGCTCGGAAGACCAGTTGTAATGGCAACTAAAAGCTAAGGTTTCCGCGTAACGCGATCGGAATTCTAAGCAGCCTGTTCCGCCCAACACTCGGAAATTAACGGAATTACCGAGACCTAACTCGGCTGCCACTCGGAGCATTCTCTCTCCTAACCAAAGATGAAAACACAGAGCACCGAGGGAAATGACTTCCCGAGACGTGTGCATCGATCTCTCTCTCGGCGGGTCTCGCCAACCGCGCGATGCCGCTTAAGTTCACGCTTCCATTCGTGACTGCAATGCGAACACACCCTGCGGTACCATCCTCGAGGGGTGTCCGGATCAAAGCACTTTCGCTTTTACAATTTTTATCTTGCCAGATGAATACTGAAAAGAAAGAAGCATAGCATGCGTACTATGGTCGCTGAGACAGTCTCGAAATTCTTCGAGAACTGTGATCCACTGTTTTTAACAATTTAAGATGTGCTACTTTTTGCAGTTTACAATTTTTTGCAATTTTTTACAATTTTCAATCTTAGAATTTTGCAATTTTTTACAATTCTCAATCTTACAATTTTACAATTCTCAATCTTACAATTTTACAATTCTCAATCTTACAATTTTCCAATTTTAAAAAATTTTCAATTTTTCAATTTTTTCAAATTTTCAATCTTAGAATTTTGCAATTTTTACAATTCTCAATCTTACAATTTTTTACAATTTTGCAATTTTTACAATTCTCAATCTTACAATTTTAAAAACTTTTCAATTTTTCAATTTTTTCAAATTTTCAATCTTAGAATTTCGCAATTTTTTACAATTTTTACAATTCTCAATCTTACACTTTTGCAATTTTTACAATTTTGCAATTTTAAAAAAATTTCAAGTTTGCAATTTTTGTAAATTTTCAATTTTTTAAAATTTTCAATCTTAAAATTTCGCAATTTTTTGCAATTTTGCAATTTTTAAAATTCTCAATCTTACAATTTTGCAATTTTTTTAAATTTTCAATTTTGCATTTTTTAAAATTTTTGATTCTACAATTTTTTACAATTTTCAATCTTACAACTTTGGAATTTTCAATCTTACAATTTTGCATTTTTTACTATTGTCATTCTTGCAATTTTGCAATTTTTTACAATTTGCAATTTACGATTTTACAATTTACAATTTTACTAACCCTTTGTCAAAAAGCGACTCCCCTAGACTCCAAGAATAAAACTCGCGAAATATAAAATGCCACCCCGAATGGCGACCCTGTATAATTCAGAAGATCATTGCAATTGCGATGACCTAAACGTTTATTCTTCTCTGGCCCCGTGCAACAATTCGCACACCGCATTGGCCAGCTAAGTATGTTTGTCAATGTTATCAACACCCGTAATTCACTTTAGCCTGACATGTTATTCCAACCTCCTCTCCATCCTTTGAGCGATCCTAGCATTGTCGGATTCCTAATAGAATCCCTTTGACGACCATAACCGCAGGGCCAACGGGGTGACAACAGAGACAGCCGTCGCGTTTGCCTTGCTTATACTCATCGAATTAGAATTGGACGAAAAAGAGTATTATTTGTCATTTGTTTGGAACAATTATCGTGGCTTCGGAGTCCACTTTGAACCGTTTGATCTCTGTACAAAGCCTTGACAGTCCTCGGAGCTCTGATACTCTCTGTAATGTGCTTTTCGAAAAGCTTCTTCAAACTCAAGTGGACTTCCAAAGGAAGTGAAACAGATCCAACTGCGGAAGACAATCAATTCTCTCCGTTAATTTAATTTACGAAACAAACACCGCCAAGATATTATTGAGAGTCTAATTTAAACACATCAGTATTTAATTCCCAGGGTTTTAGGAACGTAACTCGTTGCAGGCTTTGAAATTATTAATTACAGATTCAAAGTTATGATAATTAATATTATTAATATTATCAATTCAATTTATATAATTAATATCATTACGATATTAATATTATCAATATCATTAATGATATTAATGCTATTAACATTATCAATATTACCAGTGTTATCAATATTATCAATATTATTAATTACATCAATATCATTAATATCATTAATATTACCAATATTATATCCAAATATAAATATTACATCTCCGTAAAATTACAAATAATATTAATATTATACATTTGTTTGCTCAATAGTTATCCTAATTAAAAATAAATCCTTCGTCAAAACAACGACCAACTTATTCAACCGCTGTGCCACCTGTTTAAGCAAGCGCCTATAAATAAATTCATACGGCAAAATTTTAATCAACATTTAATTACTGTTAAAATGCGGACTGGGATTTTGTACTCTAAAGTTCTGTACGACTCACGAACGTGATAAATGCGTCCCTTATTTTTGCGAGATTGTAGTTTTTCGTGGGATTGTTGAAGAACGAGACAGACGAAACGAGTCTCGGGAAAATGTGGGGACCAATAGAGAGAAGATTAAACCCTCCTTTTAACTCATCCGAATCTTTGAAAATACGCGGGGTGTTATCCAGTAATCCTGTCGTAAAGTACTTCAGCCACAGGCCGGATTCCTTTAATGCCCGGCCTTCCCCTCGCGCTAAAAATGTTTATCTATGAAATATGCTGGCGCGTTTAATATTTAATGCGAACGACGCGACGCGACGGCAACACGTACGAGGAACGGTTTTCACGGTCGTTGCTTTATGGCCTCTGTGTATCTGTGTTTCCCCGACGCGACGTTTCGACTCCGTTATCTCTTCTCGTCCGCGTTTCGTAACATACGCTTCTCGGTCGTAAACGGAACACGCTGCTATTTGCATCGAATTTCCTTTCGACAGACTTCGTCCATCAGCAAATAGAAATTACAGATATACGAAAGATGTCCGAAAAACGTTCTATTTCGAAGGGGCGATTCCCGACGTCATTTCAAGCAACTTTTCCCTTTGCGAAAATCTTCTCCGTGGCCGCGTTCCGGAGTTATTAAGCGAGAAACGCGGACCAATCGCAGCGCGACTAGCCGCGTGAGGCGGAGTCCGCTTGCTGTAGCCACGCCCTTCGCTCCGCGTTTCTCGCTAATAACTCCGTAACGAAGCGTCGGAGGAGATTTCTGCAAAGGAAAAAGTTGCTTCAAATGATCCGAGGAATCATTCCTTTGAAGGAAATTTGTTTGTGATCGAGAGTATTTGTTCTTAACAATCTTCCTCCATTATAATAATTTCGCTCATTATTTATAAAGATTAAAACAGGGGCTAACTGCTCTTTGCTGCAGATCCCGCGGCACGTCCCACCGAGCGTGGTGCTCGCATTGGCCCAGCCGGTACCCGCCCACTGCTGTAGCGGCGCTGTGATTGGCCGGTTTTTTTTTTCCTTGATAACTCCCGAACGAAGCGACGGAGAATATTTCCGCAAAGGAAAAAGTTGCTTCAAATCGCCTCAGGAATCATCCGACTGAAGTACTAGACTTTTGTGACAGCCTGCATTTATTACTGCACACGGTGAATTCTTACGCACAATGAATAATGCAACAGTGTTCTCCCGTATTCTTAAAATTCTTTTCGCCCGTCTTTTGTTATAATTTGTACTACTAATTTTTGTTGGAAAGAGATTTTTGCATAAAATCCGCGCACTCTTTTGCGTATTTATTTGTTTACGGTGCACATACATTTACTATTCGAGTCAATCTTCTTTTACTGTCGCGCGCCGTCGGGAGAAAATTAGCCAACATCTCCGCATTACCCTGGCAATGTCGCTGTACATACATACATATACTGCGCGGGAAGTTATGCGACCTATAAAAATGCGATGCCACGGTGAAACGACGCCAAGCCGAGGCTTTATTAGCAGTGTAAATGTTTTTCTAGATTCAGCACAAAGGTTTTCAATCCGAGGATAAACCTAAAATTTTTTGCTAAAATATGTTAACACGTATCTGTTTTACCAGCAATTGTTAAACGAACTTTATAGAACAAATAATAAAAAAAATAATAAAAATTTTACACCATTTTACTCTTCCACGACGCTGTTCGTAGAATCAACGATACTACAATTACACGATATCCAAGAGCAAGTCTACTATCCTATAACTGTTTTCAAGAGGTTAGTAGAATTGTACAGTACTTCCCTAACCTAAACACATTTTCCAGATTTGCATTATGTCACTCAACGATGCCACAATTACGAGGTGTCCAAAACCACGTCTACTATCCCATAACTGTTGTGAAGAGGTTCGTGAAACTACCTTTGGAAATACGGTGCTTTCCTAACCTAAACCCAGTTTCCAGATTTGCATTATGTCACTCAACGATGCCACAATTACGAAGTGTCCGAGAGCAAGTCTACTATCCCATAACTGTTCTGAAGTGGTTAGTGAATTTGCCTTTGGAAATACAGAATTTTCCACAGATTTTCGTTACATCGAACAACAATTAGACGGTATTGATGTCTGCTATTCCATAACTGTTCCGACGCGTCCCGTTTCTGTCGTACGTCACGTGACTGGAAAAGAGGGAGTAACTTTCTCCCCTCGATTCGTGCTCACTCCCCTCATCTGCCTACTCAGCTGCGAAGAAACGTTCCCAGAAGACTTCGCGGAACTATGTTTCACGGTTGCCAGTTTCCAGGGAACTATGTTCCATTTAGGACACGGTTGATGGGTTGAACGATTCCTTATCGGAATTTTCAAACGTTGCTGAAGGTAGCCGCCTACCATCCAGGAAATAGTTGTCATTGTCCGAAGCCAATCCAGCAGGTCATTACCGAACTTCTCGAGACGCGATGCAACGAGCAGCCGCCCTCGCCTGCACATTGCTTATCAGCCGCGTTAATGGTGATAATAACGGGTCGGGGAGGGAGGAGGGTTGTGTGCGAATCGATTTCTTCGCAACGAATACCGACGCGAGACGGCTCGTTAATCCACCAACTGATAAGAGCATTATGGCGGACTGAGCGTTCGCGAAATATTTTTTCGCGTGTCAGGAAATTTAATATGTCCCAGACCCTGCACCACCGACACTTAAACCACACCGAATTTCTAAAAATTAAATTTGGAAACACAAAAATTCCAAAATTTAAAAATACAAATTTGCAAAGACTGTACAGCGAATCTCCAGAAATAAAATTCAAAAATTTAAAAATTCGAAAATTCAAATATGTAAATTTGCATTTCTGCACCCTGTTGAATTGAGCATCGCTAAAAATAAAATTGCAAAAATAGAGGAAGATTTTCAACGTTGAAAATTTGTTAACACTTTGTTAACATTAAAATAGGTATTGTTTCGCCAAACAAATACGAAATTGTAGCGACGCGAGAGTTTTAAAATATTTATGTTTGTCGCAGGTCCGCAAAGTCACCCATTAACTATGCAGGAATCGCGAAAGAACTGTTTTCCATAAAACTTCGTCATTTTTAGAAAAGCCCGCAGAGCGGAGGGTAAGAAGTAAGGCACCCGACATGAATATTTCAGCGACTTTAGTATCTCGCAACACTAAAAACAGGCTCGTTCCTACCATTCTGACCCAATACTCTGTCAGCCGTGAAAGATTAATTGATTCCAAAATTGTCGGAGCGAAGCATACCGTTTCCGGTTCTGTAAAACACTGCGTCCAATTCTGTCTCGCGCGCCATTTTACCATATACCCCCAGAAAATCAATGTTATTAATGATCGAAACTACGCAGTAGATGGCTATTGACCTATATTCTCGAGTTTGCATCAATCAACGATACCACAATTACACGATATGCAAGAGCAAGTCTACTGTGCCATAACTCACGGGACTAGTAAAATTGGAAACACAGTGCTCTCCTAATCTACAACTATTTTTCAGATTCGCATTATATCACTCAACGGTACCACAATTGCAAGGTATCCAAAAAGCAAGTCTAGTATCCTATAACTGTTCCAAACAGATCAGATAATTTCCCTATGGAAATACCTCCCTGATCCAGATTTATTTATCAGGTCTGCATTGCATTCAACAACATTTCCACAAGGTATCAAAAACCAAGTCTACTATCCCGTAATTGCTTTGAAGAGGTTAGTAAAGTTGCCTATGGAAGTACAGCAGTTTCCTAACTTAAACCCATTTTTGAGATTTGTATTACATCAATCAACCATGCCACAATTACGAGGTGTCCAAAACCACGTCTACTATCCCATAACTGTTCTGAAGAGGTTAGTGAAACTGCCTTTGGAAATACGGTGCTTTTCTAACCTAAACCCAGTTTCCAGATTTGCATTATGTCACTCAACGATGCCACAATTACGAGGTATCCAAGAGCAAGTGTACTATCCCATAACTGTTCTGAAGGGATCAGTGAAATTGCTTGTGGAAACACGGTATTTCCCAGATTTTCATTGCATCGAGCAACAATGCGACAATTAGACGGTATCCAAGAGCACGTCTACTATTCCGTAACTGTCCGGAACAGATCAACGAAAGGCGACCAGCCCTGTCGCTCGTGTCGGCCGTATTACGGCGTCGATTGTATCTGTATCTGAAGTCACGATTTCCAATTTCTCAAGGAAAGCTGCTTAACTCGCGGCGGCGGTCGTTCAAAGGCGGAAAAGTTCGTGTGCTCGACGGACTACACACAAGAGAGCGGCGGGACCAATAAAAGAGGAGTAGCGCGCAAGATTTGGGAACAAGCGGCGCCGCGGCGCGGCGCGGCGTGCAGCTGCAAGTGGAGACTCACCGCGACTCGCCCCTTTGTTGCCGAACTTAGTCCATTTATTCCCTCTTTTTTCCTCTTTCCTCTTTCCACGAAGCCTAGGCTCTGCCGCGAATAGGGTGAAGAGAGAGAGAGGGAGAGTGTGTGGTAGGAGGATTCTCGACGAGATCTCCCGAAGTGTCCTCACCTGAATTTCACACTTTCCAGACGGAAAAAACTAGTTCCCGACTGATGCACTGCTGATCCCCACCTCCTGCTCGTTCTCCGGTGGACTGTGAATCGCGTCGATTGAGCATGCCGATACATTTTTCGAAAGTCTGCCGAAGCGAGTGACAAAACTTTTTTACCAATGGACCGCTGATTGTCGGCCAACCGGAGGAACAGGGTCGGGTGCTGTACGAAAATACCTGGCGCAAAAGTTCGACGCGACGCTGCAACGGCCACATTCATTATGAACCAGGGCTGCACCGAGGATTGTATTTTAATCGACTGCCGTATCGATCCTTCGAAACTTTCAAGAACACACACGGCACTCGCAAAACAGAGTTATCCGAGACTTCGGGGATTAATTTTCGTCCTCCAACTATTGTAAATAGGTAGGGGGAATATTACTCTACTGTTCTGTAACTGTCATCATACTGTTCCGTAACTGTGCTCTCACTATTCTCCATTTCCATTCCGCGTTTGAAAAGGTTAGAAGGAATACTACTCTACTGTTCTGTAACTGTCATCATACTGTTCCTTAACTGTGCTCTCACTATTCTCCATTTCCATTCCCCGTTTGAAAAGGTTAGAAGGAATACTACTCTACTGTTCTACAATTGTCATCCCACTGTTCCATAACTGTCGTCCCATTGTCCTCCATTCTTCTATAAAACTCGTGATCCTCACTGTCGAAGATTATTAGAAAAAAACATTGAATTTTCGTCCACCTCTCCTAATTGGAACGGAGGGGACACGGAAGGGACGTACCAGCGATGCGGCGACTAACCTTCATTATCGTCCGTCCCCGGTCCATTAACCGAATTACGGTTTACCTGGAGACTTCGACACACTTGCGGCAAGTGTGCCCACCCCCCTCCACCGCGTCCTCGAAGAAGATCGCACACGCGAGACGGCAACAGTGACGCAAATTGCGCGACGCCGCCAATTTGGCATCGCAACAGGCTCGCGACGAGGGGCCGGCTACAAACCGGAAGAAATTGCCCTGCAAACAATGCTTTAGATCGCTGGTGCTGAACGTAAAGCCAACCTGTTCCACCCTGGAAACTTCTGCCTCGCGATCTGTTGTGTACACCTACACGAATTGGCAGAACAATTTCGAAGACGGAATGGGTCACGTGACCGGGCGGAGGCGGAGCGAGCGCGTCAGGTGACCTGACGGAGGCGGAGCGTATCACGTGATCGGACAGAGGCGGAGCGCGTCAGGTGACCTGACGGAGGCGGAGCGTATCACGTGACCGGACGGAGGCGGAGCGTATCACGTGACCGGACGGAGGCGGAGCGTGAAGGGAGGTGGAGTGGGGGGACAAATCTTAATCTCCTGAACTCTGCTGTAGTGTTCAGTTAAAGTATCCCAATTAGTCCTGGAATTTAAATAGGAGCCAGAAAAATATACTGGGTGACAACTCGTTCGTATTCAGCAACTGGAACGTGTAAGGTGTTTCGCTGTCGTTCGACGTTCGATAGTTGGCCGCAGAGGATTCCGGAGGTCGACGCGGAGCGCGAGATTCGCGGAGAAACTTTTGCCGACGTAAGCTGGCGACGTAAACGGGTCACCGGGCTAGTTGCGCGGAAAATATTGAGCCACATCGGATTTTGCGAGAGGAATTTAATACCTCGACGATACGCGTTTGTTGTTCCGTTGGCGGGGCGAGTCTCTATTCCCACCGACTGAATTCGCGAACTTCGTGAAATCCAATTAAAATGATTAAAGGAAGCAGCAAATTTTGAGGCGGTTCCACAATTGATGTGCGCTGATGGTTGTACAGCTCGCGAAAATTGCGGAAAAACTGTGAAAATATCGAATTCGTCGGGATCTCGATTTTCACGTATTGCAATTATTGAATAATAATTAAAAAATTGCATTTTTTTCCGTAGACATTTTTAACTGCTTCCTTGTATCGATCGTAAATTGTTAATAATAAATGTATTAATGCTATCGGCGCACGGGTTCGATCAATTGTTAATCAATTAATAACAAATTTGCAATTTATCACTTATTTAACTTCTCAAAAAATTGTTAACTGTTAAAAACGGGCGACAGGGCTGGGATCGGAGATGTTCAATTGTTGAATAAGACACGAGCGGCGACACGATGAAAATTCATGCAGCATGCCCGATTTTAATTGCGCTGTCGATGCTCAAGCTGCGCCGCCGACGGGTAACGCGGTCACGAACCCATTACTCAACAATTACTCAAAGGAGCGAGGAGAAGCTGTCTCTCGCTGGTAACTTCGAGAGATTGAATTAAGAAGTTCAATTTATCGAATTATGCTTTAACTTCGTGATCGTCGGAATACTAAAAGACTCCTCCCGGCTACGGTTGCGCCTTTATTTTTCGCAGTTTCGCAGCTCCCGCGTTCACCTTTAACAACCAGCCGAGTTGTTCGCGCCCCGCCGCGCCGCTGTCGAGAAGAATTTGCGAAAAAGTTCCATTTAACAACCGCTCGCTAACTTCTGGGCATTGCGGCGTCTCCAGCGCACCGCGGAGCCCAGAAACCTAAGCAGACAGGACTCGTCATGCTACGTTTTTGCTTAACGTAATCTTACTGGCGAATAAAAATTGTGGTTCGACACTGAAAGAGTTCTTTGTTACTGGATGTTATTATGGAGTGAGACTCATGGCATTCCGGGCCAAACGTAAACAACACGGGCCCGACTCGGGCTACTCGGGCCAAGTGTAAACAACCCGAGGCGCGTAAACACACTGGTGAGGTGGATCAACTGTGCTTGGTGTTGATCGTCACTCCTTGGACAGGGTCAACTCTGATTTTCTATGATAATTTTATTTTTTCATTGAACAAAAATGAAATCGTCCTGTTCAATTCTAAAACATTTAATATTGCTGGTTATGAATTAAATTTTTTCTGGATAAAAATGAAATCGTCCTGTTCAATGCTAAAATATTTAATAGTCCTGGATATGAATTAAATTTTTTCTGGATGAAAATAAAATCGCCTGGTTCAATTCTAATATATTTAATATTCCTGGATCTAGATTAAATTTTTTCAGGATAAATTAAATTTTCTCTGGACAAAAATGAAAGCGTCCGGTTCAATTCTAAAAAGTTTCATATTCCTGGATATGAATAAACAGAGATACACAGATATATTTGTTTCTTATGTGAAATTTCACGAGGATTACGATGGTTCAATTTAAATTTAGTTTAAGCTGCCAGGAGCAGAGATTTTTGCCACTAAAAGTGCAAATGTGTCATTTACGTCTCCAACGAGGGTTTTTGTGTTGCAACTCCCTGCTAGCCACCACATTCGTGAGTAGATACACTGGTTTCTTATGTGAAATTTTACGAGGATTACAATGGTTCAATATAAATTTAGTTTAAGCTGCCAGGAGCAGAGATTTTTGCCACTCAAAATGCAAATGTGTCATTTACGTCTCCAACGAGGGTTTTTGTGTTGCAACTCCCTGCTAGCCACCACATTCCTGAGTAGATATACTTGCTTCTTATGTGAAATTTTACGAGGATTACGATGGATCAATTTAAATTTAGTTTATGCTGCCAGGAGCAGCGATTTTTGCCACTCAAAGTGCAAATGTGTCATTTACGTCTCCAACGAGGGTTTTTGTGTTGCAACTCCTTGCTAGCCACCACATTCGTGAGTAGATACACTTGTTTCTTATGTAAAATTTCAATTTTTTTCTGGATAAAAATAAAATCATCCAGTTAAATTCTAAAACATTAAATTTTTCTGGATAAAAATGACATCCTCCTGTCCAAATCTAAAACAACAAATATTCGTGGATATAAATTAAATTTTTTCTGCATGAAAATAAAATCGCCTATAAAAAAAGAAGTGGGGTGCAACCGTATTGTGTACTTACCAATCTTGACGACAGAGGGTAACGCTGCGACGTCGATCGGCAGCTGATGGAAGAGGAGCACGAGGACAGCGGCTACGAGGCAGCCCAAATTCATAGCTCATCTCGAAAACCCACCGTGGCGGCCTCCCTTCTGGCCCTTTGCACAAACACCACCGCGCACCAATTTACACCCACGAACCGCGACACCTCGCGCTCCCACGCATTTACCTGGAAACGAACAGAACAAAGCATGAACACCGAAACTTGCAACTTCGCATCCGGTTTCGAAGATGCATTCCGCTGCGCAACAGTCGCACAGTTAAATCGCGTTCTCCACTAAATAACGCCGGGACGCGACAGCGTTATCTCGGGAAGTTCGTGCTACGATTATATTCAACACCGTTTCAACTACAATTAACTTGTAAACCTGCTGTCATTATATTTTCAATGGCGGATTCGCCTGTCGCTATTCGATTTTCAAAATATAACGTTCAATTCTTTTTTTCTGATGATCTCAACAAGTTAAAATTGGTGCAACAAAAATAGCGATTATTGGATTTGTAAAATAAAATTTCTAACGTTCATATTTCTTTTGTTTAGTGATTCCAACAAGTCGAAAATAATGCAGTTAAAATGGTAAGTCTATTTCAAAAAAATAAATAGTTCATACATTTTAAAAAATAAATAATTATATTTAAAAAAGATAAATAGTTATTATATTATTATTTTAAAAAAATATATAGTTATTATATTTTCCACACATCTTTGCGTTTGTTTTACTGATGAGCGGAAGCTATCCATCATTCTTTTTTTTCGGTATCTATTCGATCATGTTTTATTACCGATGACAAGACATGTTTTATTTATGACAGTGACAGGGGGAACGTGACGAAGTGGCTACTCCGGGGCAAATGCGTCGCTGTGTACGGTCGTCGGACCCGGAAGTTCAGCAAGGTGTTGCGAAATAAAGCGTCGAACCTCGACACTTCGGTGGATTACGGTGCCGGAGCTTATGTCCTTCGGAAAAATGTGCAATGTTTCATGCTTCGCGTGAAACATGTGGAACATGTGACGCTGGGCTGGGCCTCTCTTGTGTGGGTATGCGCGAGCTCGTAGGTTAGCATTAAGCGCGTAGAAAAGTAAACTAAAGTTGAACAATCGATGGGGCTTCTCTAAAATTGCTGTTGCGAGTGACGTGTCGATTTATGAAGAAAATACGTGATTAAATTCACTTCGGACACGGGGGAGTTTAGACAGCGCGTTCGATAACTGACCGTCCCGATAACTGAGCACCCCGATAACTGAGCTTCCAAATAACTGAGCTTCCAAATAACTGAGCTTCCAAATAACTGAGCTCCCAAATAACTGAGCTTTCAAATAACTGAGCTTTCAAATAACTGAGCTTCCAAATAACTGAGCTTCCCAATAACTGAGCTTCCAAATAACTGAGCTTCCAAATAACTCAGTGCCCAGATTATCAAGCGCCCCCTATAATTAAGCGCCCTCTATAATTGAGCGTCCCGATATCTGAGCGTCCTCTATAATTGAGCGTCCCGATATCTGAGCGCCCTCTATAATTGAGCGTCCCGATATCTGAGCGCCCTCTACAATTGAGCGTCCCGATGTCTGAGCGCCCTCTATAATTGAGCGTCCCGATATCTGAGCGCCCTCTACAATTGAGCGTCCCGATAACTCAGCGCCCAAATAATAGAGCGTCTCAATAACTGAGCGCCCCCTATAAGAGACCGTCCCGATAACTGAGCTCCCCCTATAACAGAGCCCCCCCGATATCCAAGCGCCCAAATAATAGTGCGTCCCGATAACTCAGCGCCCAAATAATGGTGCGTCTCGATAACTGAGCGCCCCTATAAGCGACCGTCCCGATAACTGAGCTCCCCCTATAACAGAGCCTCCCCCCCCCCGATATCCGTCTAGATAATTAACCGTCCGGATAACTGAGTGGCCAAAAAAGGGATCGTCCAGATAACTGAGCGCCGGTTAACTGGCCGTCGAAAAATTCGCCGCATGTAATTTCAAGATACCGGCAGCTTGGTCCACAGCCCCTATTTATCATCGTTCTCCGGTGTAGTTCACGCACAGCGAGACAAGCGTAATTGGCAATCCGAGCGGCATAAATAATGGTCACGGTGAAAATTTTGCGAAACGAGGTTCGGGCTCACTGTCGCACGCACGTCTCCACGCGCTTCATTACTGGCTGGCCCCGGGAAATTACCGTGAATTAATGCGAGCAGACGTATCAGGGGGATGGCGACGAGGGGGGAGGGCGGAAAAGGGTGCACCGCACGTTTTTGTCCGGGAATTATATTCGAGTCGACGGATCTCGTGACCAGAGCCAGAAGAGCGAATGTCGCGTCGCGTCGGGGGGGGGGGGGGGGGGGGGGCGGACGAGAAACGAATGTGCATGTCGGTCAGCCGACGATGCACATCGTCGCTGCGACCAGAAAAAAAATTTCAATGGCCCGTATTCAATTCCAAGATCGGCACACGTGAGTCGATTCCAAACGAAGAGAGGACCGTTCCCGTTTCGTGCGGTTTTCGCGTGACGTAGATCGTCGCGCGATAAACTTTTGCATCTTCGGCTCGCAAGCTGAACTTATCGAGTACCGAATTTTTCTACGACGAAACAATGCCGAAAATATTTTTAACATTTGTTGAAACATTCTTATTGGTGGTTGAAGCAAAATTATTAATTTTCAAACAAAATTTTTCGGAAAACCTTGACAAGATTCCCTAGGTCGTTCCGAGTAACTTTCTCCTTTGCGAAAATCCTCTCCGAGGCTCGGTTGCCGAGTTATCGACGAGAAACACCGGCCAATCACAGCGCAGTGGGCGGACACCCGTAGCCGCGGTCCGATTGGTCCGCGGTTTTTCCTCGATAAGTCCCGAACGAAGCCTCGCAGAAGATTCTCGCAAAGGAAAAAATTGCTTCGAATCGCGTCGGCAATCGTCCCCTTCAATATCGTCGGACGTCATCGGGACACGCCTCGAAAATTTGTTAAACTCAAAGAAAAATCCTCAGTAACGCAACATCGTTCGCGAATTAATCCTTCAGCAGGAATTGCTCTCGGCGAGCATTAAAATTCTGAAATTCGCGCACAACGCTCGGTCGTCGAGAATCGCTTATGCCAATGAATACGTCAAAAGCAGGAACTTTCTCGTCGGAACTCTTGATTCTTCATCGATGAAAGGAAGCCACTCCCCCCGCCGATGAGATGCGCGTCATTTACCCGGGATATCTTCGATGAAAGAGCAACATTGGAGCTCGGCAGCAGCGTTGTGTGTATTCAAGAGCTAATTAGGAGTTGGCGGATTCGTTGAGCGAAGTAACGGAAAAGACACGTCGAACGGAGCACGATTTTCTGTTTATAAACAAGCGAACCGCCGAAGGAAATTGCCGAGACAGTTTCGCCGTCGGAAAAAAAATTCGCGAACGCCGGAAGCTCGCGAGATTTATCGCTGTAAACAGCGCGCGCTCCGCGGCTCGCGAGAACCTTGTAAAACTGTAATTTATTCGCTCGTTGTTGCGTTTTCGAAATCGTTTATAACGGGGCCGGGCCGCGGTCCGTGACGTGTACAAATGATTCGAGTGGACACACGCCGGTGCGCCTGCTCGATGACGCGAGAACGGTTAACGTTTCATTAAAATCTCGCGCGCGTTGACGCGCGTACCGTTGCGATTTTTACCGCGCGAAACTCCGACGGAATGATATTCCCGGACAGATATGAAGCGCCGCTCTGAAAACCGTGATCGATGTCTGACGAAATAATGCCGCGCCGAACGAACAGAATTTATTTTGCACTCTCGGCCGACCTCCGATGTGTATATAGTCCTCTTAGGAGACCCGCGAGAGTTGCACGGGCTTGTAGGCCTGTTGTTATTTGCGACCTCGCCGAACGCAGAGAAGGACAGCGCGTGTAAACACCGACCGCGCCGAACGTAGAAAAGGACAGCGCCTGTAAACACGGACCGAGTAGCCAGAGGCTCGCTGCAGACTGTCAACTGAACCACTGAATACAGTTCCAACTATATCCGTGTTTAGTGCCACTTTGATAGGAACAATGCTACACATAAGTTCGCGAAAGTCCATCAAAATAATTATGAAACATAAATAAGTTGACGACAGTGCCATAAAAAAATAATGAAAAATAAATAAATTGGCGAAAGTCCAATAAAAAAATGAATAAGTTGGCTGAAGTCCCATAAAAAAAATCAAAAATAAATGAGTTGGCTAAAGTCCCATTTAAAAGAAAAATTAAAAATAAATAAGTTAACGAAAGTCCAATTAAAAAAGTTTCGTGATTGGATAAGTAGTGACCATGTTCACACAATTTTCTTAGATCGTACAGTTCCCGTTTTTTTTGCTTAGATCGTACAGTTCCACAATTCAGATTCAATTCACACAATTTTCTTAGATCGTACAGTTCCCGTTTTATTTGCTTAGATCGTACAGTTCCACAATTCAGATTCAATTCACACAATTTTTTTAGATCGTACAGTTCCTGTTTTTTTTTCTTAGATCGTACAGTTCCCGTTTTTTTTTTGCCTAGATCGTACAGTTCCACAATTCAGATTCAATTCACACAATTTTCTTAGATCGTACAGTTCCTGTTTTTTTCTTAGATCGTACAGTTCCCGTTTTTGTTTTCTTAGATCTTGTATCTTGGTCCCCACGGGAAGAATAATTTATCCGTGGGCAGGAGTGGGGGCTGGTTCGAGAATCGTTTTGTACGAGTCGATTAAACTCGACCAATCCGGCGGTCGACAGAGAATTTCTCGTGGCTTAATAGACCGCAAAGGAGCTTCTTCGGTACACTTCTCAACTGTCTTTTCTACGCCCGCTCTCCTGTCTAGTTTACGCCGTACGCTCGGGTCTCGGAGCGAAGTAAAATAAATTGAATGAAATCCCTTAGACAAATTCCTCCCCGCTATCTGAGGACTGCAAGTCCTGGCCAATCCGATTGTAGGACTCTACGGCGAGACCGAAGCGTGGCCCCCGTTTGTCTTACTCTCGATACACTGGACGATGCGCGATGGAAAAATGTTGTTATTAACTGGGCATTAATTTTTTAAACTGGTATGCCATTAATTTTGTTAACTGGTATGACAGCTATTTTTTAATGCAGTGTGCCATTAACTTTTTCATCCAGTGTGCCATTCATTTACTAATTCAGTGTGGCATTAATTTTTTCATCCAGTGTGCCAGTAATTTTTTAACCCAGCATGCCATCAATTTACAGTCAGGTACTCATACAATATTTACTGCAGCGGTGTGGAAATAATTTTCTTTAAAAGTGAAAAAATATTTTTTTCTCATTCAGCTTGTTTTCCGGACATATGTAAACGCGAGTTTGCATGCGAAGTGCGACCCAGAAGTAATTGATATTTTTCTCTCTCCTCTCGCTCGCTCTCTGCCCCGTTTATCTCGAACAGCATCCTCGAGTAGGTCACTGACCCCGCACTAACAAACTCGCGCGCTATGTCGTCCTTCCAATTTCAATTTTCCCACACCCCGACGCAACCCTTTGTCCGACCTTTTCCTTTAAAAAGACAGAACCCTTGTGCCACGCTAACTTTAATCTCAATCTGTTTTACACTCGCACGCTACAATCATCATCGTGAATAATTGTACAATATTCGTTTTGCAACGATATTCGTATTGTTTATAAATTATAGTATGTAACACGAAAACAAGCAAATATATACGCATGAAATTATGAAGTACGAGTGTAGCATTATTGACGGTGAAAAATGTTCGGTTGATTTTATTACACAAATGTTTCTTTCATTAGGGAAATGTTAATTTCGTGCGGTAGCATGCATAAAATTTTATGAAAACACGTATCCAACTCCCAATGGACACGAATGTTTGAAATTTGTCAGATTAATGCGTAATGTTCGTACAACGGTCGCAACATTTATTCCACCCACCGTGGGGATCGTCGAGCATATACATTTTGAATTGCATCGAATTTGTTAATTATCGTTCGTTAATATCTTTCCTGATGGTGTTGCCCGTGCTAATTTCGAACAGCTGTGTTCTGCACCCGTTGAGAGTTCGTCGTTTGTTTGCACTAATTTATTCGTCGCAAAAATTTCAACGCTCAAAAATCAACTTATAAAACAACACTACTAAATGTTGTACGAATTATACTCGGCTGCAAATGTTGATTATTCGACTTATTTTCATACCTAGACCTCGACATTTAGGAATATAATTTGTACAAAAATGTTGCACAAAAATTTCGGCACTAAAAAATCAACTAATGAATTAATTATTAAAATAACACTATTAAATTTTATACAAATTATACCTGATTACAAATGTTGTTTCTGCGACTTATTTTCACAAGTAGACCTCGACATTTAGGAATATAATTTGTACAAAGATGTTGCACAAAAATTGCAACGCTAAAAAATCAACTAATGTATTAACTAATAAAATAACACTACTAAATTTTATACAAATTCTACTTGACTACTAATGTTGTTTATGCGACTTATTTTCACAAGTAGACCTCAACATTTAGAAATATAATTTGTACAAAAATATTGCGCAAAAATTTCAACGCTAAATAATCAATTAATAAATCAAATACTAGTGTAAACAATTTTTTACAAATTATATTCAACTACAAATGTCTATTAAACTTATTTTCACGGGTAGACCTCAACATTTAGAAATATAATTTATACAAAAATATTGCGCAAAAGTTTCAACGCTAAATAATCAACTAATAAATCAAATACTAGTGTAAACAATTTTTTACAAATTATATCCGACAACAAATATTGTATATTTAACTTATTTTCACCTGAATATTTATAAATATAGAGTATACACTTATTTAAGAATATTCAAAATGTTTACACCAAACGTTTCCATTTTCCAAATATCGCGAACAATTTTTACCGAGCGAATGCAGAAATCCGCCGAGTGCAAAATCGCTATATTTAATAACAATAACGCGAACGAAAGAACAGCGACCTCGTGTTTCCGGAGTTGTTCCTCCCCGTTCGCCAATTTTCCCGGTGCACGGATCGATTGACAAGCACGTTGTTAGACGTTGTTTCGTCAGTATCGAAAATAAAATCGCGACGAGAACGAGATACCGTGTTCTCGATACACGCCGTTCGACTTTAATTCAATGTGTAACGATTCTTTCTCGTTCGACCAGAAGGACTCCGGGATGGGTAGTTGCGTGACTTTTCTTCCGGTTGGGGAGAAACAACGACTGAGGGGCGGGGCGGGGGGAGGGGACGAACGAGTATCCGCATGGCGGTCGTATATTTCGGGTAGGGGGCAGACTAGCCGGCGACTTTTTCGAACGTACGCGTAACCTGACATTCGGGAGCTCGTTTTTTCGGGTCGTAACTCCGGCTGATACTGCCCTGTTTGCCTCGACGAACGCCTCTTTCACGTTCGTAATTATGACGGAGTGGATTTCTTTGTTGCGACAAGCAAACTATGTACTTCGTATCGGTGTCCCGGAATTGTTATTACCGCTCCGCGTGTGGACCGCACGAATAGTGCGCAGAGTGTCCTTGGGACGATTCCCGAGGTCATTCCAAGCAACTTTTCCCTTTGCGGAAATGTCCTACGCGGCTCGGTTACCGAGTTATCGGCGCGAACACGCGGACCAATCGGGCGACCGGTCGCGTTGAGCGCGGCGCCGCCATTGGGCGAGCCGCGAGCCGCGTATAGTAGCCGCGCCGTGATTGGTCGACGTTTTTCCTTCCGTATCTCCTTAACGAAGCCGCGGAGGTGATTTTCGCAAAGGAAAAAATTACTCGAAATCGTCCCCTTTTAGCATATTAGGGGTAATATGATATAAAAATTGAGAGATTGTCAATTGTCAGAAATATACACCCCGTGAATGTTTAATCACCGAACTCCTGACCCGTGCCGCCTCACTCAATAATTCATACGTTTAATGGCACGGCGATAAAAATTCGTCCAAGTTAAACCCGGCCGATCGACTTGCTGCGAGCCGTGTAGATACTCGCGAGAAAAAGCTAAAACGAGAGTGCGTCAGACGACATCAACGTCACTCAATTATTCACGCGAATTTTATTTTTAAATGCGCCCGGGTTGTTCAGCTTTTAAACAGCTCCGGTCTGTTATAAAATTTTTCTGAAATTTCTTTGTTTCGGTGATTGTTATAAATGACGACCGAAAAACATATTAACGCCAGCTTAAAAAGCTCGATTATAAAAACGCCTGAAAAATGGTCCGAAAAAATGAATATTGACTTAATAAAAATCAATTCAACCTAAAAATAAATCACTATACAAGCTTATTATAAAATAAAATTTTTGCCACCCCCATACCAAAATTACTATTTATTTGAAAATTTCCTGCCTTACTATCATTTCTATCAATTAATTTAATTAAAAATAAATCAATTGAACCTAAAAATATAAATATTAAAAATAAATCACTATACAAACTTATTATAAATTAAAATTTTTGCTACTCCCATACCGAAATTCCTATTTATTTGAAAATTTCCTTCAGTACTATCATTTCTATAAATCAATGAACCTAAAAATATAAATATTAAAAATAAATCACTATACAAACTTATTATAAATTAAAACTTTTGCTACCCCCATACCGAAATTCCTATTTATTTGAAAATTTCCTTCAGTACTATTATTTCTATAAATCAATGAACCTAAAAATATAAATATTAAAAATAAATCACTATACAAACTTATTATGAATAAAAATTTTTGCTACCCCCATGCCGAGATTCCTATTTATTTGAAAATTTCCTTCAGTACTATTATTTCTATAAATCAATGAACCTAAACATATAAATATTAAAAATAAATCACTATACAAACTTATTATGAATTAA
>CM052213.1:3923549-3937343 GCA_028454225.1 Lasioglossum leucozonium
AGTTTATAAATTATTAACAGAATATTTTAGAGAATATTTATTCTTGATGACGTAGTTTATAAATTATTAACAGAGGATTTTAGAAAATGTTTATTCTTGATGACGTAGTTTATAAATTATTAACAGATGACTTTAGACGATTTTCATCCTCGATGACATCATTAGTTTATAAATTATTAACAGGATATTTTACAGAATTTTTTTCTTGATGACGTAACTAGTTTATAAATTATTAACAGAGGATTTTAGAGAATGTTTATCCTTGACAATCTAGTTTATAAATTATTAACAGAAGATTTTAGAGAATTTTTATGACTAACGAAGAAACTTGTTATAAAAGAATTGCTCATTAAGGTCAGTTCACACGTCGGTATCCTTGATCCGAGGATACGAAGTGTCGCGGGCACACGAATGACTAGAAAACATAAACTCGCTTTCCGAAATTTATTACAACGCGATAGTGCTCGCGTTATGAGCCTGTTGTATCTAGCCGGCTCGGGAAGAAAGCTGCAGGGAACTCCTACGAGTTTACGACGCGTGTTCCCGGTTTGTCAGGGGGATGGCCAGTAAAATGGGTAATAACTGGTAGACTTTCGTACGGCTCACTTTAGAACTTTACATTTTCAGTAATCAGTTTCCCGAGCTTTCGTCGTAAAAGCAATAAGCACTTCCCTCGTAAAATCAACGCGCCTTCGAGGCTCGACCCCAGCCACCCCTACTAGGGTTAGAACACTTGCCAGCGTTTTAAATATTGCTGACGGTTTTACCGCTGTTATAATTAGCGATCAGAATAATTGCGGTCAGAATTTTTATGTGGGACATTTACGAAATAAGAAATTTGTAACTCATCGACATTTCAAGGTCATTTAAATGGGAATCTATATATATTTTTTTCTCTTCTTTATATATATTTTTATACATATTTTTTCTATTCTTTATATATATTTTTTCTATTCTTTATATATTTTTCTATTCTTTATATATATTTTTATACATATTTTTTCTTTTCTTTATATATATTTAAATACATATTTTTTCTTTTTTTTATATAAATTTTTATACATATTTTTTCTATTCTTTATATATATTTTTATACATATTTTTTCTATTCTTTACATGTGTAATTTTTCTATTCTCAATTATATGCTTTTATTTAAAAAAATATATATGTTAATGAAAGCATATAATTAAGAATAGAAAAATAAAACGGAGGAATCCCATAAAAAAAATATCATACAAAGGAAAAATGGAAGCGAAATAGCAACTGAAGAAAAATCGATGACCTTGAAATTTAGATGCAGGGTTTTTTTTTAATCGTGTGATCAATTTTCATAGTTTAAAATTGCAAAACGTCCCGTTTCACGCGAACGCGCAGAAACTCAGAAACGCGCCTATAAAATTCCGAAATTTCCCCGGGAAATTAGCGGCGCGTTACTTCGAAAACTCCCATAAACTGGCGCGCCGCTAAATCTTCATCGTGAACTGAGCTATACGTGTATAGTTTCGTCCATAGTATCCTCATCTCGCCGCGGCCGCGTTATTTACAGTCGCGAGGCAATTTTTCATTAAATATTTAGCAACTGTATCCACGGCAGGACGCGGAAGAACGTGGGAATCCAATTTAAATTTGTTTCGCTAGGGCAAAAAGCCGGGATAATTGATGCATGGCGAGTAGGTGTGATCCTCAGTTAATAGAAACTTTAAAACAGAAAGTTGCAATCCGTTCTACCGGTGACCGTTGACGTCTACAACTTTGCGAAATTGAATTTTACTTCGATGTTTGTTGAAAAGTCGTTATTGTTACCCCGGGAGATTCATGGCGGCTGCCGAGAGAGTAGCTCGGTGAAAATTGAGAGCTAGCTGTTCGCGCAATTCTTTTCAAATAGAGTCGCTTCGAAAACTGAATTTTACTGGCCTATAAATAATTTAATAATACAATTTAAAAATATATTTAAAGAAATTTAAAAAAATTTAATGTGTAGCTCTTGCATCTTGTAACCAATTCAGACAATTTTTATTTTACATACATAAATAAATAAATTCTGAAAGCAAAATTAATAGCCTTCCTTTATTATTAATTAATGCTGATTTGAATTTAATCATTAAATTCCGAATGTTCAGAATTCCAACCTTGACAACACATCTCAAGGTCATTGAAATTAGATAGAAGGTTCGCTAAATTATTTTGTATAGATATGCATAAATAAATAAATTCTGAAAGCAGGATGAACAGTACAACCTCCCTTTATTATTAATTAATGTTGAATTTAATCATGACAGTATATGTCAAGGTCATTGAAATCAGATAGGAGGTTGTATGCATAAATAAATTCTGAAAGCAAAATTAATAGCCTTCCTTTATTATTAATTAATGCTGATTTGAATTTAATCATTAAATTCCAATGTTCAGAATTCCAACCTTGACAACACACCTCAAGGTCATTGAAATCACGAAAGAGGTTCGCCCAGGCTCCCTCGGTTAAATGGTCGCTTAATAAATAATTAATCGCGTTTCAGATTGTCGATATTCAGTGTAACGAAACAGGTTAATTAACATTTCCAGGCTGCCCGAAGGAATACACCCGACGCACGTCAAATAATTGCTGCGGAAGGGCGGAGAATAATTTGCCTTTCAAAAATCGGACGAACTTCTTGCAGCGGGTGAAATAAGTTGACGTAGCTGCTCAAGAATTCCACCGGACGGAGCATGTAAATCGCGGCGGCGGTCTTTTAAATTTTATAGAAGTTTCATTCGAAGTTAAGTGGGGGGTGGGGCGGGGTTATTAAAGTTCATCTGAGATTTATTTAACGAGCGCGCAGCTACGCTTTTACACGGATCGATTCTAAATACGGGAGGATGGACTATCGTTTCGGTAGGATTCGGTAGTTTCGCTGGTGCGAGCAGCTGTTGCCAGAAGCGTTCCGCGAAGTTCCGCGTAAGTGCGCACCCCTAACTTCGAGCAAGCGTCAAACAGCGACGGTGCGCGAACAGCGAAATCGTCCCGGTGCAACAGGTTCCACGGGCGTTTGCGTCGCCGCGGTTCACCGTTCAGCCGGGACGCGAACCCGTCGGTAAAGTCGCTGCCGGCTCGCCGGAATTCCAGACCGACCAGACGGTTCGCCGCGCGGCCGCTGGATGGCGTCGCGCTCGAACTCGACCGCGTTTCCACGCGAAACTTTCACCTCCGGGAATTCCCTTTTTGTTCCGTCCGGCATTTTTAAAGGCCGCGCAAATCTTTCCATCCATTTCGGTAAAAACGCTATGGCAATTAGCTTTTGGTAGATAATATGATCTGAAGCAGAGGATTTTGCAACTCTTGTTGCCAGCTTGGTAAGCTAAACGACTCAGAAATGAGTATTTCGAGAATTTCAGATTGAATCGTCTGGGAAATCTTTGGACAATATTTTTCTAGGGTGAATCCACTCTGGACTCGAAGAATGGGTCCTCCACAACGATGTCCCGAAACTTGCGATTTTTCCTGAGGATTTTGCACCTTGCTTGGTACCCTAAATGGCTCAAACTTGAGTATTTGGAGAATTTCAGATTGAATCGTCTGGGAAATCTTTAGAGAATATTTTTCTAGGGTGAATCTACCCTGGACTCGAAGAATGGAGCCTCCAAAACGACGCCCCGAAACTTGCGATTTTTTCCTGAGGATTTTGCATCCAGTCTGGTACCCTAAATGGCTCAAAAATAAGTATTTGGAGAATTTCAGATTGAATCGTGTGGGAAATCCCTGGAAAATTTTTTTAGGGTGAATCCACCCTGGACTCGGAGAATGGAGCCTCCACAACGACGCCCCGAAACTTGCGATTTTTTTCCTGAGGATTTTGCACCTTGCTTGGTACCTTAAATGGCTCAAAAATAACTATTTGGAGAATTTCCCTTATTGCCAGCTTGTGATATATACTGTATCAGAATTTCCAGTGACCAAAAGTGTCGGTAACGTGTCGGTTTATATGTTTATAAACTAGTAGGCTATTATTTTATTAATATTATGTCTCATTTTAACTTATAACCATCTTTAGTCAGTAGTGATAGTGAAACTCTGATTGCATATTTAGTCATTAGTTATGACATTATAGTCAGTATTGAATATTCATCCTTAATACAAATTTAGTCATTATTAATTAGACATTACACTTAAATACTTATGTAATCATTACTCATTAGTCACTTTTGTAGAGCTTATGAAGTTAATTAGTCGCTGGGTTAAATAGTGAATTTTAGAGCTTATAACTTTTGAACCAGTGAACATCTCGCCTCGAAATCTCGATATCTACAGTTTCCTCGAAGAAATCAACAGAATTAGTGAAGTTTTAGTGGAAAAAAAGTGGTTCCCCAAGTTACATACCACACAAACTAAGATCTCACACGTGCCCCATGGCGCTAAAAAATAAACAACCAACATCACAGGCGTTGGGGAATTGTTTAAAACCAGCAACAACAATCTTGAACAACAGACGTTGCCCCGAATAATTTTATTCTCCGTATCTGCCTGACCTAATGCCCCAGCCGGGATCGTTGAAGCAATTGCCCCGGTCCCGAATCCAATCCTCCTTTTCCCCGCGTAAAATCCGAAGGCGGTGCAGCGGTACTGGTGCACAATTACCCGCCGTTGGGGAGGGGAGGGGAGTGGATGAAACTGTGCTTTTATGCACAGCTTAACTAGCGGCTTATCGTTTGGCACGCGAGGAGGGATCGATCTCCGTTGCCGCATAGAAGAGAGGAGATCGTTTTCAGGCGCGGCCTCCTTGTTGCGAATGCCAACTCGCAGGCTGGGCGGCGAGTAATCTGAACCACTTCGAAGATAACGGAAAAACAATACCGGGGCGACAACCACCCCTCCCCTCCCCGCCCCTCCCCTGACTCCCATCGCTGGAACACTTGTCCGGCCGATAAATTTCGCAGCTATCGTCCCGGAAGCGTTCGCAACCATAGCGTACCCTGGCTGCGATAAGGGGATGGACCTTTAATCAGGGGCACTATGCCAAATTAACCTGGCCGTTTCCATCAAACGTATTAGGCGATTGCTAAATTTCCAATTCCATCCTGGTTCCTGCTGATTCGAAGCGGCTTTTACGAGAAACTCTACAGAGATCTTCTCATCGGAGATAGCACAAAGACGTCTTGAATGTCCAACCCGGGTAGCAGAGACGTGTTAAAGATGGTTTGAAGGCGTCTGTTGTTGGACATATGGACGTCTTAGAGACGGCTCCAACGGCCTCCCAACGTCTTCTGAACGTCCTTTACACGGTACGACTTTAAGACGTCAAAGAGATGTCTTAGAGACGTCTTTAGGTTATGTGCACAGAATAAAAAATATAGCTCACGCAATTTTGAATATTTTTGCTTGGGAAAAATCACAGGTGTACTTCAATCACCAATGAATGTGTATGAAAAATTTCAAACCTAAAAGTTAAATAGTTCTCCTAAGAAAAATTATTAAAAATGAGTAGCCAATGGCGATCAAATTCAGAACACCTCCTAAAACATTCACTATAGAAAAAATCTAGCTCACGCAATTTTTATTATTTTTCGTTGAAAAAAATTACACGTGTAGTTCAAGTACCAATACATATGTGTGCAGAATTTCAATCCAAAAAGTTTAACAGTTCTGCTTAAAAAAAATTATTAAAAATGAGTGGCGAATGGTATAACACCCCCTAAAACATGGACAACATTTTTGATTATTTTTGCTTGAAAAAATAACACGTGTGGTCCAAGTACCGGTAAATATGTCTGCAAAATCTGAATCGAAAAGGTTCGGTATTTCTCCGGTGAAAAAATTGCGAATCCCGTAAAAAGCAAGAGCCAGCGAGTATCGTAAAAATGATATCTCTGAATTGGCGTCGCGGATCCAGGATTTTGTCAGCGATCGATGGTGGTCCTTTATCGGGGAGACGGAGCCGTGTTGGGCAGGTTAACAACGAATCCCAATAAACGGGGCAATTTTCTGGCAACACGGAGAAAAACAGGAGGAAGTCGTTGGCCGACTGGTAATTCTCGTAATGGCGTAACGCGTTCCGGGGGTCTGGATGCACTTTACTCTAATGCACTCGGCCCCGTGACCACCGACAATGCGCAGCCCCGGGGGCTCTCGGAAATAATACAGTAGCAATTTTACCGTCGGCTCGGCTACCAATTAATACGCGTTTTAATGTTTCCACCGTTCGCCTGTGTAACTTCCTCTCTTAAACGGTTGTAATTCGCTGTTCGATGGACGTCGGCCCATTGACAGTTGTCTGGACGTATACACTCGACACCACAAATTCTTTCTTTGCTATATTTAATCCTAGCTTCAATCCATACATAAGCATCTTACAAATTAAATTCCTCCACATTACATATTTTATTTTAGGATGCTTCACAGACTTTCCAAACTATCTGGTCCCCTTAGGGTTTCAAATCCATTCCACCACCTCCCCCTTTACCAATCCTCAACTATCGCCTAATTTCCAATTTCAGCGGGACCTACTTTTTATTAAGGTGGGTTCCGAACCACCTATTTTGCCAACAACACGTCAAACGCACCCAGAGGGTCACTTCCCGGCTTTTTACCGAGCGGTCACCCATCCTAGGTGCGGACCCCGTCCTACGCCGTTTAACTTCGGTGATCGAACGAGAACCGGTATTTTCAACGAGGCAATGGTCGTTGACTTTATTTTAGGATGCATTCTATTAATTTATTAAATAATTAATAAATTCTTGAACGAACGGTTGAGAATTAATTTGTGGACCTGGTGTTCGAGATATTGCTGCAGTGTTTTCAATCCATTAAAATTGTTAATAGTCGCCATGTGAGGGGAGGGAGCAGGAATTGAGGGGAAGCAGTTACCCCCTCTCTACAGGATCGGTCAAGTGACCTGTGCGAGGGGCGGAGCGCGTCCGGCCCGGGGGAGGGTCGGAGAGCATAAAAAATGGAAATAACAGTCGATATATATTGTTAGTCGATTGTACAGGGTAAAAATTATAAATTATATAAATCGTCGCAGACGAATATCTCCAAAAATATTGATTATACATAAAAATGTCTCAGATGAAAGTTGTTCGGTACCGAGGGGGACACCATGTGATGGGTCCTTTATTTTTCCCGGTGGACACTCGAAGGTCAACTTTCTTTTTTTACATGGAACGACACGTTTTTTTTTAATCCAAATGGTTCATTTTAAGATGGGTTCGTGAGCCAAGGTCGTTCAAGGTCAAACTTGCAGTGAAACGCGGAAATTAAAGCTGTAAAACTTTATAATTTTCACCCTGCGTACATGTAAGTCGAAAGTATTTGTCGAAACTCGCGAGAAACGACCGTCCGGCAAAACAGGCGAATTATCATAAACACCGTTCGCCCAACTTCTTTGAACGTAGCCGGCGCGTCGTTACGTTCATTGTATTTGTTAGGGAATTGCCTGGGCGAACGGAGTTAGCGGCCGGCGTATTTACGAATTCCCCGAACCAGGAAATCGAGAACGGGATCGAAACTCTTTGAGTCCGCGCGGAAATTCCCGCCGCGGATAAACGTTTTTCCGCTCGACAAAGTCCCAGCGAACCTTGCGGAAACACGCGTGCCCGATCGTCGAACACGCCGACGGTAACGAGCGCGCTCGCGAAAACGTCAACGCCGAAGAGAGCAATTCCGCGGGAACCGAACGGTCCCCAAACGTTTCGAAAACATCTTCTCCGATTATCCCCGCGCACCGACCGGCTGAATCGCGAACGATAAACCAGCGCGAAACCGTTCGCTCGTTTCTCAATTCGCCTTTATTCCGTCCGCGTTTTAACAGATTCACACCGACGTCGTCGTTGTCGTCGTCGTCTTATCGACCCCCTCGGGAACGTCAGCTATTGGTTTCCCATTCGTTCTCGTTACTGGCGTCCTCCTACCGCCCGTTTAATTTACTTTCGCAAATTCCCTTCCATCAAACCCCCGTTAATTTCACCTTTGACATTCATCCCTAGAAAAGACGCGCAGGTCTCTTCCGGGGGACATCGCGGACACTTAAGTGTTACGAATTCAAACCGCTGTAGAATCTTCGGAAAATTTTTTCCCGGAATGAAACCACCGTGGATTCGAAGAATGAAGCTTCCTTTTTGGAACGAGACCTTGAAAATTGTTGTACGATTTTTTTTGACCGAGTTATCCCACAAAAATGGGAACCCAAATTGATCTACAAAGTGGGCGGCAGTTCCTCCATTCAAAGTTCGATAGCTCAGCCAAAAAAAATCGTAGAACAATTTTTGAAAGTTTGTTTTAACGGGAAATTCACGCCGATTTCATACGAGAAAGAAAATTTTTATTCCTCAAAAATTGTTGGAAAGGCTTTTCTTGGGGGACATCGCGGACACTTAAGTGTTACGAATTCAAACCGCTGTAGAATCTTCGGAAAATTTTTTCTCGGAATGAAACCACCGTGGATTCGAAGAATGAAGCTTCCTTTTTGGAACGAGACCTTGAAAATTGTTGTGCGATTTTTTTTGACCGAGTTATGCAACATAATTGGGGACCACGATTGATAGGACAATTGATTACAGAGTCTGCGGTACACCCTTCATTCAACATTGAATAACTCGGTCAAAAAAAATCGTAGATCACTTTTCTATATCTCGTTGCAAAGAGGAAGCTTCCATCTTCGAATCCGCGTTCGGCTCATTACCGTAAAAAATTTTTCGAAGCTTCTACAGCCGGTTGGCGCCATTGAAAGAGCACGCAACTTCGTCTGTCACACGTCCTGCAAGCATTTCCCCAGCCAAAATTTCCCTAGTCGTGCGTCTATGTTCCAAGAATTTCGAATCTTCCGTGAAATAAAATTTTTCAAGACTTTGTTTTCGTCAGGAAAATGCCACGTTCACATGTTGAGGGCGTGGGACTGGTAATCTGTCGGCGTCGCGACGCTCTAGACGAAGGTCGAGGGAGAAAACGTGAAAAAGGGTGGAAGTATGCTGTGTATGTGTGTGTGTGTTGGCACGAGACGGGGTTGACCCAGTGCTTGTGGGCGATAGCAAACTGCAGGCTTATTTAAAGCGGAGCTTCCGTCCCCAGCTTCCGTTCTCGTCCGAGATTCACGGGGATATCCGACGGAAACTCTCCGCGTTTTCCGGAGTCCAAGACGAAACACTTTCGCGAGGGGATTCCGGGAGTGCGCGGATCATTTCCGAGACTTTTGCTAATTTTCCCAGGAAATTCACGGGTCGACACAACCGAGGTTCATAATTAATTATCCGTCGGTCCTCTTGGCAAGTCCGATGGACATTACTGTCGATTTTGTATTAATTTTTGTGGCAAACAGATCGAAAGATCTTGTATTATTTAAATTATTCGAGAAACGATCGTTACATTTGTTTATTAGAGTCAGACAATGTTTATTTTCCATAAATATTAACGACAGAGCAACCCATGGTAACGGAACTCCAAATTTTCGGAGTTTTTTCTCCGCGGCTGTTACTCGCGGGTCACCGTCGACCCAGGTCACGCTCCTGAAACCACGGGAGCATTATCCGCGACAGTGAAAGGTCGTTACGGTAGATCGCGTGGAACGCAATTTCGGGGAAAGATCGTCGCTCGGAGGTGGGTGGTGCGTGGTGGGGCGTGGCGTGGCATGGCTTAGCGTGGGGGGAGGGGCGAGGATTGCAGAGACAGAAAACTAACGAGCGTCGTACGTGTACGTGACGCGTGTCAAAAACGACGTCGGGTCGGGACGATGTGGAATTTTCGATGGGGAGATCGAGGGACCCGCGAGATCGAGGAACTAACGGGTCGCGGATGCGGCGATGCAACGATGCGTCACGGCTGCGAAACAGAGATTCAATGGGCGTTCGTGACTGCAGCGGGAAGCGACGAGCAACGCCTGATAACGCGAAGATTTTATGGCCGGACTACGATAAGAGCTCCAGTTCGTGAATAGGATGTCAGCGCAAAACCCCTTCCCTCCCCTCCTCGTCCCTCACTCCACCCACGAGGGGGGCTTCGTCGAGGATTTATCCGGATTTTACAGGCTGCATACTGCCGCCGGGCGAAACATCGGAATGCTGGCAGTGCGCTTGGGTCAGATCGAGGTGATTCTTGTTTAATGTTTGTAAGTCGATGGCGAGAGCTTGTCCGGTATATGCTGAAGGTAAACTGGGGGTTTAATCAATTTTTATGTATGCTGGCAGAATGCTGGCAGATTGCAAACAGAATGTAGGCAGATTTTAGACAGATTGTAACCAGATTCCAGGCAGATTGCAGGCACAATGTAGGCAGAATACAGGCGGATTTCAGATAAATTCCAGGCAGAATGTAGGCAAAATATGAGCAGATTCCAGGGAGAATGTAGGCAGAATACAGGCAGATTGCAAACAGATTGCAGGCAGAATACAGGCGGATTTCAGATAAATTTCAGGCAGAATGTAGGCAAAATATGAGCAGATTCCAGGGAGAAGGTAGGCAGAATACAGACAGATTGCAGGCAGAATGTCGGCAGATTGCAGACAGAATACAGGCAGATTGCACGCCGTAGCTCATATTTAAAATAACAGCTCTGAATGGAACAAGCTTTATGCTGTTTGTTCAGTTACATAAATTATTGAGCGTCGATTTTTAAATGTCTGTAGTTACGTAGATCGGTCATTCCTTGTTATGCGAAGCATCGATCTGAAGACTGTTGCAAATTATGTACAAAGAAAGCCGGTAGCTCCGCGAGATCCGGTGTCTCAAGGCTATTAATCTTCGTCCAGTGCCCGGTTTCCGTCAGATTAAGGCGTCTTTGTATTTCTACAATGGCGTAACGGCACGGTAGGAACGCTGCGATCATTATTTACACAAAATGAGAGAACAAAAACTTCCCTATTCCCAGTCGCCTGGGTGCAATAATTGAAGTCTATCGGACGGGATCTTATTGAATCCTCAATCATTGTCTCTTCAATCTCATATCTCGAACCGTCTTGCCGATTAATCGGAAATTGTTCTTCGTGAAATTGCGCAAAAATTCCTTATTTTTATAATCCTCCTTTCCCACCCTTAATTTTTCAAGGTCGTCGTGTTTTTTTTCTCATCAAATAATTATCAGGCATACTCGGCGTAGATCGTAAAAAAAAATTTAAGTGTGTTCTGTGAATGATTTTCACTGCAAAGACCAAGGTCAGATTTAAATTTTCTTTCTTTACAAAACGTGTGCGTTTTTAACACATAACGAAACGATGCGATAAATAAAAGTAAATAATTAAAAATGTCACGGATCGCTTCATCTCGCTGTTCTTTCCGCCACACGATGAGAGGTGACATTCTGTCGTGACACTTGAGCAAGACACGACTTTCAAGGACATTAAAAAAAAATTAATAATCGATAAAAAAAAATATGGTGTCAGCATGTTATTTTGGCACAGCCTGTAGAACACGGCCATTATGACAGCGGGCATGTCGAACGCACATGTCGGACAAGCGTTCCGCGAGCTAAACGATCGGTCCGTGTTCGGAATTAGGTGTACCGTTTATTCGACAAGCGCGGCTGAAAATTGTCTCTGATAGGAACTTGTCCCCGTGAAACCGGTAATCGGATTTGCCTCGGAGGAGCGTGCCCGCGCGATTCATTAAACATTTATGTTTTATAACGAGGAGCGATCGCGCGTGAGATTTTCACGATCGATTTCACGGCGGTCGCAAATTAATAATCGACCGGACAGAGAGAGAGAGAGAGAGTGAGACGGAGATAAAGAAAAAAATGTATATAAAATTTCGCCGTGAACATACTGAAGAAATGCACGCGTAGTTCGCGAGCCATTTTGTCTTCACAAAAATTTTAACTTTCGCGAAATTTTTTTTATATCTTTTAAAATATTCATACTACTATTTTCATTTTATAAATATGTATATTCGTATTTATAAAATGACACCGATGCTGACAGATTTCGGGCAGAATACAAGCAGATTGCAGAAAGATTACAGGCAGAATGTAGACAGATTTCAGGCAGAATAGAGGCAGATTGCTGGCAGAATGTACGCAGATTGCTTTTTCGAGACTCTTTGGAGTAATGTTTCGGATTTTGTTCAAATTCGAGTATGTTTTAGTCCTTGCGAAAAATGTTGACATCTGAAAAAAATATATGTTTTTAACAAAATCCGAAAAAATGACACCACAAAGTGTTTTCTTTATTATTAGCCGTGTGAAATTCATTGGCGTATGCTAGCTGTAAACACATATATATAAAAAGAAAAACAAAATTATATATATTTTTTTATTATTTGAATGCCCGAATTAAATGTCGCGATTTCTACGCGAAAATTACCGAGTTATCAAATGTCAACGTCAGCGCGTGACCGATCGCTCGCGGCTTATCATCGCGCGAATTCGATCCGTGCTTTCGCGACGAAAGATACTGGACTGTTCAAGGCAGGTGGAATATTTGACGGGAATTTCGCAGATTCGCGAGTTCCCCGCTATTCCGGCACATCTACGTGACGATACGCTTCGATTTATTTGAAAATGTTTACGCACACTTCGGGTATATAACTTGGTCGAGGATTCTCGGTAGCATTGAGTCTCGCTTTTCTAAATCGAAAGTCCTTCGGCGAATCATGGTAGGACCGAGAGCAATTTGTGCGTGCCTGCTGGCCCTCGTCTCTCTGCAAGTAGGTATTTTTATAACAACAAAGTGTTGCGTTAATTCCTGAACGAAAGATGTTCTTCGAGAATAATGGACCACCATTCGTGTAGTTCTTTCGTGGGAAAATTGTACTTGAAATTCGTGGCGTATTGGTTTGCAGCTCGTCAGCAATTCTGTAAATTTTCGCAATTTTTTTGGAAATATTCTGTCACCTGCAATAATTCGTCAATCGCGAATCCTTTGATATCTGCAATTTTAATTTTGAAGAAATATTAACAAAAATTTTTGAAGAGGAATTTATTGTGTTTTTTCTAAATTATTATTATTTTATATAAAAAATTTTTTTTTAATTATTATTTTATGTAAGAAAATGTTTTAAAATTATTATTTTATGTAAAGAAATTTTTTTAAATTATTACTTTAAGTAAAAAATACTTTTTTATTATTATTTGCAAATAATTTCGCAGGTTTCTGCGACGAGAAAAGCGCACCTCGCACGCTTGCTTGGCGGACTGAAACCGTCGTGTTGCGACGGTATCGGTGGAAATGGGATCATTGGTGGACACACGTTTCCATTACCAAGTCCACTGTTTCATCTCCCTGCTGAACTAAAGCATATTCGACGAATTATCGAAAACAGTGGCAGAACTTTCTGCCCATCTCCGTGTGAACCTTTAGGTTTGCCTTTGGGCGGAGCTTTACATTCACCTCTTGGCGGAGCTTTAGGATTACCTATGGTTGGAGCTTCAGGTCATCCTTTGGCTGGAGCTTCAGATCCACCTATGGTTGGAACTTCAGGTCCACTTTTTGGTGGAGCTTTAAGTGGACCTTTGAGTGGAGTTTTAAGTGGACCTTTGGGTGGAGCTTCAAGTTCACCTTTTAATGGAGCTTTAAGTGGTCTTTGGGGTGGACCTTTCAGAGGACCTTTGAGTACAGCTTTAAGTGGACCTTTGTGTTGCGCTTTAATTGGACCTTTGGGCGGAGCTTTAGGTGGACCTTTGGGCGGAGCTTTAAGTGGACCTTTGGGCGGAGCTTTAGGATCACATATGGTTGGAGCTTCAGGTCCACCTTCGGCTGGAGCTTCAGATTCACCTGTGGTTGGAGCTTCAGGTCCATTTTTTGGCGGAGCTTTAAGTGGGCCTTTGGGTGGAGCTTCAAGTTCACCTTTTGATGGAGCTTTAAGTGGACCTTTGAGTGGAGCTTTAAGTGGACCTTTG
>CM052213.1:3937443-3980243 GCA_028454225.1 Lasioglossum leucozonium
AAAAATGTTAGGTCTGGTAGGTCCTGACAATTTTTTAAGGAAGCTTGATGATATAGCAATTGTTTAAATTAGGAATTTTCATTTTGGGCCTCAAATACTTAGGTCTGGTAGGTCCTGACAATTTTTTAAGGAAGTTTGTTGCTATAGCAATTGTTTAAATTAGGAATTTTCATATTGGGCCTCAAATACTTAGGTCTGGTAAGTCCTGACAATTTTTTAAGGAAGCTTGTTGATATAGCAATTGTTTAAATTAGGAATTTTCATGTTGGGCCTCAAATAGTTAGGTCTGGTAGGTCCTGACAATTTTTTAAGGAAGCTTGTTGATATAGCAATTGTTTAAATTAGGAATTTTCATGTTGGGACTCAAATACTTATATCTGGTATTTCCTGACAATTTCTTAAGGAAGCTTGTTGATATAGCAATTGTTTAAATTAGGAATTTTCATTTTGGGCCTCAAATAGTTAGGTCTGGTAGGTCCTGACAATTTTTTAAGGAAGTTTGTTGATATAGCAATTGTTTAAATTAAGAATTTTGATGTTCATCCCCAAAATCACCAGCCTATATTTCCCCTCCTGACTATAATTTTGTAAATTATTAAACTGTCTCCGAACATTTATAAAAGTCCCCTAATCAATTATGTCTTCTCGACGGACGTCTGACGTTAATGCCCGCAATTACAATCGTGATAATGCGAAGCTAGCTTACCGGCAGCCGGTCCCACGACAGCAGCAGGACCAGCAGCAGGCCCAGCAACGACGGCAGAACCGGCAGCTGGTCCAATCACGGCGGCAGACCCGGCGACAGGGCCCAGAACTGCTGCAGCAGGTGCCAGATGTCCTGCGACAGCCACGCTAGGCCAAAGTCCACCGAGGACCACGGCCCCATTATGGCCCCAACCTAGGGAACGACGTTCGCGGTCCGGGCTGGCGGCAACTATGGCCAGGGTGGCGACGAGGACGAGCTGAAATTATAAACAATTGTTACGTTATTAATTTTGTTTATTATTTGCTTCATCTGTTTTTGTCTTGACTGTTCCAGCTTCTGTTGGGTCACAATTTTGAAACTGCTAGCTCTAGAAGTAAGTTCTACGTTAAGCTCGTATAATATTATTTTATTATTAATTTTGTTTATTATTAGCTGCATCAGTTTCTGTCTTGACTGTTTCAATTACTGTTTGGTCACAAATTTTAAATTGTTAGCTCTAGCACTAGCTTGTATATTATTATTAATTTTGTTTATTACTAGCGCCATCAGTGTTTGTCTTAGCAATTCCAAATTCTGTTGGGTCACAAATTTTAAATTTTTAGCTCTAGCACTAGCTTGTATATTATTATTAATTTTGTTTATTACTAGCTCCATCAGTCTTTGTTTTATCCATTCCAAATTTTGTTGGCTCACAAATTTTAAATTGTTAGCTCTAGCACTAGCTTGTATATTATTATTAATTTTTTTTATTACTAGCTCCATCAGTCTTTGTCTTATCAATTCCAAATTCTGTTGGGTCACAAATTTTAAATTTTTAGCTCTAGCACTAACTTGTATATTATTATTAATTTTGTTTATTATTAGCTCCATCAGTCTTTGTTTTATCTATTCCAAATTCTGTTGGGTCACAAATTTGAAATTGTTAGCTCTAGCACTAGCTTGTATATTATTATTAATTTTGTTTATTATTAGCTCCATCAGTGTTTGTGTTAGCAATTCCAAATTCTGTTGGGTCACAAATTTTAAATTTTTAGCTCTAGCACTAACTTGTATATTATTATTAATTTTGTTTATTATTAGCTCCATCAGTCTTTGTTTTATCTATTCCAAATTCTGTTGGGTCACAAATTTTAAATTGTTAGCTCTAGCACTAGCTTGTATATTATTACTAATTTTGTTTATTAATAGCTCCATCAGTCTTTGTCTTATCAATTCCAAATTCTGTTTGATCAAAATTTTATAAACTGTTGTTACATGAAACTCGTATTATCCTATTATTAATTTCATTCATTATCAGTGTCTCGTTAGGTCCTATTTGCACGTGATTAATTAATTTGATGAATCGACTCGAGAACAATTGGAAAAATCAAAGTCTCGAGAAGGTGTCTAGGGTATCCTCACCAAGTACTTCATGTTGTTTGTGGTAGTAGTCTTCAGGTGTTGACTGATGTTCAACCCCAAAGACCTCAGGCCTTATATACCCAATCTGCGCCACGGAGGATGGACTGAACAGCCTTCAACAACCCCGTATGAAAGTAAGAATATATTAAACACGTCAGGGTGCGGTCACCGATGAACGGGATCGCAGCTGCTGATGCGAGTTCCGGATCCAAACGTCACGGACAGGAGAACTGTTATCACAAGGCTGTCGGACAGCGCGCCTGCTACCGCATAACGGTTGTTGCAGCTAGGGAACATTTTCCTGGTGGTCAGCAATTCATGGCTTCCCGCGAATTTGCTGATCGTCTCTATCATTCTCGAAACTAATAACTACGGTTTACTATGTACCACGTAATTATGGACTCCCGAAATTCTCGTTTCGACGCCGACGCTTGTATTTACGGGACGGGACTCATCTTTTTCGTTAGGTGCGCTCGCGTCTCCGAATTTTCATTTATGCGAGCTGTTTTGATGGAGTATTGAACAGTGGGGTTGGTAATTTCTGTATTGTTAACTATAGGACAAATTATGTGAACAGTCTCTTTCGAAAGGGGTTGTTATTTCGACTTTCCATAATTATTGTTTCTATTAAAAAAACCTAAAAACATTTTTTATTAAAAAATACTTTCATAATTAAAATTATTACGTTAAAGAGGGTGCTTGAAATTTAGGGGTTGGTAATTTCTGTATTGTTAACTATAGGAAAAATTTGGTGAACAGTCTCTTTCGAAAGGGGTTGTTATTTCGACTTTCCATAATTATTGTTTCTATTAAAAAAACCTAAAAACATTTTTTATTAAAAAATACTTTCATAATTAAAATTATTACGTTAAAGAGGGTGCTTCAAATTTAGGGGATGGAAATTTCTGTATTTTTAACTACAGGAAAATTATATGAACAGTCTCTTTCGAAAGGGGTTGTTATTTGGGAGGTCTAGTTTTATTATTTCTATAAAAAAAAACCTGAAACAATTTTTTATTAAAAAATATTTTCATAATTAAAATTATTACGTTAAAGAGGGTGCTTCAAATTTAGGAGATGGAAATTTCTGCATTGTTACCTATAGGAAAAATTATGTGTACAGTCTCTTTCACAAGGGTTGTTATTTCGAATTTCTATAGTTATTGTTTGTGTTAACAAAAACTAAAAACATTTTTTAAAAAAATACTTTCCTTAACAAACTTATCACGTGAAAGAGGATGCTTGAAATTTAGGGGATGAAAATTTCTGTATTTTTAACTACAGGAAAATTATGCGAACAGTCTCTTTCGAAAGGGGTTGTTATTTGGGAGGTCTATTTTTATTATTTCTATAAAAAAAACCTGAAACAATTTTTTATTAATAAATACTTTCCTAAATAAAATTATGTTAAACAGGGTGCTTCAAATCTAGGGGATGGAAATCTCTGTATTGTCAACCATAGGAAAAATTATGTGTACAGTTTCTTCCACAAGGGTTGTTATTTCGAATTTCTATAGTTATTGTTTGTGTTAACAAAAACTAAAAACATTTAAAAAAAAATACTTTCTTTAACAAAATTATCACGTGAAAGAGGGTGCTATCTTTGTTCACTAATAAAATTGTCACCACTTGATTGACCACCTAAAATTAGTAGATCGGACTTAAACTAGTCCACATTCCAAAAATTGTCTAACTTTTTTACCGAAATGCTTCCAACAAATATATGTATATCTAATTTTTATTCCGCGTAAAAATCCTTATTAAGAAAAATAATGTAATTTCGTGATAACATTTTCACAGTGTTCCATTCCGTCCGAATATTTTTATCATAAACGCATCCGCGACTACCGAACGAGCATCAAACGTGGAGGGAAAAACGAAACGGAAACGGAACATGTTCCGTTCGGTGTTTTATTTCGCGTGCGACGAGCCGAGCATTTTTCCCCGACGTTTCACTGATTTTTCCCGGGCACGGTAATCTGCCCTTTTGAATCCCGACGCCGCCGCGCCGACCCGCAGCACATCGGGCGTAATTGCACGCGGCGAATTCGTCAAATTGCGAATCTCGATCCGCACACCGCCGCGCGCCGTCTGTCTCGTCGCGCTCGGCCGAATTTCGCGCGTTGCAGTTTCGCAGGAAACAACGGAGCGCGATCTTGCCGAAGGAACTTCCGACTTTGGATTAACAGGGCAAACTTCCGGGTGACGAATACCGTCGCGCAACGGTCGGAGAACTTGTTAGTTTGATCATCGCAGTGCTGGCTGAAATTGCAATTTATTTTTGGCAATTTTTTAGTAATTCTCAAGCCCTGGAATTTTAATTTATTATCAACATGAAAATAATTCTGGTACATTAACAATGTTTTTGTTTAATTGATTAGGAAATGCTGAGATATTAATATTAAATAGAAGTTCGTTTTTGGGGTCTCCAAATTGTTTATAAATTTTTGAAATTACCTGTAAATTTTTGAAATTACCTATAGAAATTATCTGTAAATTTTTTAAGTTACCTATAGAAATTATTTATAAATTTCTTAAATTACCTATAAACATTATTTATAAATTTCTTAAATTACCTACAAAAATTATTTCTAAATTCTTGAAATTGTTCATGAATTCTTGAAATGATTTATGAAAATTATCTGTAAATTTATGAAATTATTTACAATTATTTATAATATCTCGAAATTCTTTATGAAAACTATCTGTAAATTCTTGAAATTACATATAAAAATTATTTATAAATTTATGAAATTACCTATAAAAATTACTTATAAAATCTCAAAATTATTTATGAAAATAATCTGTAAATTCTTGAAATTGCCCATAAAAATTACTTATAAATTCTCGAAACTATTTATAAAATTTACTCACAAATTCTTGAAATTATTTACAAATATCTCGAAAAATTATAAAAACCATTTTTAAATTCTCGAAATTATTTATAAAACCTAAAATGTACGCCTGAAAATGATATTCAACAATGCATAAACATTGTCAGTTGCAAATTACTAAAAAATTTATAAATTAATTTGCGCGCTCGGTTCAACAGCGATATTTTTTTTCAGGGGCCGATGACTTTATTAGCGTCACGTTTTCGTCGGAAGGAAGCGAAATTGGAGGTAGTTCGACCCCCGCCATTCGGAATTACCCCTGTCAACGAGAGGTTCCTGCTCGAATTCACGCCTCCCGTCGCGTCGCATCGGGTAGGTCGCAAAACGATCAGAGTCCCTCGGGTCCGTCGTCGGAAATGGCTTCACAAGCCACGACGAACTGGAGATATTGAAAAGTTCCGCCTTTTGTGACAGGTTCATGGAAGTGGCACCGTTTGAAGAATATTTGCCCAGGCTCTTTCAATGCCTCGTCCTCTGCTCTTTGTATCAAACGGCATCAATTATAGAGAACTTTCTGACCCTGTTCCTCCAGAACTTGCGTCCCCATTGTTGACGGGCTTTGCAATCGCCCGGAGAATATGCCGTCATTATCCGAACAGAATCGGAGAAAATGAGAAACCAGATCAGCGGGAGTCGGCTCGCTTGAATTTTTATCAACCCGTCCACGGGTTAATTTTAAACTTCGTTGACGGAATGCACGAAATTATATCTCGAAGTCTTGATCTAAGAAAAACCCTCGGGCCCGTGCTGTTTCTTAGATCGTGTAGTTCTACTATTTGTACCCTCTGCGGGTACGCCACGCAGCGGAAGGGCAGGCAATTTTCTTAGATCGCGAAGCTCCAGTTTTCTTAGATCGAGACATCGCTGTAATTGTACTTTTAATCGCTGAAATTAGAAAATGAAGAGATCAGTGGGAATCGGGTCCCTTGAATTTTTATCAACCCGTCCACGTGTTAATTTCAAACTTCGTTGACGGAATGCACGAAATTATATCTCGAAGTCTTGATCTAAGAAAAACCCTCGGGCCCGTGCTGTTTCTTAGATCGCGTAGTTTTAGTATTTGTACCCTCTGCGGGTACGCCACGCAGCGGAAGGGCAGGCAATTTTCTTAGATCGTGAAGCTCCATTTTTCTTAGATCGAGACATCGCTGTAATTGTACTTTTAATCGCTGAAATTATAAAATGAAGAGGATGGAAATAATTGTACAATATCCTCGAATTGTTCTGTCCGGTCGGTTCGCATTTGACTTTTTAATTTACGTGATAAACGTCCTCATCCCGGTCCCGGATAATCAGAGGTGAGGTCTCGTCGCGAGGTATGAATCTGTCAAACGACAGGAGCCGACCATAATTAGGTGGCTGAAACAATTAGCACGTTAATTCCGACCGCAAACGGTTCTTGGTAAACGATCCGCTCAATGGATCGCTAGCGTGCGTTATGTTGGTAGTGTGGACACGCGAGCAGAGAATTAAGCGCGAATATAGTTTGGCCCACGAATCAGAGGGTTCCAACTACTGCAAGTACATATGGAGAAAGGATGTGTGCGTGAGAGAGAGCGAGAGAGAGAGAGAGAGTGTGTGTGTGTGTGTTTTCACGGTCCCCCGGACGATATTGCGCGTCGGCACGCGACATAGACTCGGACATTTGATTGTGTCGCGTCACGCTAATTTTCCATAGTATATACTGTGTTGTTCGGCGTGTTTAAACGACAAAATAGGGCTCAATTAATCGACCGGGTTTAACTGGCCCCCCAGGGTGCTCGTGATACGTTCAATTTACACTGCAACTAATCCGGCCCATTGAAATTCTCCCGTATTTCCATATCCACGGACGCGCCGAACGATTTTCCGAACGGTTCAGCTTCAAGTTCACCACACGAATTAACCTGACGATTTCTTAATTTCCGAAAATACACGACCTGTGCCATTTCGAGGTACAGACACCCGGTATATGTACATGGATATTCTCGTAGAGCGCGAGAAGACGCGTCCAACGAGTACCATGAACGTGCCATTACGATCGTCCGTTCACGAGATGTTCAAGTTCAAAAAATGACGTAACGAGCGAGACGCGATTTTGAGTTATATGTATCTCGGGAACGAACGATCGTAATGACACGTTCATGGTACTCGTTGGACTCGTCTTCTCGCGCTCTACGAGTACGTCCGATTGAGAACATAAGGTGTCGCCAAAAAAAAAAAAATTTTTTTCAATTTTCCTGTTAAAAAATTCACCGGGGAAAAGCTAGTAATTTCAAACGATCCTGTGTGACCGAGACATCGAGAACATCGGCTATGCTGATAAAAATTTAATTTCGCGGGAACGAAAATTCGTTTCGGAGCTCGCGCCACGCGAGAGAAAGCGCACCGTCTGGTTTCAACGTTCACTGGACATCCGTTTGATATCTAACCGAACCCGATAGCCCCCGGAATAGCAGTTTCCGCCGAGGTGGGTCCGGCGCGCTGATATCTCGCATTGCGCCACCGATTATCATGCCCGACATCTGTCCGGACAGTTAGGTATCCTTGAGGAGAAAATCCGTTCCACTCTCATAACCGCGACTACCGTGGCTCGCGCTGCTATCAACGGAGACGATCATTTATCAGCCGTCGTCGGCGAGCTTGTCGAACGCCGTACTTGACAGTGAACCAATTATGACTGCATAATTGCGTCCCGGGTATTGTGTTACCTGTCCACCTTTCTCTCTCACTCTGCTGCTGCAGCAGCAGCTCGAGCGTTTCGCAGTTTTTCGCGTGGGCAACGCAATGGAACGGCGCGCACAGGTGCTAACTCGCCTAACCGCGTCCCTTCTTTTACTCTTCTTTCTGTTGCATCTACCGACCCCCTGGCCCCTCTCCCCATTTTGTTCCACAGGGGAGGTGGCGCGATGAAATATTCATGAGAGCGATCCTAACGGGAGTTGTCTAAGCGCGTTAGCCCTCCCCGCTGCGAATCGTGTGCAGTTGCAAAATTATTCGTACGTGCGCTTTTTGCGTGGGAGGACACGGCCAGCCCACGATGATTCCGACGCCGATTCGCGATGTATCGAGCGTACGTTCGGGGGACGAATTCCGCAACGATGATGGGTCGCCGAGGCCGGCGGAAACGGCGCGCGCCTGTTTGCACGTTCCGTCCAATTAGGGCCCGTCGAAGTCGGCCAGTTGCCGCCTCGAAGGGGACAGATCATGAGACATTTTTCTGAACTGATGAGAAACTTTTTGCAAGAAATATTATTTTCTGGGTTGGGTAACGAATAAATAATAAAAATTCCTTGGACAATTTTTGTTCTGCATGATTATTAATAATCATTCATATCTAATGAAAATAACTATTAATAATAATTACTTCAATTATCAATATTAAAGATGACGAATATGTATCAAAATTATTGATATTAATAATAAACATTAATTTCTATTAAGAATTGTTAACATTAACAATAGTTATTAATATGGATAATAATCATTAATATTAATAATAATTGTTAACATTAATAATAGCTATTAATACGAATAACTATCATTAATATTAACAATAATTTTTACTATTAATAACAGTGATTAATACAAATAATTATCATTAGTATCAATAATAATTTATTAGTAATTATTAATATCCATTAATGATAATCAACGGCTGTAATAATTACGGGTTCACCTCCCCCAGGAGTTGCAGATCGAACACAAACCAACAGAGACAAGTACGATACAGTGATGTTTATTGGTACATTTAAATATTCAAGTATGTGTTTAAATACAAGCGTAATGTTTCCGGGACGCCATAGTCCGTTTCAAACCAGTGGGTAAAAAGTATAAGTCGTAGTGGTTGTGGGCCTGAGTTAGGCACGAGGTATATGTCGTGGGTTTTGTGGTTAGCCTCCTCTGGTTAATTACCAGGCGTGTCCTCCGGCGATCACCGCGGACGACGACGCGCCGATCACGGTGGTTTTGGCAACTGGACCGGCAACGACCGCGTGCGTTGCTGGGCCCGCGACGACCGCAGATGTAACTGGACCGGCGACGACCGTGGATGCGATTGGGCCAGCGACGACCGCGGCCGCCGGTGCAGCTACGACCGCTGGTGCAACTACTCCGTGTGCAGCGAGTCCTCCTCCTGGAACAGTCGTTATTCGTTTGTTATTATTTTTAAGGAAGGTTATCAATTTTTAGTGATGTTAACAATTAAGGCAGAGTACAATTAAGGTAGAGGACAGCTACGGTAGAGGGCAGTCAAGTTAGGGAACAGTTAAGGTAGAGGACAGTCAAGTTAGAGAACAATTGAGGTGGAGGACAGTCAAGTTAGGTGACAATTAAGGTGGAGGACAGTTAAGGTACAAGACAGCCAAGTTAGGGAACAAATAAGTGTCACCTAAGTTATTTTTTCCCTAACTTGGCTGTCGTGTACCTTAACTGACCTAACCCAGACCTTCATTGTCACCTACGTTAAGGTAGAGGACAGTACGCTGAAGGACAGTTACGGTAGAGGACAGTCAAGTCAGGGAACAGTTAAGGTAGAGGACGGTTAAGTTAGGTGACAATTAAGATAGACGACAGTTAAGGCAGAGACAATTGAGGTAGTGGACAGTTACGGTAGCGGACGGTGAAGTTGGGGAACAATTAAGGTAGAGGGCAGTTAGGGAACAGCGAACCGAGATACCGCTGAACTCACCAACGACGACAGAGCCAACGCCGGGGTGAGTCACAACGCTGGGACCAGCGACAGGCCCAGCGACCACAGCTGGAGCGGCAACGGGACCGGTAACAACTGTGGAGCCTGCCCAGGCCGGAGCCCAAACCGCACTAGGAGCCGCAGAGCAGATCGATACGAGCGCTGCGAAAATAGCCTGGGGGGCAGTAACGTTACATCTTCGTTAGACGCGTGTCGAGCCTAATGCACCATAACTAGGATACAACGGACAGGCTACGTCGTTCAAACAGAACGACGTGTGCGTGTCGAGAAATTGTTGATACTTAAAAATAAAAAAAAACAAAACAGAAATTATGAGAAAAATCGAACTCTTACCAAGAACTTCATGGTTGCTGCTGTGGTTCTTCCTCCGCGGTTATACCAAAGAGAGCTAATTGTTGTACTGGCAATTAACCCGGGCACGTCGGCTTTTATACCCCAGGTCGACCCTGAGTCCGTCTCCCGCTTTGCTCCGATTTTTCCGCGGGAAAATGTCACGCCGTTCCGTTAACCGTTGGGCACGACCTATATTTCCATACGGAAGAATGTCTCGCGTGCGCGTGGCGCGTGCTCGACGAAAGACGCCCGCTGGTCCCGGCAGAACCACCGTAGAATCATCGTAGAACGTCCTCGCGGAGCCAACGTGGCACCTCCTCCCTCGCAGTGCCTCGCGAGTGCGTCGCAGAGCGTTCGCCGAGGTTCGCGGATTAATTGCGCCCGAACGAGAAGCGCAATGTGCTATCTCACGGTGAGCACTCGGCGCGATCCCGCAACTCGATTACCCGGTACACTATAAATTTCGCCAGTTTACGCGAGCCGACGTTAACCGTTATCATCCCGTCGGCCCGGCTGATTGAATTTACCTTGTCTCCAGGGCGCAAGACTATTTGATTTAAGGACTCGTCGTACTTGTTGCACCGGGGGATCCTGCTACCGTCGCGCCGCTGCTGTTTCTGCAGACGCTTTGCTAATTTGCATCCCGGATGTGCTCTTCATTCCCCAGGATTCATAACCGTGAAGCTGCTACCGCGCGCTGGAGGGCGTGAAGTCTACTTCGAAGCTGATCAGTAATGGGTAAGCTCCCAATTTTTATTGCATCGTCGTCTGTTCTATTGCTTTGATCATCGTAGGGGCCAACGGTGATTGGTATTAGAAAGGTTCGGTGCATTGGTAATTTTATTTTAGCCCACCCGGTGGATTGTGATGTCAGAACGCGAGGTCACTTTCAATTTCAAAAACTTCCAAGTCAATAGCAGCTGAAGAAAATTATTAGAGGTCAGCATCCTATTCTTAAAATTGGCTAAATATCGAGGGTCCACCTAGGTTTACTTAGGTCTATGCAGATCTACATAGGTTTGCCTAGGTCTACCTCGATCTACCTAGATCTACCTCGGTCTAGCTAGGTCTAGCTAGGGCTAACTAGGTCTACCTAGGCCAATCTAGGTCTACTTAGGTCTATTTAGGGCTAGCTAGGTCTATCTAGGTCTACCTAGGGGTACCTAGGTCCAATTAGATCTATCTAGCTCTATCTAAGTCTATTTGGGGCAAGCTAGGTCTATCTAGCTCTATCTAAGTCTATCTGGGGCTAGCTAGGTCTATCTAGGTCTACCTAGGGGTACCTAGGTCTACCTTGGGGTACCTAGGTCCACCTAGGGCTAGCTAGGTCTACCTAGGGGTACCTAGGACTAGCTAGGTCTACCTAGGGGTACCTAGGGCTACCTAGGTCTACCTAGGGGTACCTAGGGCTAGCTAGGTGTATCTAGGGGTACCTAGGTCCACCTAGGGCTGGCTACCCAATTTGATGACTCCACTTTCGCCGAACCCCCCGAGTAAGCACGTCCTCCCCGACGCACCTCCGCGTATTTACACACCACGGACGACCGGTTAAGCCCCGTCGTTAAGCAGCACGTCGTACAATTTCATATTTCGTTCGCCCGGCACCGGGCATAGTCGAACTTCCCGCGCGCCGCTCCTTAATAACGAGCATTTCAGCCACTTCGTCGACAAACTGTCCAATTTGACGACTCGGGCACCGGACTTGTTGCTCCTCGGTCCCGGAACGACTGCCCCTTTGAGATGGTAATGGGCAGGCAGCGTTGCGCTAATAATTTCCTCTCCGGTGGTGGCGAGGGAAGGGGCGAAGGGGTGGGCCGGTCTTTTGAAATGTCCAGGAAACAGTGCGCGAAGTTCCTTGGTCCGGTTGGACCGTAGCGTGGACGCATCCTTCGGCGCATTTTCCTAGAGCGAGTGTGTGATTGAAAACGGAGATTAAAGGGGCGCGACGATGATGCAGCTTCCAGAGTGTGAGAGAGAGAAGGGGGGAGAGGTGGTGAACAAAGCTTGGACCGAGGGAAACGCTCGGATATCAGGTGGATCCGGTACTGTCGCTCCTCGTACAGAGAATACTCGGCTGATTGGAGCGCGGTGTTGAAGCAATTTCCTCCAATTACCGGCAAAGGTGGACAGGTATCGTCCCACGGTTCCCGGCGGCCGGGACAATGGACCGCGAAATAGAGGCCGGTGTCGACAGCCTCCGGGGTGACGATGAGAACAATGCCCTCCAATCGGTTCGGTCTTAATCGCAAACTAATGTTGACTTGGCCTGATATCGACTCCCTTCCCTTTGATCGGTCGGGTGTGAAATTCTCGGAGAACGATCCCTCGAACGTCGGACACAGGGCACCTCCGGCATACTCCACAGACATCATTCTTTAGGCCCCCCTTCAGAATATGTCGACTGACTGTAGCTGCCGGCTGGAAGAATATTTTAGGACAATTTTTGTACTGGTAGGCAGCCGGTAGACCCAAAGTCCCCGGATCAGAGGCATTGGGCGGGGCAAGTTGCCCTCAGTCTACCAGCACCCGATTAGTCACGTGACTGTCCTCTGGCGGGGGCGTGGGGGATCAGTGTCGTGGTAGGGGAAGCTAGAGTGGGAGGATAAGTGTTACTGAGCGCGTCACGTGACCGGCCAGTGGAGGGGAAGCTGGTGTGGGAGGCGGGCCTTGCGAAGGAGTGGGAGACCAGCGTGTTGGTGGGGGAAGCTAGAGTGTGGACAAAAATCGATATCTTCAAGAACACATCGTTTTATTTGCTTTCTACAAAGGTGCACATGGGTTGTACAGTTCCATACAAAACGAAAAAAACAAATAGATAGTTTTGAGGTATCCGCTCAGACTAAAGCAGCAGCGATTTAAAATGATTCGAGATTGATTTTGTTTTTTTCCACTCCAGAATTGTTTTTTATTATTACGCGTGAGAAACGTATATGAGGTATTGTTATGTACACGGAATATATATATGTAAAGTAGATACGCGGTGCGCGATAAAAAAAAAGAAGGTAGGAGGTACTAGGCGGTGTGTGACGGAGATCGTGGCGCGGTCGGTTTCCAAATGGCTGGGCGTCATGGGGAGATCAGTCGATGGTGTCATGGATGGCGATCCGTAACCGGGCGATTACCAGTGTCCTGCCCCGCTCACGATACCCCCGTGGCCGGCTGCTCCGGCCGCTATGCTGCCGGACGGCCCGGCAATCAGAGCAGGAGCCGCGATAGGTCCTGCCAGGGCTGCTGGACCTGCTGCCGGACCGGCTACAACGGCACCTGCAAGACAAATATCGCCCACCGATTAGCTCGATCAACCGCACCCGGGCTAGTCGAGACGCCCGCCACATCGCCGAAATTCGACACCGAGAGATTTCTGATGTGAATTAATTTAATAACTTTTCAATCCGAACGATTTTCACGGTGATACTCTTACCAGTATATTCCCGACGCTCTCCCGATTAAAACGAGTCCAAACACGATACGATTCTGTTCGCATTTACTCCCTTGGTGCACGATTCAGTGGGACCTCTGATATCCGAACTGCTCGAAGGACGATGCAAGGATTATCCGACTCGGTAAAATCGACACTTGATTTGTATAATGCTGTACGCGGACTGTACCGGGTCGAATCGGACGACGTGTTCGGAAAATGAATCACCGGTTCGGATAATGGAGGTTGCGATTGAGTTGCTCCGAATAGCGCGGTGTTTGGGCTCGTATGAATCGGGAGAGGGTCACGGATCGATCGGCGAACGTTCCACAAGCAAACGATCACGAGCAACAAAGTTATTTCCAATAAATTAATCGATCCGAAAATACCCGGATAAAATAATGAAAAATCCCCACTCACCCCATGGAGCCCATGGTGCGGCAGCGCCCCAGTGTGCGCCAGCGCCCCAGTGTCCAGCAGCGCCCCAGGGTGCGGCGGCGGCCCAGGGAGCTCCCCAGGGAGCGGCGGCTCCGGACACGCTTCCGGAGACTAGAGATGGCCCGGCGACGGCTCCGGTGACCACTGCACCGCCGTCAACGGCCCCGGAAATGCGGGCCGGCCCGGTGGCGGGCCCGGCGAGCGCCGAGGGTCCGGCGATGGGCCCGCTGAGCGCGGCCGGTCCCAGATGCGGCCCGGCGAGGGCGGCCCCGTGGGCCAGCAGGGACGGCGCGGCCGACACGGTGGACAGAGCCGCGAGGAGGAAGACAGCTGCCAGGTTGCACATGGTTGAAGCGTTGAGGAAGTGTTCTCGGCGATTGCTCTCGACGTAAGCTTTGAAGGATCGTTTGCCTCGGTGGCTGGAGTGGATGTGCTGACATCGAACGGCTTCGATGGCGCTTTTATAGGGGCATTGTCGGTTCTGTTTCTTGGTGTGTCTCTTGGTGTCTCGGCGTCCGGGCGTGCTCCCGCCAACCCCAAGGGCGGGGCACGGGACACGCCAAACATTCTCTGGCTCGTTGTGTTTCTCTCGGTGCTTATCAGCCGGAGACACACGAACGAGCTGGCTGCCCGGCCGGCCTACGGGGGTCACGTGCTCCCTGTTGTCCAACTGTTGCATCCGTTTCGATACGCTTTTTTTTTTACGGCCGCTGCGCCGTTTAACCTTGCAGAACTCGCCGCCGCGCCGTTGCACCCAGCCGGACAGAAAGATATACGCCGATAGCGCGGGGGAATTCAATCTCGACGTGCCACCGCCGCGGCCAGCGCTAAAAATCGTCACGTTGCCGGACCCTCGTGCCGTTGTCGTGCCCACTTGCTCGCTACGCTTTTTTCATTGATCACCGCCTCTCGATATGCTGTTTAATAATCCCGCGATGAAAAATGTGTACCAGTGGATCGATTTATAAATATATTTAATATAACAACGAATGCAAATCCTGAAAAAAACACTTTCATCCATTGCACACTCATTTCGTAATTCGATTTGTACATTTTGTCTCGAACTCATTACGTTTTTTTATGATTCCCGCACAAAATATGTAGCACGACGCCGTCACGATTTTTGTTAGCTCGAGAGCCGTAACTCCATGGGAAAAAATCGCAGGTGAATTTTTGAGACGCCATTGTGAAGAGCAGGCTTTTTTTCGCAAGCTCACTTTAGTTACAGTCTGGAAAAAAATTTTTCACGAATACCAGAACGTTCACTAGCAGCTGTGCTTTGAATTATTTCCAGCTTTCGTACCTAACACAAAACACAGGTCCTAGAGGACATTCTGGAGTCCGTAAAAAATTTTTTTCCAGACTGTAACGAACGTGAGGTTGCAAAAGAAAGCGTCCCCTATTCAACGGCGTCTAAAAATTTGCTCTGCGATTTTTATTTATCGTTCTATCGCTCTTCGAATACAAAATAACCGATTTTGAAAATAATACAAAACACAGGTCTTAGATGACATTCTGGAGTTCGTAAAAAATTTTTTTCCAGACTGTAACCAAAGTGAGGTTGCAAAAAAAGCGTCCCCTATGCAACGGCGTCTAAAAAATTGCTCTGCGATTTTTATTTATCGTTCTATCGCTCTTCGAATACAAAATGTGCCATTTTGAAAATAATCCAAAACACAGGTCCTAGAGGACATTCTGGAGTCCGTAAAAAATTTTTTTCCACACTGTAACCAAAGTGAGGTTGCAAAAAAAAGCGTCCCCTATGCAACGGCGTCTAAAAAATTGCTCTACGATTTTTATTTATCGTTCTATCGCTCTTCGAATACAAAATGTGCCATTTTGAAAATAATCCAAAGCACAGGTCCTAGAGGACATTCTGGAGTCCGTAAAAAATTTTTTTCCAGACTGTAACCAAAGTGAGGTTGCAAAAAAAGCGTCCCCTATGCAACGGCGTCTAAAAAATTGCTCTGCGATTTTTATTTATCGTTCTATCGCTCTTCGAATACAAAATGTGCAATTTGAAAATAATCCAAAACACAGGTCCTAGAGGACATTCTGGAGTCCGTAAAAAATTTTTTTCCACACTGTAACCAAAGTGAGGTTGCAAAAAAAAGCGTCCCCTATGCAACGGCGTCTAAAAAATTGCTCTACGATTTTTATTTATCGTTCTATCGCTCTTCGAATACAAAATGTGCCATTTTGAAAATAATCCAAAGCACAGGTCCTAGAGGACATTCTGGAGTCCGTAAAAAATTTTTTTCCAGACTGTAACCAAAGTGAGGTTGCAAAAAAAAGCGTCCCCTATGCAACGGCGTCTAAAAAATTGCTCTGCGATTTTTATTTAACGTTCTATCGCTCTTCGAATACAAAATGTGCCATTTTGAAAATAATCCAAAGCACAGGTCCTAGAGGACATTCTGGAGTTCGTAAAAAATTTTTTTCCAGACTGTAACCAAAGTGAGGTTGCAAAAAAAAGCGTCCCCTATGCATTGACGTCTAAAAAATTGATCTGCGATTTTTATTTATCGTTCTATCGCTCTTCGAATACAAAATAACCGATTTTGAAAATAATCCAAAGCACAGGTCCTAGAGGACATTCTGGAGTCCGTAAAAAATTTTTTTTCAAACTGTAACCAAAGTGAGGTTGCAAAACATAGTGTTCCCTTTGCAATGGCGTCTAAAAAATTGCTCTGCGATTTTTATTTATCGTTCTATCGCTCTTAGAATACAAAATATGTCATTTTGAAAATAATCCAAAGCACAGGTCCTACAGGACATTCTGGAGTCTGTAAAAAATTTTTTTTCAGACTGTAACCAAAGTGAGGTTGTTAAAAAAAGCGTCTCCTATGCAACGGCGTCTAAAAAATTGCTCTGCGATTTTTATTTATCGTTCTATCGCTCTTAGAATACAAAATATGCCATTTTGAAAATATTCCAAAGCACAGGTCCTAGAGGACATTCTGGAGTCCGTAAAAAATTTTTTTTCAAACTGTAACCAAAGTGGGGTTGCAAAAAGAGGCGTCACCTATGCAATCTCAAAAATTGATCCGCGATTTTTTTCAAATAAAAAATGTCCGTTGCGCCGTAGAAGCATGTTTCATTCACGATGATCGCAACGAAGACGTTGAAATATCACGGCCAATCGGCATCGACCTTCAAGAAGACCTCGTCGTCCTGGCCGTCTCATTCACGCCAGCTGTGATTTCGCGACGAAGATACGGGCGAATTAGGTGAGCACGCGTCGGCAGTTGTGCTGTTACGCGTTCGCATTGTTGCATCCGTTTAGGCGAGGCTCGAGTTGCGTTGCCCACGCTTGTCCCGGGATTGTCGTCGTCGTCGTCTGGAATGACGGTGTCATTGTAGTCCGGGGGATACGTGTGTTACGGTGGCGGCAGGCCTCGCAATGGATCACCGACTACGCCACGGATCGTTTGGAATATCATTGTTGGGCGTTGCGTGCACTTTCGAGAGGTGACAAAGGTGACCGGCGACGCGATTGTTCGAATAATTGTTCCGAGGTCCCGTAAAATTCTCCGGGGGGCGACTTTAATGCCACGCCTCTCGTTTACGAGAGCACGTTGAATTCCTTCTTTTTTCCCGCTCCGATCACGGAGGCGTTTCTGGTTACCCTAGGGAATTACTGGTTCCTGATCCTGCGACACAGTACTCACATTTTTTTATATCTCTCACCGTTTATTAAGATTTGTTTACGATTCTCTGCTGCGACCGCTGCACAGAAAATTCTGCATATTCCAACCGCGATAGTTTTGTAAAAAATCGTCGCAGGACAATAAACTTGAGCTCATTTTAAAGCTCGAACCCTCCACTTTCGTCCGCCGTTGTTCATTTTCCTCCAAGATGTTTTTTCACGATTTTGCACACGAGAAACTGAAGACTCGTTTTTTTTAGAAAATACTGCAAGTTGAAACCTGTGCGAAAACTTTCAAAAATTTCTTTCGTCGATGAATCCTTCACTGATCCGAAGAACGTACCTTCCGCTTTCCAACGACATCTCGAAGAGCGATGTACGATTTTTTCCCACCGTTTTATGGAACTTAAACGGGGAGCAAGTTTGCCCGAAGTTGGCGGCACATCTCTCGTTCGAACCTCGATGAAACGACTTAAAAAAATCGTATGTCGCTTTTTAAGGCGTCGTTGGAAAGTGGAAACTTCGGTCTTTAAATCTGCGGAAGATTCATTCACGAAAAAAATTTTTTAGAACTGCTGGAGAGCCTTAATTTGCAGTATTTTTGGGAAAAAATGGGTGTTCTGTTTCTCGTGTGAAAAATCGTGAAAAAAATCTTTCAGGGAAACGAATAACGGCAGACGAAAGTAGAGGATTCGAGCTTTGAAATGAGTCCTGGCTCATGGTTGTGCGAGTTTTTTCGGCGAAGTTATCGCAATTTCAATATCGACAACAGCGGGATAGAATTTTCGTTCGGCTCGAATGGAATTTCTATGCGTTTCACGTGTACCAATTGTTCGAGCCAGGGATCAAAAGAGGACGCTGAGTTGTTATATAGTTTTTATTGACAAAAAAAGAATTTTCGATTTTATGGGACTGCAGAATTCTTTTTTCTGAGTCCGCATAATTTCGATGTGGTTGTACATCGGAGTGAAAATTAGAACAGCGACAGGACCTGCGCCGTCGATTTTCCTGGCGGAAGTAACGCGTATCGGCGCGCGTCCTGTAACCGGTTTACCATTACAAAGCCCGAAACGCGATGAAAGAGGATTACCGAAGTCGTTTACAGAAGCGAATTCCGCACATTCGTTAATCACCGTTGCCGGAGCGACGCGCGTCGTTCCCGATCCCCGTTCTCTTTTAATCAAACACTGCGACGACGGCTCCAAAAAATTCGACTGGCCCCCGTCAAACGAGTGGAAGAACACTGCATTCCCGCTTTATGGTGATTGTTATTACAGAAACGTCCGAAGTCCGCGATAATCACCGTTACAATTGCCACACACCTCCCCAGAAAAATTCTGCGAGTCGGTCATTCAGCTAGTCTGAAATTGAAAATGCCAATTTTATTTCACAGATGACATTTATTTCATTTCATTCTACTTTTATTTACTTTAATTATTCTATTTTACATCTATAATTATTTTATTTTACAGATAATATTTATTTTATTTCATTTTTTTTACATATTTTATTTTATTTCATTTTATTTTACAGATGATATTTATTTTATTTTATTATACATATTTATTTTATTTTATTTCATTTTATTTTACAGATGATATTTATTTTATTTTACATATTTATATTATTTTATTACACGTGTATAGTTATTTTATTTTCTTTTACACATGTAGTTTTTTAATTTTATTTTATTTTACATATTTATTTTGATTTATTTCATTTTATTTTACACGTGTATAGTTATTTTATTTTCTTTTACACATAGCTTTTTAATTTTATTTTACTTTACATAGGTATAGTTATTTTCTTTTCTTTTGCACGTATAGTTTTTTAATTTAATTTTATTTTATATATGTATAGTTATTTTATTTTCTTTTACACGTATAATTTTTTAATTTTATTTTATTCTACATATTTATTTTGTTTCATTTCATTTTATTCTACACGTGTATAGTTATTTTATTTTCCTTTATACATATAGTTTTTTAATTTTATTTTATTTTACATATTTATTTTGGATACTTTTCCGTTAGCCGGGCGCAAAAAAAAATGTAGAACCAAACGCGAGCCAAGTCGCCAAGCGAAGCGAATGAAAAAACAGTCAACGGAATAAAAGTCGAAAACGTTCAACTATAAACAAATATTAATGAATTGTAAACAAAATAGTTTTACCCAGAAAGAATGCTTATAATTATTGGTCTGCGTTAGGTCTGTTGCGCCCGGCTAACGGAAAAGTACCTTATTTTGTTTCATTTCATTTTATTTTACACATGTATAGTTATTTTATTTGATTTTACAGATGATATTTATTCTATTCTATTTTACATATACCGTTGTCCGGCAATATTCTACATTAAATATCATATTGCCACTTTGGCCCAAAAATTCGCGCGAAAATGCGCCGGAAGATTTCGAAAAATCCAAATTCCCAAGGAAAAATAAGAATCGCTTAAGTGCCGGACACAAACCGCGCGCGTAGCCTCGTTCCGAAACCGGATTCCCCCTGGCGGAAGACCGTGCCGCAAAAGGCGTGGTCAGCGTCTCGAATTTGCCCGACACAGTGGCAAACATTGCGACACGGTGCGCGCACTGATTTTTTTTCTTTCGCCGAACAAACGACAGCTCGAGCTTTTTCACCCCGTCACGGTCCAGGAGATTGCGGGCGCACAGCCCCGCCCTTACCCCCGATAAGTTCACCGACCCACGTGCGCCAGAACGCCGGCTATAAAAGCTCACTTAGCATCAGCTTGAACGGCCAATGTTCGTCCGTAATGGCTGACGGAAAGTCGCTGCTCGGGATTACCGCGGCCCCCTTCTGCCCAGCTCGGTCCCATCCCGATCGGTTAGGGTTGTTCGGGAACACGTTGCGCGGCCGATATTGCGCCGATCATGCCACCGCCGAGGTCTAATTGAAGTCATCTTCGAATGGATGGGCTTGGCCCCCCGCGGCGCCCGTTGTCGGAGATCCTGCTAGATCTAGAATCGTGGATCTCTCTGTCCATGGATCCTGAACTCATCAGGCGATTTACTATGCCTGCTGGTGCTACCGAGGTAAGCGATTAATTGGCTTCGATCGAAAAATTTGTAACTTTTGTCGTTTTTATTGTTGCTCTCTGAAAAAAATATTGAACGCGCTTCAAGCATCCGTGAATGACTGTGCGAAACCCTCGTGCAAGAGGTTTGCTGGTTCTCTCGGAAAAAATTCCCAAAAATTGGCAATTTTTGCACTCGATGCTAGAATACCCCTTGAAACGTACTGTATAAAAAAATATGTATCTCGGGCAATTTTTGTTATTTTTACTTGACAAAAATCACACGTGTATTTCGAATACCAGTGAATATGTGTGCAAAATTTAAATCCGATAGGTTGAATAGTTTTTCTGGGAAAAGAATTTAAAAATTGGCAATTTTTGCACTACCCTCTAAAACAGGCTCTATAAATGTATATGTAACTCGTGCAATTTTTATTATTTTCATTTGCAAAAAGTCACATGTGTACTTCAAATATCCATGAATATGTGTGCAAAATTTAAATCCGATAGGTTGAATAGTTTTTCGGGGAAAACAATTTAAAAATTGGCAATTTTTGCACTACCCTCTAAAACAGACTCTATAAATGTATATGTAACTCGTGCAATTTTTATTATTTTCATTTGCAAAAAGTCACATGTGTACTTCATATATCCATGAATATGTGTGCAAAATCCTAATGCGACAGGTTCCATAATTTTTTCGGAAAAAATTCTCGAAAACGCGCAAAGACGATCCCGAAAATAATACCAGCACGCTTAATTTAAAACAGTAGATAAAACAGAAATTGACGTAGAAATATTATTTTCAACATATTATTGCTAAAAAAAAATTGATGCATTTTTTATTTTGCATAAATATCCTGATCAATTATGAATCTCAGAGTTGCCGGAAGTATCGATACAGGTTTGGACGATTCCCACAACCATAACGTATCCATCATATCTTTCGGCTAGCATGTACAGTTTTATTTCCTCGTTTCGAGGACTTAGTATGTCCACGGCATCGCGGGGAATACAAATATCCGACTCGCTGGACGAATAACTGCTATCATTCGCAATTCTCGTGGAAAGATGAGTGCGAATAAATCTCTGTATCTCGATCAATGTTTTAACACTGGTTTACCCGCGTGCGATCTATAGATCATGATTTTTGTGGCCACGCGAGTCATAGAAATGGTCTCGGTAGTCGACGAATTTTCTGATTTATTGGAGTGTATGAATTTTTTGATTTCCCCAAGTTTATGAATTTTCCCAAATTTACGAATTTTCTAATTTTCCTTATTTTCTAGTTTTCCCAATTTTCTAATTTTCCCAAATTTTCTAATTTTTCTAGATTTACAAATTTTCTAATGTTCCCAAATTTACAAATTTTCTAATTTTTATAGATTTATAAATTTTCTAATTTCCCCAAATTAACAAATTGTCTAATTTCCCCAAATTTGCCAATTTTCTAATTTTCCTAATTTTCTAGTTTTCCCAATTTTCGAATCTTCCCAAATTTACAAATTTTCTGATTTTTTCCCAAGTTTACCAATTTTCTAATTTCCCAAAATTGATGAAACATTCTGATTTCCCGATTTTTCATGGGACCAGTATGCTCGGCCGAGGGATCCATCGAACGACCTTCCTCGATCTCCGGCAACTCACGAGGCCTTAACGACCCGGCTATAACCGTATCTACCTCGTTATCGGCCACACCTCCTGTCGTTCTCGTTTGCTGTAGCGTGTTCGGGGTGCGCGAGGAACGCGAAAACAATCTAACCTGCATTGCTTTATGCTCGACGAGATTATTACGAGACGCATGCTCTCCCGGTAGTCGGCAACCTGTCACTGCAGCGATTTCGAACCGGTGATCGTTAGAATGATTTATCGATCGGCAGGCTTAGATCTGCGCCAAGTTTCCGGGGATCTTACGTGGATCGAAAGACTTCAGATCCGTGGTCTGTCTGGCTGAAGATAAAAGGATATATCGAGGTCTACACGAACAATTCCGTTTATTGCTTCTTTGCGAAATTGTTGTAAATAATGTGGACATATAGTTGCAAGACAGGCTAATATATAAATCAATGTTTAGAGGCTGTTTCACGATTGTTTCTGGAAGTAAATAATTTTGTTTATTGAATTATTACTGGAGTTTATGCATTTATAACAAAATGTTTAATAAAAAAATTTATATTATATTATGCTCGAGGAAACAATTTCAAGCAACTTTTCCCTTTGCGAGAATGTTCTCCGAGGCTTCGTTAAAGAGTTATTCACGAAAAACACGGACCAATCGGAGCGGGGCTACCTTGGACGGGCCCCGGCTCGCCCAATGCCAGCGCTGCGCTCAGTGGGGCCCGTCCGCCGATTGGTCGGATGTTTTTCGATAATATCTCGGTAACGAAGCTTCGGAGAACATTTTCGCAAAGAGAAAAGTTACTCGAAATGGCCTCGGGAATTAGTCCTTTCACGGAGGAACGACGACAATTTTATATTGTTCATGAAAATTGTTATAACTGGATTATTCATGGTGGTTTGTACGATTTCGTGGTAGTTCATAAAAGTCAAAGGTAATTGCAACATTGTAGAAATGTGAAAAGATTACAGAAATATTACAAAGGAGAAACAATGTTTAATATTCACTGAGAATTATAACTTGGTTTGTACGATTTTGGTTTATAGAAGACAAAAGGTATTACGATCCATTACGAAGGGAATGTCGAAACAAGGCGTATTATTCATAGAAATAGTTTTAAACGGATTACGAAAGTTGGAAAACACAGTGTTGTCCATGAAGTTGGTTGAACGACCACGTACAGGCTTACACAGTTATTTTTCCGTAGGCTGTTTGTTACATAAAAATGTTTTAATTTTCTTCTCAAGAATCGATTCAATTTTCCATAGGGTTTTCCATTGAGATGTGTTATTTTAAATTATAAAGGAAAGCTGTTTTCACAAGAATACTGTGCTGAAGAGTAATAACTTTGATTTTAAATTATAAAAAAATTGTCTTTCTTGCAATTAACAGTTTTTTACAATCAACAATCTGTTTACAATTTTACTGACCACGCGTCGAAGAGCAATAACTTCGATTTTAAATGATAAAAAACAATCTGTCTTGCAACTGACAATTTATTTACAATTTTACTGACCACGTGTCGAAGAGCAATAACTTCGATTTTAAACAATAAAAAAAGTCTTCTTTGCAATTTTTCAAAAATTTCAGAATTTTAAAAAAATTTTAGAATTCTTTACAATTTAAAATTTTAGAATTGTCTACAATTTTTTTACAATTTCAGAATTTTGTACAATTTTGCTAACCACGAAACGTGACTCTAACCCCGAAAAACAAAAAGGGCGCGAAATTTAAAATAACACCCCTCAATGGAAGAGCCTGTATACCGTATTCAACACTTGTCTAGCAGACGTCCATAAAAATATCTTAATTGCCCCGATACACGGTTTGATTAGCCAGTAGTCAGCCGGCAGATTGAATCGGAGATCGATCTTGCGTACCTCATAAAATTCAAATCAACCAGCATCGTTCTCCGAGAAAGTTACCGTAGTAACGAGAGCAATAACTTTGAATCACGCTCGTTGCGTTTACCTCGACTCGCATTTAAAGCAAAGCACCGCCGTAGACAAAGCAAATGAAGAGAAACGAACTTCTGTGCCATTTACATCGAAAATCTACCTCATCCGCTCTCAGAATAGAGCTGGTTATTTCCTAACAATTATACCCGGGCAGCATTGTTTCAGTTATGCGTCCCCGCGTACCAATAAATAATTTATATTCTGCGGCGCGATGCAAAAATACCGTCTATTCATAATATGTATATACCGAGAGCTTTGTAACAATAAAAATCGTCAGAAATTATAAATCATTCCACGCGTTGTATGTATTTTAAATGTGTGTGCGGTAACTCGTACTTTGTTTTGTTTTATCGACAAGAATTAGCATTATTATACTTGTAAAACGCAGAATAAAAATGTCCTTTATGGAAATTTTCTTTAGAAATTTTATTAAATATTCTCCAGTGTAATGTAGCCTAATACAAATGCGTAATAAAGTAGAATAATCTAGCTTCTAATGGTTCTACAGTTTTCCATTTTCTCTGGACCCATAAGAATCTGTAATTACTATGGGGTTGTAATGGAGGGGTGTCATTTTAAATTTCGTAAAATTCATGGTTAGCGAAATTGTAAGAAGTCGTCAAGAATTGTCGAAAATTGAAGAAATTGTAGAGAATTGAAAATTTGCAAAGAATTGAAAAATTGTAGAAAATTGAATAATTGTAGAGAATTGAAGAATGGTAGAAAATTGAAAATTTGTAAAGAATTGAAAAATTGTAGAGAATTGAAAAATGGTAGAAAATTGAAAAATTGTAGAAAATTGAATAATTGTAGAGAATTGAAAAACTGTAGAAAATTGAAAAATTGTAGAAAATGGTAAAAAATTGTAAAAAATTGTAGAAAATTGTAGAAAATCGTAGAAAATTGTAAAAAAATTGTAAAAAATTATAGGATATTGTAGAAAATTGTAAAAAATCGTAGAAAATTATAAAAAATTGCAAAACCCCGTAGAAAGTTGTAAAAGAACGTAGAAAATTATAAAAAATTGTGAAAAATTAGAAAAACGAGTTTCTTTATAGAATACCCAGTATAAATTAGTTGGGCCTCAAAACTAAGTTCTACTTTGGACGATTTAATTCTTAAAAATTGTTCATGGATATGCTGGATGCTGTAGCGATTCTCTGTTGCCAGCAGTGTGTACTGTCCATTGGAAGATTGCATCGATTGACCTTTTCGAATTCGTAGTAGATCATCGCGTTCCCGCAATGCAATCATCGATGTCGAAACGGGAGGTTGTGCAGGTGATGTACTGTCAAGGGGCCGTGATGTTCCCATAGATGCGAGACCTGTTCCCTAATATTCGTCCTCGCAGGCAGTCGAGTGAAAGAGATCCAGGGCCCGCGATTTTTGGCGATAAATCTTTCCGGTAAATGTAGGCATGCTTATATCAGAGTGGCTCTAAGGATCCCATGAATCAGGTGATAAATCGTCCGCCCGGCCAGATTCGAGTGTGCTTTTCAGAACACCGTCGAGCTTGCTCCGAAAATCCCATGACGATCCGCGTCCCGAAAATTCCAGGATTAAACATTGAAATTTTCAATGTTTATACAATGATAACTTAAACGTTGACAGCATTTAGGGGTATTAGATGGAAAAAGGAATGCAGGTTAGGGATTAGAGCTAGCAATTGTGGACGGCGTAGTACAAAAATAGCTCATGCGAGCAGGTTTAACCCTAACGAGACGCGAGGTAATTGTCGTGTACTGATCCTACGATAAACTCCATGACCGGGCGCAACCAGAGACAACGCTGTGAATTCCCCCGGTCACGTGCGCGAATTTTTAAACATGCACCTACTTACGCGACGTTCGTTAGCTCAGTGTTATTCAAATCGCATTCGAACACCTGTGTTCAGGTGATCTAGGCGAAAAATCAGTGGCTTTTCTTCGGCCTATGGAATGCCAGCTCTGGTCAACACTTTTACCACTGAGAAATTAAATTTCCAAATTTTAAATCTTAAATCGAAATTTCATACTTCAGATTTCAAATTTCCAAATCTTAAATTTCAAATTTCCAAATTTCCAAATTTCCAAATTTCAAATTTTCAAATTTCCAAATTTCCAAATTTCATATTTCAAATCTTAAATTTCAAATTTTGAATTTTAAATTTTAAATCTTAAATTTCAAATTTTAAATTTTAAGCTTGAATTTTGGTTTCCAACTTAAAATTTTTATTGCTGCTAACTTCCTCCTTCAACAATTTCAAAAAATCGACAATGCAAACGAGAAAGTCTCTTCTCAATTTTCAAATTTTTAGGAATTCGAAGCCAGCTCCTTTTCATTTTTTTTTTTTTTAACAATCCTACACAGATACCATTCCCCATAGGCGCCGACTGAAAGGCTTAATCTTATCAGACAATGATGCAGGAATTCCCGATCACTTAGAGATCAATTCAGCTCTCGAGTGATACACAATCAACGACTGGCAGACCGTATCAAAAGCCACGTTTTCAATGACCTTATCATTCGCCATAGCTTAGCATAGCGATCCTGTATACATATATTGTTTTACCGGGACGGATCTGTGTCAACTGTTCACGTCTATTCCGGCTCTTGTACGCTAAATCATCGTATAGAACAATCACTGTACCTTTGTGAGAGATAAATATTAGCAACCACTGTGATCTACTGGATCCATTTGATTTTTTGTCGAGGACCAGAAAAATTCAACGTTCATGAATAATTCTTTAAAAAATTTTAACCCTCCCTAATTTTTAAACATTGATACAATTTTATAATATTTTGCCAACTTTTAGGAATTAGTGGACGAATTAGCAACAGTCTATTTTCAACATTATACATTTTCTTTTTCTCTAATTTTTCAATTTGAATACTGGTAATTTGTTAACTTTTAGAAATTCATGGACGAATTAGCAATATTCTTTTTTCATTATTATAAATTTTCTTTTTCTCTAATTTTTAAATTTGAGTACCAATAATTTGTTAACTTTGAGAAATTCATGAATGAATTAGCAACATTCTTTTTTCAATATTATAAATTTTCTTTTTCTCTGATTTTCAAAAGTACCAATAATTTGTTAACTTTTAGTAATTTATGGACGAATTAGCAACACTCTATTTCCAATATTACAAAATTTCTTTTTCCCTAATTTTCAGATTTGAGTACCGATAATTTATTAACTATGAGAAATTTATTTTAAATATAAATTTTCTATCCACGATTAATTCTGCTCGAAATGTGATAAGAACGCAATCCAATTAGCCACATTAAAGTACACAGCGAAACAGAATTAAAAAATTGCTGTCCACCGTGCGACCATTATAATTAATCAGAGGTGAAAAGTCAAATTTAAAAATGATTTTCACCGTGATGGAAGTCTTTGTCGTATACTACCGAATAAATAATTTGTCACCGTAAATCATTATTTAGAGAGGCGATACGTTACGTTAGAATTGCGGGCGGCTCCTCTAATCGGAACAGAAGCAGATAATGCCTGTAATAGACAGGTAATTAATTTACGGCTCGATAAAGTGGAAGTGATAACGAATTTATAACGAGACGATAAAGGATAGGAGACGTTCGGAGCGTCTCTACGGTGTTCGTGCTGAAAAAATTCGTCGCGCTAATGGATATATAATAATAATTATCATAATCGAGACACCGATCTATGAATCGTATTTATACACTATTGACATACTATAGGAGATCAGAATTAATTGTTACATAGTAAACTCCCCACAATGTGTCAAAAATAAAAAAAGAAAGAAATCTTTCAGCCGAGGCGATCGTTCCATAGTTCTGTTAACTATTTATTTAAAAATCGCATTATAAAATATATGTCACGCGCGGGGAACGTCGTGGAACATCAAGCACACTTAACGAAAACATTAAGGCTACTCCGAGAGCTGTTCACATTAAACTGCGGATTTTTTATAATGAAAAATAACAATATTTATGCAAAATATAAAATTCCAATAAAACATTCTCCATGGATCCCGATAGATCTTGAACAATATTCAATTCACTATTTGGAATTCCACTTGCTCACCGTTGCCATAAATAAACAAAATCCACAGTCTAATTGTTGGGCAACGAAATTGCCGAGACGAAAGACACCAATGTCTTCCTCGCTTCACAGATTGGGTCTTCTACCAGTGGCCGGTGTGGATGCCACCGTGGCCGGTCCCGTGGGCAGTGATTTTCCCCGAGGGCCCAGCGATCACGACAGAGCCAGCGTTCGGGCCGGAGACTGCTGCGCTTCCTGCATGGGGCCCGGAGAGAACAGCACCATGTGATGCGGGGCCTGCCAGCACCGCCCCGTGGGCTGCTGGGCCTGCTAGAACCGCCCCATGGGAGGCTGGACCCGCGTAGACGGCACCATGGGACGCTGGGCCAGCTAGGACCACTCCATGGGCCCCATGGCCCGCGTAGCCTCCGTACCCTGCGTATCCTGCGTACCCTGGGTAGCCTGCGTATCCTGGGCCTGCGTAGGCTAATCCTGAAAATTGATGGTTCATGGTCAGTAGAATTTAATTGACACAGTGTTTGTTTTTTTTATAAATAAATACCCACCACTTGGTCCATCGTAGGGTCCACCATAGCCCTCGACATGAGCAGGGCCAGCGACGGACGCGGTGACAACAGCGGACCCAGTGACCGCGCCGGAGACATGCACCGGGCCAGCAATAGACCCGGACAACTTAGCTGGTCCTATCGAGGGTGCAGCCAACACAGCTGCTCCCACATGAGGACCAGCTACACTGGTCGGTCCCAAAGCTGGACCAGCCAGTGCCACTCCGTGGGCCCCATGAGCGTAGCCTAGATGACCGCCGTAGCCTCCGTGACCACCATAACCACCCCACAACACCTCTCGACGTTGACGAGGGGCAGCTGCGACTGATGCGAGCAGGACTGCCAGAACCAGCTGGAAAGTCAAGGTTAGAGGCTATAGTTCAATTCTAAACAATGAAAAGAGAAATTATTGAGAAATTAACGCAAATAAGTAACACGTAGCAGCATGGCCGTCAGCTTAGGGGTTCTGGGTGGGTCTGGATGACTTTAGATGTAGATCACTCTAGGTATAGAAGGGTCTAGATGGCTCTGGGTCTAGATGGCTCTAGGTCTAGATGGGTCTTGAAGGATTTAGATGGCTCTAGGTCCTGATAGGTCTAGATAGCTCTAGGTGTAGATGATTCTAGAAGGGTCTAGATGACTCTAGGTCCAGATGGATTTAGATAGGTCCAGATGACTCTAGGTCTAGATGGATATAGATAGGTCGAGATGACTCTAGGTCTAGATGGATCTAGATAGGTCCAGATGACTCTAGGTCTAGATGACTGTAGGTCTAAATAGGTTCTGATAGGTCTAGATGACTCTAGGTCTAAATAGGTCTAGATAGGTCTAGATGACCCTAGGTCTATGTGGGTCTAGATGAGTCCAGTTGACTCTAGGTCTATGTGGGTCTAGACGGCTCTAGGTCTAGATTGATCACGATTCCCCCACAAATCAATTAACACCTGTGTCAATCATTTACCAAAAAGCTAGTGTTAGGTTCAGTTCCCCCAGGACTCGATTAGCAACTCTGTCTCGCCGTCACTAACAGTCTTGATAAAGATCAAACGAGGATACGTGCTCGAACAGGTCACTCTCCCAGGATAATCCTCGCGCGAAACGTTCGAACTCTCCCAAGACACCGCCACAGTTTTACACCATCACCAGAAGAAAAAGAAACCCCCGAAGCGGATCAGTACCGGCAGTACTCGCGGACGATAGGTTCACTGCTCGACGCTCCGCCGATGAGACAAGATACTTACGAGGGCGTTCATCTTGCCAACCGACGATTGCTGAGTGTGCCCACGGACTCCTACCACGGACTTTATATACTCCTCCAGGATCTCGACCGCGCCCCCCGTTTGATCCCTTCAAATCATATCCGCTGATGGTGCAGAGGCTCACGGTGAGCCCATTGTGCAAGAAGGTCACCATCCGGCACACCCACCCCCATGAGGAAAGACAGACACCGTCGGATGACCTTCGATCGTTGGGAAACAGTCGTTTCCACTTGTGGAATCCGGCGAAATTTTTCCACCATTGTCTCGCCACTGTTTCGTCACTGACCGTAACTGAACAACTGGCGCGAGGTTGCCTTTGTTCGAGGATGCTGGCCCGCGACCACCGAACCGCCATGTTCCCCGAATCAGACTTTAGGATGTTGAGGATATTGTTCTCCGAACATCTCAGACCTCCTTGGACCTAGAAACAATCTGGACATAATGTGTCCTTGTCTGAGTAGACAAGGTTTGAGGGTCTGGGTTTGAGGATGCTCTTTGCTGAACTTCTCCATCATCGTTGCACCTAGAGGCAATTCTAGACCCAATGTGTCTTCGTGAATTGACTAGACTTGGTGTTTGATTTGGTTTGAGGATGTTGTGCAATATCTCCATCCTCCTTGGGCCTCTAGGTGAGGGTTAGGTCTCTAGACCCAATGTGTCACCTTGGACTCAACTGACTAGACAACTGGTTGGTGTGTGTCCTGGCTTGATGATGTCCTGTTATGAGTGTCTCCATCCTCCTTGGGTCTAGAGACAATCTAGACCCAACGTGTCCTCGTGGACTGAACTGACTAGACCATTGGTTGGTGTTTGTTCTGGTTTGACGATGTTGTGTTGAGAGTATCTCCATCCTCCTTGGACCTCCAGGCCCGGATTAGGTCTCTAGACAACCCAATATGTCCTCATCGACTCACCTGACTAGACTGTTGGTTGGTGTTTGTCCTGGTTCGATGATGTTATAAGTACCTCCATCCTCTTTGGACCTCTGATCTAAATCCTAGGACCTGTAGGTCCCTAAATGATCTAGACTCAATATGTCATCGTGGACTAAACTGAACAGTTGGTTGGTGTTCGCTTCGGTTTGAGCATGTTACTTCGCAACTCCCAAACCTCCATTTTTCCTTGGACCTGATTCAATCCAGTCTTCCACATCGTTTTCATCATCGTTCGCAAGGGTTTGGCCAATAATTTACCGCGCGAGGATTACAACACGAAAATTGTACGCCTATAAAATATGAATTGCACACGTCCGTGCACACGTCTTCCAGGATGTCAACGCACGAAGTGTATGCAAATCGACTTGACCAGCGCAGCACTTTCGATCGAACATTCCGAACAAAAGAATCATCAGGGGAGGTGATTGCGACGGGATCAGTGTAATTTGCGATTCTACGACAGTGTGGCCGGCGTGACCTTTCACCTTAGCTGTAATTGGCCTCGACAGCAGTGAATTAGCATTCTCGGAATAATTGCTGGTTCGCTATCATTGCGCGAAGATCAGGTTGAATGAAGAGCTCTTCCATTGATCGTTGAAAATAACTGGACATGCTAATTAACCTGAGAGGAGATTGATTAATTTTTAAAAATAAACATTTTTGAAAATAATAATTCAAAAATAACTGGGCATGTTAATTAGTCTGCGAGAAAATTGAATAATTTTGAAAAATAATAATTTTGAAAAATAGTAATTTTAGAAAATAATAATTTTGAAAAATAGTAATTTTAGAAAATAATAATTTTAAAAAATAATAATTTTGAGAAAGAATAATTTTGGGAAATAATAATATTGAAGAATAGTAATTTTTTAAATTAATAATTTTTGAAAGCAACAGTTTTTAAGAATAATAATTTGAAAATAATTGGGCACGTTAATTAACCTGTGAGGAAATTGATTAATTTTTAAAAATAATTTTTTATAAAATTTTTAAAAATAATTTTTCAAAATGATAATTGCTGGCATAAAGGCGAGTTTCCAGGACGAGGTTCGAGAAGAATGAAGCCGGTATCGGTAACCGGAGCATCGTGGATCGCGTCTTTTGTTGCCCGACTGTAGATTTAAAGGTCACGTTCGGCTCGACACGCTTCTTACGCCCGTAACTTCGTCCGCCGGCAATATAGCGTAGAAAACCGTATTAATCCCTGAGAACGTGACTCTTTCCCACCCATAATGTTAGCGCTCGACTTGCCGCTGCCGAGCGATCGGTTGCCCCACAAGCGAGGATGACGCGGTTGCCTCGACGCCCACGATTTTTCGTCTGAGAACGCGAGAATGCCGATTCCCGATGATAAAAGTTCCAACATGATTGGAATCACTGCTTCGCGCCGCAGAAGTTATCATCATAAAAATTTTAAATCTCAAAAGACAGTTCTTAACACTCATTTCATAAACATTAATATTTCATAATACGTTCCAAAAATTTTCTGCGTCCTCGAGAGCATTCCCAAGGTCATTCGAAGCAACTTTCTCCTTTGCGAAAATGTTCTACGAGCCTTCGTTCGGGAGTTATTCGCGAGAAACACGGGACCAATCGGAGCGCGGGGACCGTCGGCGGGCCCCGGCTCGCCCAATGCCTGCGCTCCGCTCAGCGGGGCCCGTCGCGCGATTGGTCGAAGACGTTTTCGATCGTAACTCCGTAACGGAGGGTCGTAGACGATTTTCGCAAAGGGAAAAATTGTTTGAAATCGCCTCGGGAATCCGAAAAAGGAGGTAAAATAATTTTCAACTCTGCGCGGTTCTTCGGCAAGGAAATTTCTGTTCAATTAACTCTATGTTTCACAGCGGTGAGGAGCATCGTGGTTTCTCGATTATGAAAAATTCCGTTCGACGCGCGCGTATGTCTGACCCTGACATGTAAACCAAGCGGAACGTATTAAACGCCTGTGTTCAATATCACAATCGAATTAATGTGAGACGAAACCGCCAGTCAAACGGTATTGTGGTAACGAGTAAGACCTTTGCGGTTTGTTGCCAGGGCGATATTACTCGCGGGACAATTTACCGACAATTACATCGGCGTCGGGGGCAACCGCGAGTCTTGAAATTCGTATTTGGAACGATCGGAGGAGGAACGGCGAGCCGCGCCGCGCCGGTTCAGATTGAACGTGATCAATGCTAATGGTGAGACTGACATTTGCAGTCATTGTCTGCGAGCACCGTGGAACGGACGCAATGCATCGGGATCCTTATGGGAGCAGAGTAGCCTACTAGCCGAGCCGAGAGTGGAATCGCACGTGCCGAATCGTTTCCCAATTTCGAGCGGCCCTACTTCATCGTGAAATTGTATCGCGAATGTCTCCATCGCTTCTTCCCACTTCAATCTCCAAACTTCTTTTTTTTTTCGTTTTGCAATAAACGTAACTTTTTTAATATTGAATGGATCGAATTTTTTGGGGTTGGTTGAGAAATTAGTTTACTATATAAAAATAATGAATATAATATAATATAAATATATATAATAATTATAAATATATAATATATAATATGATAAAAATAAAACATTGTTGTTTTATAAAATAATTTTTTTAATACTACATCGAATGGATTGAATTTTTTGGGGGTAGCTTGAGGGATTTACTAGATAATGTAAAATGTTTTTTTCGTTTTTGAATAAACATCGAATTATTTGGGGGTAGCTTGAGGGATTAGTTTATTAAAAAATGTAAAAATTTTTTGTACGTCTTTGAATAATCATAACTTTTTTAATACTACACCGAATGCATCGAATTTTTTGGAGTTGGTTGAGAAATTAGTTCACTAGATGATGTTAAAATTTTTTTATTAATAAAAATAAAAAGTTGTTGTTATATAAAATAACATTTTCGATACTACACCGAATTCGTTTTTTTCATTAATTGCAATTAGTCGGAGTTGCACAGAAAATAATAAAGGTTGTCTTTAACAATTTTTAAAAATTCTGGTTAATTTAATCACGAATGTTTCACGGCGTTGTATTGTTATGTTTGTATTGAATTATTGTCTAGCCTCTATTTTAATCGTTTTAATGAATTAGTCTGAAATATCCAACGTAACGATTAAGGAACGGTAGAATTATTTAATTAATTCGTATTAATACTCCGCCCCGGTGATTTCCAATTTATTATTGCGGTCGGCGCGATACATAACGTTCATGCCATTATTTTCTCGATAATCAGTAATTAAACAGATTCAAGTGTATTCTGATGCGAACGTACAATAATTGAAGTATCATAGGCTGCTCGTTTCTTGTTACAGTGAAAGTGGTTTTCTCCAGTAATTATCACGGATTTCATATTTTGTTATGAATTCTGCAATATTGTACATAATATTGCAAATTTTATGAGCCAGATTTTAAGTGATAGGAAAATTATAAAAATACGTTATTTTCTATGACTAAAAATTTTCGGTCCTCATTATTTTTTATCATTTCAATAGAATAGAATATTTTCTCTAATCAATTTCTAATATTTCTCTGACAAAATAGTTCCTCTAATTTTTCTAAAAAATTTTTAATTCCCTAATCAAGAAATAAAAATTGAATATTCTTTTTTTAATAATTTTCATGGAAAATAATGTTTCTCCAATTTTCCTAAAATTTTCTAATTTCCTAAAAATACAAAATAAATATTATTTTTTTACTAATTTTCATGGAAAATAATATGTTTCTCCAATTTTCCTAAGAATAAAAATTGAATATTATTTTTTTACTAATTTTCATGGAAAATAATATGTTTCTCCAATTTTCCTAAAAAGATTTCCTAATTTCGCAATGAAAAAATAAAAATTGAAAATTATTTTCTTAATCTTATTCACAGTAATAAAATGTTTCTCGCATTTTTCTAAAAATAAAAATTTAATATTATTTTTTAATCATTTTCACAGAAAATGTTTCCCAAATGTTCCTGAAAAATTTCTGACTTCCTAATTAAAAAGTAAAAATCGAAAATTACTTTTTTAATCACATTCCTAGAAAATGTTTCTCCAATTTTCCTATGATTCCAAATCTCACTCACGGAAATTTGCAATATGACTTACAGTATCGCATAATTCCTATAAAAAAATGATTTTAAAAAAAATAAAATTTTATTTATAACTGTGGCCAGTGGATAATCATGTAATGCTCTTATTTTGCGGGCACAAACTGTCAACGAAACGGTCTCATTCCCCTGGCACGTTATTTTCTCCATGTCAAGACCCCCAATTCTTCACGCGGTCAGGCTCGTTAGCGTTACGTCCGCAGTTTGTTTGACCACACAGGAGAAACGTAATCGGTGGCAGAATGAAACACTGAATTATGTATGAGCTCGCGTGTACCTACCTCCTTCGTTCAAAACGGCGCGCTGTGTGGCCTGTGAGGAGAGGTCATGTGCACCATCACGTTATGGGAATTATGCGAACGCTGCTAAACTGTTCCTTTCCACGCGTTTCCGTGTTCCGGACCGTCGAAACCGCCCGACATAAATTTTTAATAACAAACTCCCACGAACCAGTGAAAATATTCTTGTCAATTATATCTTCATCGTTTACTTTCAATTTAGCGACTTTCTATCGAGAAAATTGTAAATATTTACGAGGACCCTAGTGATTATGACCTTGACCTTCGCTTGTGCTGTCAAGGTCACCGAGTGTACACCTAACTTTCTCATTTTTTGATGATGACGCGTTTCTCGTGTTTATTTTTCATGACGTGTGTCTACAAAATTAAAATGTTGTTAACATAACAGTCTTTGTTAACGTGACAGTCTTTGTTTATTAAATTTGTAAGTAGGATTGACACATTTTTTATGCATATAAAAATTGAAATGCTGGTCATAGCAGGTTTATCACGTCTTGTGGTTGTCTAAACAATGAAAAAGATGCGAACAAAATAATTTTTATTTGTTTTTTATCAGAAGAGTGAACATATTATATTTTATTGTTTATATCAAAATTGAAATGCTGGTCATAGCAGGTTTATCACGTCTTGTGGTTGTCTAAAAAATGAAAAAGTTGTGAACAAAACAATTTTTATGATTAACACATTATTTTTTATTTTGCTCAAAATTGAATTGCTAGTCATAACAGGTTTCTCACGACTTGTAGTTACCAAAAAAATGAAAAAGATAAAATAATACAATTGTTATTAATTTTTATACTTATAAAACATATTATATTATTTATGCATATCAAAATTGAAGTGTTGGTCATAGGTTTCCTACGACTCGTGGCTGTCAAAAAACTGAAAGGTCGTTAACAATGTTTATTTACATCCATAAGTAGAATAAACACATTAATGTTTTATTGTTTATGTACAAAACTGCTTTGACGACTCCAGCGGAATTTTTTTCAAAGTGATTATGCAACTTTCAATAAAAATCGTATTAATTTTATTTTGAATTAATTGCGAAAGAACGGAAGATAAAAATTCGCGACGGGACTCGCAGCCTCGGAGCTCCGCTCGACGAGGCAGTCGATTCAATGACGAAATGACCTTGGCCGCAAAACCCAGGCTCGCACGCCTCGTAAGCAGATTCTTCTGGGAACTCGTGTAGGAATCGCACACCCCCGAGAGTGAAAGGACCACGCCTGATCGCGAATATGCCAGTCCTCTTCCATTTCCCGTTGGCGGGAAATTACGAAACCGCGCGCGCCACCTATCATTTCGGAATTATACCGAGGAAACTGCGCGTCCATTATTACTCAGCCATCCCTCGTTATAGCGAGATTATAGAGAAACGAACGGCTAATAGACGGTAACGCGCTAAAGACAACTTCCACTGATTAACATCCCGCTTAATTGCGTTTCGAACGGCCATTTTACCCGACCCACGTTAAATTTTTTTTTTTTTTTGTTGCGAGCTTCGTGGGATTGTACATCTTTAATATTTGCAATATCCTGCAGAGATTTCCATGTGTACTGTCTGCAAAATTAGAATTTACGAAATACTAGATAGAAATTTGTATTTCAATAATTTTTGTAATTAAAGATTTTTCTGAAAGTATATATTATACATACGATTTATAGTGCGTTTAGTTAATTTTAATAATTTTTTCTTTGCAAAAACTTGTCCATATTAATATTTATACTGTCCTGCTTGCAAAATTAAAATTTGCAAGATACAGTACACGAATAATTTTACTGAGCTGATAAAAATAGAGTATTTAACAATTTGTTTTAATATTCATATGCATGAGACCCAATTTATAGTGTATTTAGTCAACTTTATAAATTTTTCTTTGCAAAATAAATATTTGCAAGATACAGTAAGTACACGAATAATTTTAGTGAGCTAATAATAATACAACGATATTTTAAAAAAGTGTGTTTAATTATTTAAAAAAATTTTGGATAGCAGTAGCCTGAGGCATTAATATTTATACTGTCCTCCTTGCAAAATAAAAATTTGCAAGATACAGTACACGAATAATTTTACTGAGCTGATAAAAATAGAGTATTTAACAATTTTTTTTAATATTCATATGCATGAGACCCAATTTATAGTGTACTTAGTCAACTTTTTAAATTTTCCTTTGCAAAATAAATATTTGCAAGATACAGTAACTACGCGAATAATTTTAGTGAGCTGATAATAATACAGCAATATTTTAAAAAAGTGTGTTTAATTATTTAAAAAAATTTTTGATAGCAGTAGCCTCAGACATTTATATTTATACTCTCCTGCTTGCAAAATAAAAATTTGCAAGATACAGTACACTTATAATTTCACTGAGCTGACAATAATACAGTATTTAAAAATTTCTCATATGTCCATATTATCCAAAAAATTTATAGTGAATATAGTTTTTTAAATGTTTCTTAGCCTGCAGATATTAATATTTATACTGTCCTGCTTGCAAAATAAAAATTTGCAAGATACAATACAATTATAATTTCACTGAGCTGACAATAATACAGTATTTAAACATTTCTCGAATGTCCATATTATGCAAAAAATTTATAGTGAATATAGTTTTTTAAATGTTTCTTAGCCTGCAGATATTAATATTTATACTGTCCTCCTTGGAAAATAAAAATTTGCAAGATACACGAATATACAACAATGGTTTCTTAGCCTGCAGATATTAATATTTATCCTCACTGAAAAATAAAAATTTGCAAGATACACGAATATACAACAATATTTAAAAATGCTTCAAATATCCATACTGTAGAGTGATCATGAACTAATGAATTAATTAAAATCAACAACTTTGAATGATCGCATATATAAAAAAAATTAAAACACTATTTTTATTAACATTTCCACATCAACCACACTTCAACAGCCAATCACATTATAAACACCCATAATCACATCAATAATTATCGATTTTAATTAATACGAATGCCGCCCGTAAATTCCAGAAGCTCGTCCTTCGAAGTGTGTTCAATTCAGGCGAGCCTTCGGTCAAGACAGCTGTTCGCCCGGAGAATCATCGTTCGATCTAGTTCGCCTAAATGTCTGTGAACCAGGCCGCGCGGAGTGGGGGCTCTAGACCGGGGCTGTTCTAAATGGCTGCTTTGAAGGATGATCCAGGATTCGGGTGGTCGTTGAAAGGGACAACGGAAGAGTGCTGCTCTCCGGAGAGCTGGTCGAAAAGCGTGGCTTTCAAACCGTTTTCCCTCAAAAGCGATATTTCCCTGTGAAATCGCATCCGCCCTCCCGGTAATCGTCTCGTGGAGAAACAAGCGTCTTCGTCTGTAATTGCTCGTTGTCGCTCGAAAACAAGAGCTCCGAAATCTCATTTTCTACCGTCGGCTGGGTGTCCACGAGTAGGTTTCAGCACCGTGGGGCTTTATGGGGAATCGATGAACGATTCCTCACCCCCACCCCTCCACCCACGGAAACAATAAAACCGCTCGGAAAATTCTGCGGTGCACCCGGCTATCGATTAGCCATCCTCGATGATCGAGGCAAGTGGTTTCCACGGGAAGGGGCGGAGAGGGGAAGGGTGGGGAGGGGAAGGGGTGGGGGGCTTTTATTTTTTCACGGTCAACTGCAGAAACCCCGTTTCTCCCCTCGACGAGATCCCTGGAGGAGATTTAATGCCCTCTCGGACCAGCAGTCGCATTTGTGGCGGGAGAACGTCGAAATATGATCGGTCAGCACCGCCCACAGGACCGCCCTAAGGGGGTGTTCTACTCTAGATATTCGTTTTTCTGGAATTTTTTACGTAAACAATGTTAGTTCCCTAATTATCGACATTTTGCATACGTATTTATTTATGTTCTAAGAATTTTCACAATTTTTTTTGAAGTGAAAATTATCAAAACTGACGAAATAATGTTTTGTTTACATGGTTGACATGATATCTCAAACTTTAGTCGACCGAGCAACTTCAAATTTGACGTGCATCTTCAGTGGATGTGCCGTTATCGTCTGGACCGCGAGATTTGCGAGACACTGTACATGAAAAATTATAGCGAGCTGATAATAATACAGTATTTAAACATTTTTTAAATGTCTATATTCTGCATAAGATTTATAGTGCGTTTAGTTAATTTAAAATTTTTTTTCTTTGCACTAAGTTGTCGATATTAATATTTATACTGTCCTCCTTGCAAAATAAAAATTTGTAAGACACAGTAAATGAACAATTTTAGTGAGCTGATAATAATACAGTATTTAAACATTTTTTAAATGCCCATGTTCTGCATAAGATTTATAGTGCGTTTAGTTAATTTTAAATATTTTTTCTTTGCACTAGTTTGTCGATATTAATATTTATATTGTCCTCCTTGCAAAATAAAAATTTGCGAGACACAGTACGTGAACAATTTTAGTGAGCTGATATTATGATACTATGATTTTTAAATGTTGATATACATGAGACCCTATTTATTTAGTCAATTTTTTCTTTGCAAAATAAATATTTGAAAGATACAGTACCTATAAGAATAATTTTAGTGAGCTGATAATAATATCACAATATTTTTAACAAGTGTGTTTAATAATTTTTTAAAACTTTTCTTAGCAGTGCCCTGTAGACATTAATATTTATACTGTCCTCCTTGTAAAATAAACATTTGCGAGACTCACTACACGAATAATTTTATAATAGTAGAACATTTAAAAACTTTTTAAATGTTCATATGCATGATATCCTATTTATAGTGTATTTAGACAATTTTATAAAGTAATTTCGTTAATAACTCTGTTACTAATGAAAAGCAGAAATTCTACGCGCATGGGATCTTGCCCGAAAAGATCATAGATCAAAATGTTATAAAACCTGTTCTAAATACTAAAAAAGTAGTTTCCAATTTTCTCAAAATTTTACAAAAGCCGGTTCGATTTTCTTCAGGATACACTTACGTGTCGATCTTCAGGGTCTTTTTCGCAGCTATTCAACACCCGAAAAATTGCACACATTCAAGCGGTGATAGTTCCATAACTAGTCATCGCACGGCAACAAACTTGGGCTCGTTTTAAAGCTTGAATCATCTACTTTCGTTTGCCCTCGTTCATTTCATTCAAAGATCTCCACCACGAAGCTGCAGTCGCGAAATAGACGATCTATTTTTTCCGAAAAAATTCTGCACATTCGAACCTGCGCGAAAACTATCAAAGATTTTTTTCGCTGATGAATCTTCCACCGACCGGAAGAACAATTCTTCCGCTTTCCAACGGCAGCTTGGAAAGTGATGTAAGATTTTTTTTTAGCCGTTTTATGGCGGTTCGAACGAGAGGTGTTCCGACAACTTTGCAAGAACTTGGCCCTCGTATTTGTTCCATAAAACGGTGAAAAAAAATCGTAGATCCTTGATCGAGGCGCCATTGGAAAGAGGAAGCTTCGCTCTTTGAATCGGCGGAGGGTGTGTTCGCGAGAAAAATTTTTCAAAGTTTTCGAGGACGTTTGAACTTGAGGTATTTTTTCGAAAAAATGAGCCTCCTGTATCTCGACTGGCAGATCGAGACAAAAATCTTGGCGGAAAATCAATGCTGCTAGCCGAAAGTAGAGGCTTCAAGCTTTAAAATGCGACCTGGTTCACGGTTGTACGATTTGCCTTTACGAAGTTATCGCATTCCAAACATTGACAATTTCTCGAGAAATGTCTGGATCGAATATCTTTTACGCGAGTAGCAACGTAACGCAGAATAACCTAATCGTCCGGGACTATAGTCGCCTGATCAGCAGTTCTCCATGCGGAATAAAGATTTGACACCGCCATGTCCCTTTGAGACCATCCGAATCGAACGCGTCCGTCGATCAAAGGCCGCACACGCATTTTCCCCGAGTTTCAAGATCAAAGGTGTATAGACAGTGCCTCTACACAGTGTCGTTCAGCTCCGGGATGCCCGAAGCTTGTTCAGCGAGTTTCAAGTCCATTTCGCGATGCTCGGGAAGCATGCTCAATTAAAAGGAACGTGCGGACGGGCTGGGTATTGTTCCACAAAGCGTCGGTTATCCTTTCCGTTGACAGTCTCACACCATAATCGGTCCCTTTGCAGCTTACACAACCGGTCGCCACTGTAATTATTAGTGTACCAATTAACGCCAGGTCCTCGCGCGAAACCGTCGTCACCAGACTGCCGGATGGTCGTGAAAAAATTTTTTCTGATTCGTCTAATCATTTCAGCCACTTCGATTCGTCGTGTGAAGCCTCAAATAAATGTGAATTAAGGATACAAATTATTTCGAGGAATTTTTGGAAAAGAACTGACAAAAAAAATCGGTTACTTAGTATGATCTAGAAGTGGAAGTAGGCATCCTAGAAGTGCAGATAGAGTTCTGGAAGTGGATATAGAGTTCTACAAGTTGATGTAGAGTTCTAGTTGTGGATACAGAGTCCTCAAAGTTGATATAGAGTTCTAGAAGTGGCAATGGATTTACAGAAGTTGATATGGGGCCCTCAAAGCTGATATAGAGTTGTAGAAGTTGATATATATTGAGTTCTGGAAGTGGATATAGAGTTCTACAAGTTGATGTAGAGTTCTGGTTGTGGATACAGAGTCCTCAAAGTTGATATAGAGTTCTAGAAGTGGCAATGGATTTACAGAAGTTGATATGGAGCCCAGAAAGCTGATATAGAGTTGTAGAAGTTGATGTATATTGAGTTCTAGAAGTGGATATAGAGTTCTACACGTTGATGTAGAGTTCTAGTTGTGAATACAGAGTCCTCAAAGTTGATATAGAGTTCTATAAGTTGATATCGAGTTCTAGAAGTGGCGATGGATTCCCAGAAGATTATATACAGCCCTCAAAGCGGATATAGAGCTGTAGAAGTTGATGTGTATGGAGTTCTAAGAGTGGGTATAGAATCCTGAATGTGGATATAGAGTTCTAGAAGTTGATGCAGAGTTGTAGTTGTGGATACAGAGCCCTCAAAGCTGATATAGAGTTCTAGAAGTAGCGATGGATTCCCAGAAATTGATTTAGAGTCCTCAAAGTGGATATAGAGTTCTAGAAGTTGATATAGAGTCCTAAAAGTTGGTATAGAGTCCTGAATGTGGATATAGAGTTCTAGAGGTACATGTATTAGAGTCCTAAAAGTTGATGTAGAGTTCTGTAAGTGTATCTAGAGTCCTTAAAGTGGACAAACAGTCCCAAAATTAATTAATGTGAATTCAGAATCCAAATTTTTCAAGGAATTTTTTGGGTCCAAATATTTTATGGAATATCACCGACAGCCTGTGTTATTAGTGAACCAAGTACCTCTGTGACGATGGTGAAGTGATTGACTTGGAGTCCTTCTGGAACCGAAGAATCTCAACTGAATTTGAGGATCCAAATTTTTTAAGGAAACCTGAAAATTACTGACAGCCTCCTCTGTAATTAGAGAACCAATTAGAACTTGAAGAGGGCCTCGAAACATCTTTTTTATCGTAGTCTACAGTACCTCTGATGCTGAAGTGATTGACTTGGAGTCTGGA